>CM068591.1:0-600000 GCA_035048485.1 Pteria penguin | reverse complement strand
TGTCGACTTGTACTTCCTCTCTTTTTGCCCATCGTGTGGCATATTCCTCGCAGCAGTTCATAATATTCTCAAAATTTTGGCTCCATGTGAATGATCTGGGTTCTCTGTATTTTGGACCTTTAAGTAAAAGTTCTATTAATTTAGTGTTTTTAACTATATCGAGATCACCAGCAATGACATGGCCACAAGGAGAATATACGAAATTAGACGAGGAACATGCACACGGTTGAGAATGGCATGCAGAGTTGCTAAGATCAAGACACTGTAGAAACCCTTTGTAATTATAAATTTTGGATGCAACTGATGGCGTGTAGCTATAGGAAATACATGGCGGATCTTTGTTTTTGAAATATGGAGGTATTTTCTCTAAAACAGACTTATGATTTAAAATTTGGCCGAAATTTAAATAATCAATGCCTTTATTTGCAAATTTAATTTTGATGAAAGGGCGATTAGATTTTTCCATAGAAATATCGGACTTGACGGGACGAAAAAGTCTAGCGGTCGATATGTCCATAATAATGCCATCTAGTCTATACTCTGCAGAGCTTATATCAGTGAATATACGGTGTCTGGACGATACGTACAACTCGTGTAATTTTCTGAGTGAAATAGAATAAAGTTTTGTACGAATGTGATGAAGGCCCAAAGGTTTATTTATAAATGGCAAAAGAGCATCAAAGGAAATATTATGTATTTCAGGTTTTTTGTATTTGCGTGTACCATGACTTCGATGCCTCCTCTGGCTTTTGTTGAATAAACCGAGTACGTTAACTGATTGACACGCAGGACTAGTGAGATTACCAATACTACTAATATTGTCATTGCATCCATAGGGCGAAGCAGTGCCGAGACGTCTTATCCAGTATTCTTCTCTTTTCCGACGAAAAGGAGTGCTCAAATTGGCATTGTTTGTGGGGTGATATATTTTTTCTATAATTCTAATTTTCATTGAGAGAATAGAGTGGTCAGGCTGGTTGAAGTGGCGATAGAGTAATTGGTTTCCACCACAATTTATTTTGGACCTGTGACCTGATACTCTTGTACGGAGTTGTCCCTTTGTCTCTCCAACATATATTAACCCACAGAGTGAACACTCAATACCGTACACAATATTTGAACTCTTACAATTCAAATGGTCAAAACTATGCGTATGAAAGGTATGTTTGGTTAAATTACTCGTAAAAGAATTGTCTGTAATTAAGATGTTGCAAGTTTTGCAATTTTTGGTCCCGCACTTAGATATTTCACAATCATAATGGGAGAATTTGTAATCTTTAATTACGTCAACTAGTTTAACCTTACAGGGCTTGATGTTTATGAAGCTATCCGCATGTTGATACCAGAGTTCATTATTAGTGCTTACCACAAATGTTTGATTTCTAATGTCATTTAAGATAATATTGGGGACACCTAAGTTAACTGCTATGCACGTGTCCTTGCACATTACAGTTTGAGGCCTTTTTACAGTGGGCGACGCCTCAGCCACTATGGTTTTCTTATTAACATTATCCATATATATATAAAGGACTGCCCGACAAGTGTCCTCGGGCACAAATTGTCCACCAGCAGTGACACATGGACAGTTGTTGAAATGTAAAGATGATGGATAAATCCAAACCACAAGTCCAAAAATCATGAAACCATAGGACATACAAAATCAGTGAAAATGAAAAACAAATGGAAAATAACAAAATATGTCTACTTGAAAAGCATATGTGAACCCCTGTGATGGAGTGAGATCAGGTGCCCGGGGAGAGTGAGCATCTCCTGCTTGCTAGCAACACCCGTCACATATACCCCGTAGAAAGAGTCAAATCGTGTGAATTCCATATGTATCTATATATGGAGAAGTCGAAGTAGGTAACCTTCTAGTATAGAAGGTGTCAAATCTGTGTAAAGTGATCGGAATCGGTCTCAGTCCAGAATATCATTTAAAAGTCTGGATAACGAGATATCATATGGAGTAATAAGAGTCTCGTAACGACCGTAGAACTTCCTCAGTGACGATGCTAGTCTAGCACATATATAACCCTGGTTGAGCAGCTTAACTGAAAGTCGCCTATCCCTCAGAACAAAGTCATTGTAATTTGAACATGCTCTGGAATAACGTATTAACTGAGATATGAATACGTAAGGTATTGTAAAACACATAATGGTATAAAAATATATGCAACATCAGCATGATAAACCGTGCTCTGCCAGTCTGAAAGCGAGCTAAGACCCTAGATCTGTAGGAGTCCTGACTAACAGTCAGAGGGGACGAGGTTCAGGACCATGTCTCCTCTGGAAGAGGTTTGGACAAGGCCCGTCATATAGTCCCCACCGCCCTGTTAGTCAGCGTGCAACGTTCAAGTAAAAAGAAATAAAGAATGTTGATGTACATTGTTGACCTTAAGTAATAGCAACACTAAAAGTGAGGTTATCCATTCCTTATATGATATCTCCAAGTACAATACCAACTTTTTATGTACCTATAAACAAGCATTGAACAAATAGGAGATGCACGCAATGGATGCATACCAAATGCAGCAATTGTATGCACTGCTCGTATATTTCAATAATAGGATGCTCTTTAACGAATTTCAGAAATATTTGTAACAATTTTAGGTTGCGAATACGGTGACCGTTCGTACCAATGTAGAAGTATTGCGGTCTTTGATATAACCCACGCCCGACGGATACATGCTGCGATAGGTGTGTAACATTTAGCACACAAATGCGCACAGGTTTTACCTCTCTTCCTGAGAAGCCTGTTGATCCTTGTTGTCTATATGGAGGATTATTTATACCTGAAGATAGCTGACTTACATGCTAAATATGTCTTTGTTCCCGCTGATAAAGCTGGTAATAACATAATAGTTGTTTGAAAACTATATTATATTGAAGTACTTAAAAACGAATTAAACTCCACTCATACATATGTGGAACGCCCTACCTCAAAAGAGAGCACCTTGCACGACCACCTCATGACCATGTCCGACTTCAAAATTAAAACTGATAAATCTGATCTACCAACCATGTATTGGCTCCCAAAACTACATAAAAGTCCATATAAATCACGTTTCATATCTAATTCTAGCCACTGCTCTACTACGGTACTATCGAAACATATTACGTCTGCTCTAACTGCTATAAAAGATCATATTATCAAATATTGTGATGTCGCATTTCATAATAGTAACATCAATTACTTTTGGTCGATTAAAAATTCTCATGAAGTTAAAGACAAACTTCTTTCGCTAAATTTCAAAGCGACTCAAATTTCTACATTTGATTTTTCTACACTTTTTCATCTCTGCCTCATGATTTGATTAAAAGCAAGTTGCTTTCTCTTATACAATGGTGTTTTCACAGAGAATCTAAAACGTACATATGTACTTCCAATAACTCTGGATTCTTTTCCAACAAACAATATACTTCATATGAATACTGGACTTGCAAGGAATTATGTAAAGCATTAGATTTTCTCATGAATAATATTTTTGTGCAATTTGATGGCAAGATATATCAACAAATAGTTGGGATTTCTATGGGTACTAACTGCGCGCCTCTGATAGCAGATTTATTTCTTTATTGTTATGAGAGGGAAGTTATGGCTTCTATTCAAAAATCAAAACGTTTTGACCTCATTGACAAATTTAATAATACTTGAAGATATCTGGATGACATTTTGGTGATCGACAACCCTGAATTCGAACAATTTATATCAGAAATATATCCACCAGAGCTCACATTGAATAAAGCTAATACTTGAGATAAATCTACACCTTTCTTAGATTTAAACATCAAAATTATCAACAACCTAATTAATACTAATATTTATGATAAACGTGAAGATTTTGGATTTCCTATTGTAAATTTCCCTTACTTGAATGGCGATGTCCCTCGACTCCCATCATATGGTATCTATATATCTCAATTAGTTCGATTTGTCAGAGGCTGCACCGATGTTTTGGACTTTCATAAACGAAATTTACAAATTACTACTAAACTTTTAACTCAGGGTTACAGATATCACAAGCTAAGAAAAACATTCGGCAAATTCTTCAGAACTTATTCAGAACTTCTATCTAAATTAGGAAATATTTCTTTTCAACAGTATGTATCCAATGGAATTTCCCATCCTAATTTTTACGGTGATCTCGTATATAAACCAAGGAAAGCAAAAGGCTCCGATAACGTTATTTTATCATGTAATAAAATAGTCAAACGTCTCCTAAATAGACAATATGATATTGAGATCATCAAAAAGACTATAGGTCTTGTATTTGGCCCTTCTACAGCCTTATGCAGACTTTTACATGAACGTTGCACGCTGACTAACAGGGCGGATGGGACTATATGACGGGCCTTGTCCAAACCTCTTTCAGAGGAGACATGGTCCTGAACCTCGTCCCCTCTGACTGTTAGTCGGGACTCCTACAGATCTAGGGTCTTAGCTCGCTTTCAGACTGGCAGAGCACGGTTTATCATGTTGATGTCGCATATATTTTTATACCATTATGTGTTTTACAATACCTTACGTGTTTATATTTTTATGACCTCTCAATATGCGATACCTGTTGACCCTTGTTCTTTACATGAAGGATTATTTATAAATTTTTAAATGTACGTCTTTTGATTGTTCTGCTGTTACGGTGAGTGGGAAGGTGGGCCCGTAAACCGGTTAACCACACCATTTGTTTGGCTTTTGTCAAATTAAATGACCGTCATAAGTCGGTATCGTAATTGCACTACAATCAAATATTTTTGTAATGTGTTAAATGTTCTATTATATTATTTATATTCATGTATTGTATAGCTCCATGGTGACTTCTGCCACATAACTGAGCCGGTAACTCCTCTTTTTTCTTTTATAAATTTTCAAACGTGGGTCCTTTGATTTTGTTGTTTTTGCGTCGAGTGGGAAGGTGGGCGCCCGTAAACCGGTTAAGTACACCAATTGAATGACGCTTGTTACTTTAGCTGACCGTGCTAAGTCGGTATCGTAACCGCAGTGCAGTCGAATATTTTTGTAATGTCGTTTTCCGTGTATATTCTACTATTATCATGTTTTGTGTGCATGTCCTGGGTGATTTTTGTCATACAGCTTTGTCAGATATCTTCAATTTTCTCTTTTAACCCTTCGGCACTTCTTCGTTGTTTCCTTAAGGATTATTGAGGGAGAGAAATAATTATTTGCATTCCTTAGAATCTCTTTAGAGTACAAGAAATACAGACTGGACAACATCAAACCTTACCAAAGAAAAAAAAAAGAGAGAGAGAGAGACTCACATCTGTTCGATTATCCACTACTTGAGGTTATAACTTTTGAAAATGACAAGTGCAGTTAGCTGGTTTTTCGTTTTACGAACCCTGTCTTCTTACTTACTTTCGAAGAAGTGTTTTTGTTTGTCGTTTATATTTTCGTGATGTCGTTTGTATGGTGAGTGTGTTTTTATCTGCATGTTCATGGTGAATTTACTGAAGTCAGACCTGAGTCAGATGTATTCTTTCCTTTCTTTTATACGTTCGATAGCATGTGTCAACTGAAATATTGGCGCTACCATTCCATTGTTTTGTAGTATTATGGTTTTGAGTTATAAAATAAAAGCTACGTGGCTTTTAAGCCCGCCTTTGTTGATAATCTATGAAGTGTTATTCTATGCGTATAGTATTATAGTGATTGATTGATTATTCTTTGACGTCACTGCACGATTATTACACGTATATGGTGACGGTATTTGCCGGATGGATCGCATAGAAATTTTTACCTTTGTAAGGGACCCACCTGAAGCAGTGAGGGATGTTTACCGTGACATGGGACCTCGGATTTTACTGTCACACCCGAAAGACGGAACATTGGTGTGTCCACGGCGGGAATCAAACGAGGGACCTTCGGTCACAAGCCGAGCACCTCATCTACTGGGCCACACCGGCTTTGTATGATACATAGCTTTTAATATTCAATATTTTTGTAATCTCCATAGTTTTACCACGAGGCGTTAGCCGAGCTGTGAAACGGTTATTTCTAAAGGGGAATCGCCAGTCCCTGTCAGTATATGTAAAACACACATAAGGTAACCCATTTCTAATGCTTTGCCCTGAAAAAAAAGCTTATACATGTTGGATTTGAGGAATGTCGTCAGTAACGTTGCCAAGGAGCCTTTGACGTCATAGCGACAACTGCAGTGAAACGTGAATCTCATAGCAGTGCTTGAAACGTTTGACCAATCAGAATGTGCGTTCCATAGAGTGCATATAATAAGAAATCACTCTCATAAATTCAACTCAACAGTCGAATGCGAATTAATTCATTTATTATAAGATATCTTCTTTTCACTATTTCACCCTTTCTTTTATCTCGGTTCAGAATTTGGAGATTGGCCTTTGCCCTTCAGCACAACTCGTTGTACTCTGAATTGTGGAAGTATATCAATAGTTTTGGATTCGAAGTGTGTGCTAATTCGGATGTAAATATGTATTGTTGGTACACATGTCACCGGTACCGCACAACGGGCACAGACGGATAAATAACCTAAGAATACTCACTTACGCACAGTTATGTCACCGTCCACATATGTCTGATTTAAATCATTATGATTAATATGCCTATATGTGAAAGTTGATTTTGTTCTACTAATGAAACAAATTGTATTGTATTATTTCTTTGTCGGACGTCTAACGATAATTCAGGATTAAAATCATCCTAAATGAACAACGATCAGTGTTAAGTCATGAAGAGAACAAAATATATGGAGAAAAGAACACTGGAATGTAATATACGAAAGTAGTTGATGTCACATGACCATAGCAGTAGCAACAATGTACCACAGTGGCCATTCACGGACCCTAGAAATTCAAAGGCGAGATGAGTTGCCCGGGAGAAGCGTCTCCTGTTTGGCTAGCCACACCGACTGTGAAACCATAATGAGCCCCGTAAAATACAAAAATAATAACTCCAAAACTTAGATTATGCATTCCATATGTGATATCCCCACGTTAAATATTAGACTTAGTGTACCTATAACCAAGCATTGAATAAACAATAAAAACACGTTCCGGATGCAGCAGTTGCATGCACTGCATGTATATTTCATAATAAGATTTTTTTGACGAGTTTCAGAAATTTTAATAACAATTTTAGGTTGTGAATACGTTGACCGTTCGTACCAATGTAGATACACTGAGGCCTTTGATTGTTATGACCAACACACAAGGGATATATGCTGCGATAGGTGTATGTGAGTGGTAGAAATAATTATTTTTATTCCCTAAAGTCTCTTTAAGGTACAAGAATAAATATAGAACATATATACCTTTTAATTTAGTGCACCATATGCGCATTTCGACAACTTATGTCTCGTCGGTGATGCTCGTGGCCAAATTATTGGAATTCTCATAATATATAAATATTTGAAGAGCAGTGTTGAAACCAAAATGACCGAAAAGTGAACCAAAGAATCTATTTACTTAATTTGATGACTGAAAATTTGAAGTATATATTTCATGTCAGTACAAAAGCACTGAAAACTAGACTTATGATGCCCTCGGGAGCAACCAGTCCACCAGTAGTGACACCGGTCTAATGGTTATAATAAATATAGAACATATATACCTTTTAATTTTGTGCACCATATGCGCATTTCGACAACTTATGTCTCGTCGGTGATGCTCGTGGCCAAATTATTGGAATTTTCATAATATATAAATATTTGAAGAGCAGTGTTGAAACCAAAATGACCGAAAAGTGAACCAAAGAATCTATCTAAGGACAGAGCTATGCAAGAGGGAGGGAGATACTCCTTAGTTTTAGAGTAATTTACTTAATTTGATGACTGAAAATTTGAAGTATATATTTCATGTCAGTACAAAAGCACTGAAAACTAGACTTATGATGCCCTCGGGAGCAACCAGTCCACCAGTAGTGACACCGGTCTAATGGTTATAATAAATATAGAACATATATACCTTTTAATTTTGTGCACCATATGCGCATTTCGACAACTTATGTCTCTTCAGTGATGCTCGTGGTCACATTATTGGAATTCTCATAATATATAAATGTTTGAAGAGCATTGTTGAAACCAAAATGACCGAAAAGTGAACCAAAGAATCTATCTAAAGACAGAGCTATGCAAGAGGCAGATACTCTTTAGTTTTAGAGTGATTTACTTAATTTGATGACTGAAAATAAACCACAGACTTGAGGTAATGAAATAAAGCTACGTGCTGTGTATGACCGCAAATGTTGATAATCTATGAAGTCTGATTTTATACGTGTAGAATTATACTGATTGATGGATTATTTTTTACGTCACTCCACAATAGTTTCACGTATATGATGACGGCATCTACCTGATGCATGCCATAGAATGTTTACCTTTGCAACAGACCCACCTGAAGTGAGGGTTCTTTCACTTGCCACGTTTACCGTGACACGGGACTTCGGTTTTTACTGTATCACCCGAAAGACAGAACACGGGCGTCCCCACAACAGAAATCGAACTCTGGACCTTTCGGTCAGTAGCCTAGCACCTCATTCACTAGACCACACTGGTTTTGTGTGATTATAAATAGCTTTTTATATTCAATAGTTTTGTAATATCATTGCATGTATTGCGTTACATGTTACCAAATTTTAATGTACATCTCCTTGGCGACTTTTGCCCTACATGTAAGTTAGATGTCTTTCATTTTCCTTTGTATGCACCGCTTTACAGTATCAAATAGCCACATATGGACGGTATTTGCTTTAACAGGTATATAGTGGTGGCATTTCTATTCTGTATCACCCGTATATGAAGGCAATGTTGCGCATTTTAAATCATTAATATGATACCGACTCTATTGTATATGCTAATGGTGATGGGAATATTCTGACTTTAATTAGTAGTATATACAGCATATACCTGA
Source organism: Pteria penguin (assembly GCA_035048485.1). Taxonomy (NCBI): domain Eukaryota; kingdom Metazoa; phylum Mollusca; class Bivalvia; order Pterioida; family Pteriidae; genus Pteria; species Pteria penguin. The sequence continues at coordinate 591,102 of CM068591.1, read as the reverse complement.
TACAAGACTACATTATGTAATATATGTACTTTTATGTACTTTATATAATTTGAAGACGATAATCTTTCTCTTTAACAATTAAACGATTCTCATTTGTGTTACCTCTATATTAAATCTCTTTTTACAGAACACATTTGATGTTTTATAACAATAAAAAGATAAATTTTAACGATGCTATACACCAAATACTAGACTTACGTACTTACTCGATGTGTTTTATCAATATTGTTATTTATTACTGGGGGAACATATATTTCCATGGTAATGTTCTTGCCCATTATCTAAATTATGTGTACATATTGGTACACTCTGAATCTTGTAATCTTCGAAATTAAATTCATATATTAAACATCTTATCGCATACCTTAGTCATCCACTTAGAATTAATTTGCAAGCTGTCAAAATTAGGCTAGTTTGACAGCTGGATTCGTAAATACTAGAAGAGTTTGGGATGTTTATTTTCTATTCTGATTGTCCTTTTTACTTTGCCTGCGTTGGACTATGCCGTTCCTTCTGTACACCCCAATGACATTTTATACCTAGAAATTTTAAACCTAAACATACTGCACATAATCAGTCAGTTTACTTGCTGGACCAAGTTAGATGTTATTGTTTAGCAAGGGAAGATGACACATGATCTCACTCCTAATTACCCATGAGGACAATAATAACGTATTATTCCCTATCTGGTATTTTCTTTATAAACTGGGTACTGTTTACTGCTCCCTATTATAACATCAATATTTTCCTTTACCTTTAGGAAGAAAACGTTAGGAATATGGCGATCTAACACCAAGATGTGCTATCGCCCAGAAAACCAAAGATTATGCTGTGTCACATATCCCAGATAAGCGGATCAATCAAATATAAGTAAAAAAAAAATGGCGTATATCTTACGACAGAGTATTTAGAATAAAACAGAAATGTATTAAATAACCTATTAACAAAATATTAAATGATTTATTAGATTTTCATATTTTATCATTACTGTTTTATTAAATTGAATATGTTTTAGGCGCACAGTGTGAAATAGTATACCATGTTAACCTAGAAATGCACCTTATAGTTGAAAATTGTGACACTATATTATTGACGCAGTTTATATCTATATAAGTATATTATTTATATCATTTCATCATTCTGACCAAACACAGAAATAAGTATTAAATATTAAGAATATATATATATATATATATATATATATATATATATATATATATATATATATATATATATATATATATATATATATATATATATATATATATATATATTATATATATATACAGTTAGGTGCAGTCCTAACCTTACATAAAGTGCACTTCAAGTTAACTTTATGACTGCTTTTCAAGTTTATTTGAAGACAACAGAGTAAACATGAAATTAAGTTTAGTAGTGAACTTGATTCCAAGTTTAGTACTAAACCTGATTCCAAGTTTACTCAAAGTGCATTCCAAGTTTAGTTTCCTTTCTATATACACGTACATTTACTATATTTTTCTATTTAAACAATATTTTTATATAAAATATGCAATTGTACATAATAAGACCATTATTTCTATCGTGTTATACGAAATTGGATAATTGTAATAAACAAACGTGAAAAGTAAACTTGGTGTCACGTGATAGTAAACTTGAAGACGGAATTACTTTAAAGTAAACTTGATATGAAGTGCACTTGACTAAACTTTATGACTGGTTTCCAGAACGAAAAACTAAACTTGAGGTGCACTTGTCAAGTGCACTTGAATGTAAGGTTAGGACTGCACCCAACTGTATATATGATCAAATTCGTCGTATTAAGTAAGATATGGCTGTCTAAAACAGAATGTTTACAACCACCATATTACGTTATTTAATTCGGAAGCCGCCGAATCATGGACACTGATGGATGGCGAGGTAAATAAACTTGACGAGTAATTTTGAAAATCTGCATTCAAGTCTGCTAAAGTTAGTATTTACTGAAATAATTTACTTTTGGATTCTCCCTTCATCGCTTTGTTTTAATTAAACTGAGCATGCGCGAAGTGAGGTTATGGTTGTATTTATGGAATACCCACTTTATATACGAAGTATTTTCTTTTTATTTTGATATCTCCGAGGGTTTGAAGCTACAAAAAAAATTATTAACGCAAAGTTAATAATTTCAGCCATACGAGAAAAATACAGTTTTTGTTTTACATTCCCTATTTTTTTAAATTATTCAGAATTGTAGGGTGTACAACTTTAAACATTTAATTAAATTTGTATAGATAACGCCTTTTCGATTTAAAGTCGAATCGAGAAATCTGAAGGATTAGAGGAAGAGGAAGGTGTTGATATTGATATTTGCCAAAACATAGACTAAGTTTTGAAAGTAGTCTGTGTCTCTGATACTCATTTAATAAGTTGTATTATAATAATAATTATCTAATTAGTCTGTAATACATAAGTAAAAAACGAAGAAGTAGCGAAGGAAAAACCATATCTCATAGTCCATGGAATAAAAGGACAATATCGTGAATAGTGTCATATTCAGACAAATGCGAACCCCAATAAAATCGAGGTGAAACCAGGTGCCCGGGAGGAGTAAGATACATAAAATGAAATACATCATTCATTACTGACTAAATAATTTACTTTGGTGACCTAGATTTTTATAAGGAAAAAGGTTCTTTTTTTTCTGTTTTTCATATTTAAATTCAAAATTGAAATTCACAATAGACTTTAATAACAACACGTTTATCAATTTTCAATCATATTCCCTGACCGGATCATTCACTTAAACGTTAATAAACACAAATATTTTTAACCATTTTACGCTCATACGTCATTTTTACTATCTCTATAACTTTTTGTCAGTACCGTTATGGCGGATATGATCGCGACATGTAAATTTCAGGGATCCGTGAAGGTCCACTGTGGTACATTGTTGTTAGTGTTATTGTCACGTGACATCAGTTACTTAAAATTTTACATTGCAGTTTTCTATTCCCCCTTTTAGTTTCTCGTCATGACTAAACGCTGACCGTCAACTATTTCGGCTGATTTCAATCGTGCATTATCGTTAGATGTCGGACAAAAAAGTAATAGAATAAATTTATGTTTTATTAGCGGAACAACAACATTCACATTTAGGCGTATTAATAATAATAATTTAAATCAGACATATGTGGACGGTAACATAAGAAAGAGTAGTCTTAGGTGCTTTATCCGCCGGTTGTCATGGTGCGGTACCGGTGACATGTGTAACAACAATGCATATTTACATCCGAATTAGCACACACTTCGATTCCAAATCTACTGACATATCCTCCACAGTCTAGGATACCACGAGATGTGCTGAAGGACACAGGTCGATCTCCAAACTCACAACCTAGATAAAAGAAAAATGGGAAATACATCGTCTTTCTTCTTAATAGAAAATAAAAGTTAAGATGTCTGATTAAGAGTGATTTACATAATTTCAGGACGGAATATCTGAAGTATATATGTCATTTCAGTAAAAAAAGCACTGAAAACTAGACTTATGATGCCCTCAGGGACTATCACTCCACCAGCAGTGACACCGGCCTAGTGTTTATAATAAATATAGAACATATATACCTTTTAATTTTGTGTAACAGATGCGCATTTCGACAACTTATGTCTCTTCAGTGTAAAGCAGATGCATGAATTAGAAACGAAAATCCTTTGAGACTGCTTCAGTTTGACACAGAGCACAAAATTATAAAACAGTGAATAAGGTAAGTGCAGCCATTTTTCAATATATATATACAAGGTATTTGGCGGTATAGCAATCGAACCCACTGCTTACCGATATGTGGATCTATATAGACCACCATGATGGGTATATATCTATATATAAAATGACTTAAACTTCTTAGATTAAAATAATAATCTAAAATTCTACTTTGAAGATACAAAAAAGCCAAACTATCTGTATACTATAAAACGTTGGACCGTTAGGTTTTCATTGCTATGCTTATCGACTGTCATGTATTCTATGATCAACACATGTATTGTTCGTGTTCATTGGTGAAATGATTTGCTTTAATGATGTATTTACTGGCTTATTCCATACCTGGAGGAGAATCCGCATGTCGTTCCCTAAGCCTTTTACATGAGTTACAGCATACTTGCTGAACAGAGTCCATATAGCAGTTGATCCTCAGTGTTCTGTTTGGTGTGTATGGGGCACAGAGCTGTGGATTCTGGTCGCCCCATCTACAATCTGAATGGGAGAAATCATATAAAGCTAAAACAAAAGGGGGTAAAGGACCCAATACAACATTGAGAGAAAACTGGTGTGATCTCATATATATATATGTGTGTGTGTGTGTGTGTGTGTGTGTGTGTGTGTGTGTGTGTGGGTTTGTGTGTGTATGTGTGTGTGTGTGTACTGATCCGAAATATATGCTTCAAATTTACTGTAAAATAATTTCGTAAATTATTGTGAAACTAAAGAGTTATGTCCTTAGATGGGTTCAATTTGGAAATAAGTTTGCTTTTATTTATACTTTCGTATCTCCAGTTTCGTATCACTGAAGAGACATATCGTCGAAATGCGCATATTGTGCAACAATTATACGCATGCATATATGTTTTTGATATATAAATACTTCGTTAGAATGATGAAATGATATAAATAATATATACTTATATACAAATAAGCTATATATATATATATATATATATTTCAGTATCATAAAACAAAAATTATAAAATATGAAAATCTAATAATTTATTTAATATCTTGTTAATAGCTTATTTGATACACCTCTATATTATTCTAGATACTCTGTCGTAATATATATAATAATTGATTACTTACTTGCATTTGATTGATCTGCTAATCTGGGACATGTGACGCAGCATAATCTTTGATTTTCTGGGAGATAGCACAAATGTCTTTTCCGATTTACGATAGTACATCGTGGTGTTAGATCGCCATATTCGCAACTTGCTATTCCTAAATGTAAAGAAAAATATTGATGTTATAATATGAAGCAGTAAACAGTAGCGAATTTATAAATAAGATACCAGGTAGGGAAGGATAAGTTATTTTTTTTTCCTCATGGGTAATTAGGAGCGAGATTACGTGTCGTCATCCCCTGCCGAAACATAACATCTTACTAGGTCCAGTAAGATATCTTGCTGATTATGAGCAGTATATATAGGTTTCATATTTCAACGTATAAAATGCTATTGGGAGGAACAACATAATCCAAATCAGGCAAAGTAAAAAGGAATTATGAAAATACAAAACAAACACCCCAAAATGTTTTAGTGTATACGAATCGCAGCTGTTAAGATAACGTTATAGAAACACATACTTAGTTTGTATTGACAGCTTGCAAATTAATTCTGAGTGGATTGACTGAGGCAAGCGATAAGATGTTTATTTAATATATGAAATTCATTCCCTAGGTTATTAAATCCACAGTGTACCGATACGTACACATGATTAACATTTAGATCAGGACCAAGAACTTTATTATGGGAAAATATGCTCCCATAGCTATTATTATTATTGATGAAACACATTGAGTAATGACATCAGTCCAGTGTTTGATGTTTAGCGTTGCTTAAATATATCTTTTTATTGTAATAATATATCAAGCATATTCTGTAAAAAGAGATTTAATATAGTGTTAACAGTATTAAGAATGATTTAATTGCAAAAGAGAAAGATTATCGTCCTCAAATTGTACACAAAGTACATTAAAGTATTACATGCATGTAGTGTAATCTATTTTAGCATCTTCATCATAAACATAAAATGTGTATCATTTGCATACAGTATGAAGTTGATTAAAACATCTTCCATATATTATTAATTTTATCGTGATGTTTTGAGGCGCACAATGTGAGATAGTATGCCATGATAACCTAGAAATGTACCTTATAGTTGAAAATATGGACAGTATATTATTGTCGCAGTTTGTCCAGCAGTGTTGCAACCTAATAGTTGATGTTATATATAGAGTAAAGTCACCACGATATAATTGAAGCCACGATTTTGCCTTTCACCATTAAGTTGCAGGATTATATGCAATAGTGTCAGTATCATATTGATGATGGAAAATGGGCAGCAAAGCCATCACAATACGGGTGATAGGGAATAGAAATGCCACCAATGTGTACCTTTTAAAGAAGATACCGTCCCTAAATTGCTATTTAATAAAGCAGTTCATATAAAAGTGGAAGGGAAAGACATCTGACTGACATGTAGGACAACAGTCGCCAAGGACATGTGCAATAAAACTTGGCAAAAAGAGGAGTTACTGGCTCAGTTATGTGGCAGAAGTCTCCATGGAGCGATACAATACATGAATATAAATAATATACTAGCTCATATAACACATTACAAAAAAATTTGATTGTAGTGCAATTACGATACCGACTTAGGACGGTCATTTAATTTGACAAAAGCCAAACAAATGGTGTGGTTAACCGGTTTACGGGCCCACCTTCCCACTCACCGTAACAGCAGAACAATCAAAGGACGTACATTTAAAAATTTATAAATAATCCTCCATGTAAAGAACAAGGGTCAACAGGTATCGCATATTGAGAGGTCATAAAAATATAAACACGTAAGGTATTGTAAAACACATAATGATATAAAACTATATGCGACATCAACATGATAAACCGTGCTCTGCCAGTAATAATACAATACATGCAATGCCATTACAAATATACAGTCAAACTTCGATATCTCGAATACCCGGGACATATCGACCGTCGGTCCCGAAAAAAATCTTTCATATTATGATTAAATTCACCTTGGATCTATTGAACACTGATATGTCGAATACCATGCTTATCTCGAATACATGTTCAAGTCCCGAAGTTTTTATTTATCCGTTTTATCTCGAATTTGACTTTTCATTGACGCCCCCGCGGCATTTTCCCTAGATGACAGGTTTCTGGCATGGTGTGATTTATTGACGGTGTTGGTGTACAAGGTCGCAGTGATTACATACTCGATCACGTCCGTGTTATTTATATCAAATATTAGTAAATGATGATAGCATATCAAATTCTACCTTGAAATAAATAATTTACATTAACTGTAATATGTGTTTTTTCATACTTGCAATTAATTCAAGACATGTCTTTACGTTGTTCATTAATCTATTATTATTTCTAATCCGTGTACATGTCTATGTATTTTTATGCCAAGTATTAATATTAAGATAAAATTATGACATGTGTATTTATATTGTCTTATGTGTTGGCCAGTCCTCGGTTTTAGGTATAGTATAAGACTATTATATCCAGCATTGTATTTATTTAAATTACGATAGTAACTGACGTTTTCAGTTTTAGGGTATAATCACTTTATAGATTCCTAAAAGCATTAAAGGTATGATGAGATTTAGATTAATATTTAGGAACAGTATGCACATATTCATGCATATTTATTGATAAATACGGGTATATCTCGTACATCTGCTATAATAATCACAAATGTCAAATGAACCGGCGTACGTTAACAACTTAAAGATTTGTGATCCTAAACTCGAAATTTGGATATTTCAAAGTACGGATATCCTTAAGTATTTTTCACGAACCCTCCGACTTCGAGATATCGAGGTTTGATTGTAGTGAATATATAAAGCTATTTATAATCTTACACGCATAAAAAAAGACTTCATAGATTAGGCGGTCCTAAAACCACGTGGCTTTTTATTCATAATTCAAGACCACAATACTAAAAACATAAAGAGGAATGGTAGCGCCAATATTTCAATTGACACAGGCCTTCACACGTATTAAAGAAAGGAAAGAAAACATCTGATTCAGCTTTATGAGCAATTTCACCATGGACATGCAGATAATGAAATACTAAGCACACACGAAAATATTAACGACAAACATAACACTGCTTCAAAAGTAAGCAAAAAGACAGGGCTCACAAAACGATTGCCCACACCAGCTAATTGCACTGGTCATTTTCGCTTCAAAAGTTGGAAACCTCAGTGTATAATCGAAGAGTTGTGAGTTACCCTTTTCCTTTGATAACGTTTGATGTTGTCAAGTCGGTAGTTTCTTGTACTCTAAAGAGACTTATAATAAGAATAATTATTTCTACCGCTCAGATATCTTTGAGTAACCAACGAAGAACTACAGAAGGGTTAGGTAATACAAACCTGTGCGTGTTTGTGTGCTAAGCGTTAAACACCTATCGCAGCATATATCCCTTGTGCGTTGGTCATAACAATCAAAGGCCTCTATGTTTCTACATTGGTACGAACGGTCACCGTATTCACAACCTGAAATTGTTACAAAATTTCTGAAACTTGTCAAAGGGCATCTTATTTATGAAAGATACGTGCAGTGCATGCAATTTCTGCATTTTTTTCATGCATTTAAAATGTCTTTAGTATCATATTCAGACAAATGCAAACCCCCAATAAAATAACCTTAAGATATTGCTACATAAAACTAAATTTACAGATATGTATAATGCGACGCTGTAAAGTTAGATATATAATTTTCCATTTACCTTACATATGCAGTTAATATAAAACTCATTAATGTGCTTTGTTAATGTATTCCTCGCATTTTGGAAAAGATACCGAAGAATGCTATTGGAAAATGGAATGCAAACATATATGTAATTGGTTATTATGTGATGGAGGTAAACCGAATACTGAAAATATAAAAAATCTATGGATCAGAGGTATGGCCGGTGGCTCCAGAGCATGTGTCTCCCGTTTGTTCAATGCTTTTCTTATACTTACACGAAGTCTGATATCACATAAGAAATGGATAACTTCAGTTTTGGTGCTGCTGTTACTAAAACGCAATAATGTATATCAACATTCCTTATTTCTTGATAAGACATTTGCATACATTTGCATTGTATACATTTAATATAAAAAGTAATTGTCTGAATCTCGGGTTTTGGAAAAAGATACCAAAGAGTGTTATTAGACAATAGAAAGCAAAATATGTATGTTATTAGTATTATATGAAAGAGGTAAATAGAATACTGAACCACGCTGAAAATATAAAAATCTAAAGATCAGAGGTAAGACCAGTGGTTCCAGAACATGTGTCTCCTTTTTGTTCAATACTTCTTTATAGGTACACTAAGTCTGATATTTAAATAGAGATATCACATAAGGAATGCATAACCTCAGTTTTGGTGCCGCTTTTACTGAAAGTAAATAATGTATATCAACATTCTTAATTTCTTGAAGAGATAATCGCATGCTTTGGCATTATATGCATTTGATATAGCCAGTGATTGTCTGTACCTCTTTTATGTGGTTGTTTGACGGCCAGGCATTCTTGGCAGCACTCTCTCGATACCCTCTCGTACTGGTAACAAATGAAGTGACCGATGCTATTCACTGCTTGCCGACAACCCAAATTATTTATAAGCACAACACGGTGATTTTCTATTGGACAATTCTAGAACACAGAACGATATTGACATTATGATTTCCGAAACAAATAAATTCGACAGGATTACAGCGAGTTGGGGCTTGCACGAAAAGTTACGTATAATTTGAATTTGCGAAATCAGATTTTATATGACGTATTCAACAATACAGTTTTCTTTTAAGAAATTGTTAAATGTTAATAACGTGTTATGTACATTTTTTAAAAATTCATTCAAGTGATATATATATATATATATATATATATATATATATATATATATATATATATATATATATATATATATATATATATATATATATATATATATATATATATATATATATATATATATATATATATATATATATATATATATATATATATAAAATTTGTATACCGGATCATTGCTCATCCGTCTCCTCTGTGTGTATACAGGTCGCCTGTTGTTAGGTCGATATACATACTGATAACCAGAGGTGTATCGCATATCGTCTGTTGTATAAACTCTTTGAGGATTCTGTTCAGTAGAATATCTTGGGCCTGAATATCCAGATGTGGAATAAATACGTGTGTTATCCTGCGTATTGCTTCCAGGTGTAGTGTACTGAGGGTATCGTCTTTGACCATATCGTCTATCAGTTCTTGTATTGTAGTATGGATTTCTTGCATTTGAATTGGAATTATTCGTCTGGCCCCTAGATGAAGACTGCTGATAGTTGTATGTGGTCCTATTGGTTGTTACTGAAGTGCGTGATCTATTTAGGGGCAGTTGGTTGTTTGGAATGTTAGCTTGTGGGCCTACATTATATTGGCGGGTCTCGGCGACAAAGTAGGGGATTTCTTGATACTCGTCAGGTCGCTGATTTGATGATAACATAGGCAAAGGCTGGAAAAAGATAGAGCAGTAGGTGAAATTGGATGGACATTATCAACTGACGTTTACTATATTAAGTATCCTTTCACTTGTATTAAGCAAAATTCACTAAAACGACTAGTAACATTTCGTTTCTTTCTACATTTACAGAACTGAAAATTAAAACTTGAAAACCATATAAACATGTATTTCAGTTTTTAAATTGTATAAATATGAAAAGAAATGAAATGTGACTAAACGTTTAGGTGACTCATCTTGATAAAGGCGATAGACTGAAACGTTGAATAAAGAGCTTCAACCTAAAATAATATTTATGACAAGTCTATATAGTATACGTTTCGTATAATATGAACGTATATAACTAAAATTATTCATAGATATCTAAAATATACTTATGTTGATGCAACGGGCTGCACATAACTGATTTGGTTTTTACCCTTCTATCTTTCGCAAAAAAATGATATGTAAACAGATTTTAATCTTTACATTTATAAAAAAAAAAAAGCTTGTCAAATATTTTAGAACTACAAAATATATTCTTCTTGAATAGCTCTGTCATTAAATATTCTTCGCTCTTACTTTTAGGACAATTTCATATTTTGCTCTATGACTTCAAATATAATAAAAATAAAATACAAATCTCCTAAAGTTATAATCACATCACTTAGATTGCCCTCTGTGTCCACTTTTCATATACCTGGTATTTCTTGTAGAAAATTATTCGGCACCACTAAAGTTCTTATTTCTCCACTTAAAAGTAGTTTCCCTATTAAACGTTCGATCTCATTTTCAAAAACATTCACACCTATAAATTCTTACAGAGCTGTCAATTCTATACGCAGAGGGTATTCTAAGATTAATAAGTGCAACGCCAAGAAATGTCTTACTTGCCATCATTTAAACTGCAAGTCCAATATTGAATCTTCGGTAAATGGAAATATATTTAACACCAAATTAGACAAAGACATAGATTGAAATACTGCCAATGTTATATATGTCATCACTTGAGAAGCTAGAGGATGTGGGGCTCAATATGTCGGGGAAACTTCTCAAACTTTGAAACAACGTTTTCGGAATCATTCCTATAAAATTCGTAATAATTCACGACGTAAATACCAGAATTTTCTTTATAACCACTTTAATAAATACCAACATAATATTAACAATGTGAAAATAACTCCAGTAGAAAATATCTCTAAATTACCAGGTGATACGAAGTCAGATGTTAAAAAACGACTTTTGGAAACCGAGCTCTACTGGATTAAACAACTACAAACCCCATATCCTCTTGGTCTCAACGACCAAATATATCGACAAGGTAATATTTCTTCTCGTCAGAATAAGATCAATATTTTTACATTAAGACATAAAACTATTAGAAAACGTAGGTCACATGGTCGTCGTCGTAATCGTAACATCAGAAAACGTAATCGTTTAAATAAGGAATTAAACGATCTTCCATTTATCGCAAAAAATAATGGCCGTCATGAACTTTTGCATGCACTATCCTCTATTCCGGTAAATAAATTGAAACCTATCCTGGACGAAGCTGATCTTCGAAGTATACGCAATTCTGATTGATATAAACTCAATTTGATTATTTTATTTTCATATATAATAAACTCTTTCCTCGTATTCCGTCTCTTCCACCCAAGCAGCAATTTCTCAAAATTAAATTTATTAATAAAGGCTTCGATCTACTTAACATTTCTAATATTTTCCATGATCATAGAGTCACATCTAAAATCCCCCAATATTTTGAGAATTTAGAACCTCCACTTATTTGTTACCAGTACAAAAAGCCTATAAGAAATCTTATTTTAAATTATAATAAAGTTACATCTAACCCTGATGTTTCAGACTCTATTCATTCGTCGTGTTCTTGTGAAAATTCTAAATATGTTTATAAACCGGCAGGTCATGTTATTACTGTTGACCTAAACTGTATTTCGGACAAGAAATTGCGCACCCTTTTTGGAAAAGGACCTAAATATAGGTTACCGTCCAGGATAGATTTCAATAAATGCCGTGACGTTATAGAAGATGCTTTAACTACATATTGTAAACGTTGGTGTAAAAAAGAACAGGTAAAGGTTCATGCTCTTAATGATTGGAAATTCGAGATTTTAAGAATTGTCGATATCCGTATTAAGAACTTTACGGAAAATCCGCATTTATTTCAACAGCCTAATACATTGACGACAAATTCTATTAAAAATAAGATAGCTGACTTATATGCTAAATATGTCTTTGTTCCCGCTGATAAAGCAGGTAATAATATAATAGTTGTTTGAAAACTATATTATATTGAAGTACTTAAAAACGAATTAAACTCCACTAATACATATGTGGAAAGCCCTACCTCAAAAGAGAGCACCTTGCTCTTATTTATATTCATGTATTGTATAGCTCCATGGTGACTTCTGTCACATAACTGAGCCGGTAACTCCTCTTTTTTCTTTAACTATTTATATCTTCTTAATATGTAATATACAGAAATACTGAACTTTATATCATAGCCGGAGTGATTCAATAATGTATATATATGTATCATCTAAATGTGTTAATAATAGTGAATACTTTTGCACTTGTTTGTGGTGAAACAAAGTGTTTTATGCATTTTATGTTTTATATTATCATGTACACCTTGAGAATGATGCTTTTCAATATGAACAGGAGTATCAAATTTACAAAATATATAGATAAAGAAAAAGACATAATGAAGTGTCAGAAAATAGGAAAATTGTCTGTCAAACTGTGTCAGTCATCTTTTGAAAGAATACGTAAGGGAAGCGTGGAACAGACAAAGGCAAATTTATTCCGAGACAAGAAAGAGACATTTTATTTGATATGCACGTGAACATTACTGAAAAGTATTGTACACCCAAATGTACATAGCGTAATTAGATTGTCCCGTCAATTTTACTGGTGTACAAATAAGCATCCAGTCAGATAATATTTGAATTTGTTTATCTGATTAACCTTATTTGGAGTTTGTTGATGTGTGTATTCAGCGTCAGAATTCACCATCTGCTACCATAACTGGTTTATTTATATTATATCTAGATATCAAGATAACCTAGAATATTATGCTATACAAGTAAATGCGAAAGTAACTGGTGTCACATGACTATGGAACTAACAACAATGTACGACAGTGGACATTCACAGACCCCTGAAATTCAGAGGTGAGACCAGGTGCCGGGGAGGAGTGAGATAAACATGCATACAAGTATACATGTTTATCTATAGAGATGATGTTAAAAATGTTATTGAACAGATTTGTTTTGTCAAAATTCATCAAAACACAGTTTAATATATAGATAGTTACGCAGAATTTAAAACGTCAACAGTTGATTGAAAACCGAGTAGTAGTCAAAGAGGTATGTCTATAATACAAAATAAAATAGGCATTACAATCATGGGGCCCTAGAAGAATAAGCTGAAATATATCTGTGAAATATATCAGACAATGTAATGCTTCATGGTTTCAGTTTATTGTTCCATTTCGCAGATAGAATCTAACACAACACATTACATTAGAGGTGCAAAATACGAAAGTGTCAAAGCAAAAGTATAGCCATATGATTGTGACACTCACAACAATGTACCACAGTGGACTTTTGTTAACATATGCGAAATCGAAGTTGAGACCATGTGTTCATATGGAGCGAACGACTTCTGTTTGGCGAGCCACACTCACAATGAATACCTAAAGCATAGAGACGACACAAATTGTGTAAACATCGTAAGCATAAGATAAATGTGAAGTACCCTGTATAGAAAGTGTCACATCCACACATCATCAGAATATGGATATAACTGCACTTAGATCAAATCCAAGGGAAATTTGCGCAGGTTTTATATTATAAAGATGAATAAGTGTGACATTGATGTAAAATATGAAAATTATTAATTCTATCTGATTATTACACCGTACAAGGGAAAGGGAAAGCATCTGACTTAGCTTCAGGGAAGACTTCACCAAGAAGATGTACAATAAAACTAGGTAACAAGTAATGCAATACATGCAGTGACATTACAAAAACTATGGATTATACGAAAAATATAATACCGACTTAGGAGAGACAAATGAGTGACAAACGGTACTCAATTGGTGTGGTTAAATGTATCAGTCCAAACATTTATGGACCCCCGAAAATCCAAAATTAGACCAGTTGCCGGAGAAGTGACGTAGCCTGTTGGTACGCCTCTCCCACTATAAATATCGAAAACAAATGACACACATTTATCTAAACACTGCACGCGTAAGATGAACGTGAACCAACACTGCACAGAAAGTGTCATAAAAATGGCAAATGTGAAAATGTGGCATTGATATTAAATACGAAAAAGAAAACAGAAGACCTCTGACAAAGCTGTGTGACACAAAACACCACGGACCTGCATACAAAAATGATAATAGTAGAATATACACGGAACGACATTACAGAAATATTCGATTGTGCATCAGTTACGATACCGACTTAAGGCGGTCAATTGAAGTAATAAACGTCACTCAGTTGGTGTGGTTAACCGGTTTACGGCTGCTCATTTAAGAAAGTAAATTTCTTTCGCGTAACTGTGTATGATTAAATAGATAATAAATATAAAGGAGTAATATTAAAGATATCTAGTGTAGGATAAGATAAAATGCCCAGCGATTTATGGAACCTGGTCATCTCATAAAACGAAATAATAAATAAATTGATACAATAATAAACTATTTATACTGTATAACCTCTCACCAGATAGATTTAATAAATAATTTTTTTCCTGGTGTTATGTGGCAATGACACTTTCTACACAGTGTTGGTTCACATTCTTTTATGTATATGTTGCTGAGTTATCGTTACTTTTTCTGTATGTAAGGGTATTCATGGGATTGAAGCTAGCCATTCAGGAGACGACTACTCTTCCCAGGCACCTGGTCTCACCTCTGAAATTCAAGGGTCCTTGAATGTGGTTCATTGTTGTCAGTGCCATAGTCACTTGACATCAATTACTTTCGTATTTTGCCTCATAGGTGAATGCCGACTTTTTGTATATTTGGAAGTCGCCAACAGATAATAATTTAATTTTTAGAGTCTGACAAACCACTTCTATGATTAAGACACGAAAATGTCACGAAAAGGATTCCAAAACAAAATATAGGTCAAAGTTGTTGTAACACACAGCGACAAATAGTCCATTATATACAAATTGCTAGTTACAATTACTCTCCTACTGTTTAGATAATTATCGACGCTGGGTGATGACTTAAGAAAGGAGAGGAATAATGAGAAACATACAAAATCACGAGGCATGCATTCTTCACCATATCTTGTTTCTTTAGGGAGAACAAAGAATCTTTATATACGTCGTATTAATGTTAACGAATTAACAAAACCATGCAGTGAAGATGTTTGCAAATTTTCAAAAGGATCTAAGACTTCAGTTTCATCTGAATATGTCATACTGGCTTTAAGCTTAGATTCAACAGTTTTTAATGATCAAGAATGTTGACTCTATATATTTTAGATTAAGACAATCAGAACACATGTGTTCTTACACATTAACCGTAGTTGGAAACGTTTATTGACTAAAACACACACACACACGATGTTATACCACAGAGAAATCGTAAGTTCTGTAATTGTAGGTAAAATCGAATGTTTTCGTTTAATGACTAGTTCAGTATTTAATTTCATTGTATAAGAGTCACCGATGTCACATGACGGACACCTACAACAATATATCATTTGACACATTCCTGGAAACCAGAGGAGAAACTAGATTCCCGATAAGAATAAGTATCACGTAATGTTTTACAAGGTATGCAAAACAATAAAGCATACACCAATCTGTTAATTGTGTTATACTAGAGGTATTAGGTTTTCCTAAGCGATTAAAGTTGTGGCGGAGGCAAAAAGAACACACGAAAAACCCGCCGACCGACACTATTGCTGTGGCATTGCGTCGATATAAAACACAAGGTAAGAAGCTGCATTGATGTGAGCACCACAGTCATACGACACTTTGATGCATTGCGTTAAGTACCAGAATCACTTATCTTGATGTTTTTTCTTGAGTATCACTGCATTATATAACTTTAATCATAGTCGTGAGTACCACAATCACATAACACCTTGATATTTTGCTTTTAGTATACAAGTTACATGAAACCTTCATTCCTTCATTCGCGGATTACCTTAGCATCATCTATCCAAGTGAACTGGAGGTCAAAGAAACCACAGAAAATAGTAATTCTACTTCGTATTTAGATGTTGTCTTTCGACATTAATGGTCAATTGAACACCTCACTCTATGACAAACGTGACGATTTCAATTTCCCTATCACAAACTTTCCTTTCATAAGTAGCAACATTCCATCATCGCCCGCATACGGCGTATTCATATCTCAGTTAATACGTTATTCCAGAGCATGTTCAAATTACAATGACTTTGTTCTGAGGGCTAGGCGACTTTCAGTTAAGCTGCTCAACCAGGGTTATATATGTGCTAGACTAGCAACGTCACTGAGGAAGTTCTACGGTCGTTACGAGACTCTTATTACTCCATATGATATCTCGTTATCCAGACTTTTAAATGATATTCTGGACTGAGACCGATTCCGATCACTTTACACAGATTTGACACCTTCTATTCTAGAAGGTTACCTACTTCGACTTCTCCATATATAAATACATATGGAATTTACACGATTTGACTCTTTCTACGGCGTATATGTGACGGGTGTTGCTAGCAAGCAGGAGATGCTAACTCTCCCCGGGCACCTCATCTCACTCCATCACTGGGGTTCACATATGTTCTTCAAGTAGACATAGTTTGTTATTTTCCTTTTGTTTTTCATTTTCACTGATTTTGTATGTCCTATGGTTTTATGATTTTTGGACTTGTGGTTTGGATTTATCCATCATCTTTACACTTGATACGATACGTTAATGTGAATTCTAGTCAAATAACTCTTTTTTGCTGTTTGTACTACATCCATATAGCACCTTTATTCATCGTTGCCAGTACAGAATTACATAAAACTTTGATAAATTATTGTTATTACCATAGTCACCTTAGATGGACTATATTGCTATCAGTTTTAGGCCAAATGGGTAATGAGTATGCTCCTCAAATATCTATATTTCCGGTATGAGTATGGTTGGTTGTTTGAATATTGTTTCACATTACTCCTTGGCGATTATTTCAGGTATATGGTGACGACATCTGTCTGATGCATTGTACAGAAATCCATATCTTTGCAACGGACCATCCTGAAGCAGTGGCGGATCCAGGATTTCCCAAAAGGGGCACATGTGTATTAGCCAAACGACTTAGCCAATTTTGGTGCTAAATCTGGATTTTTACTAGTAAAACTAGTAAATATGTGGCCAAAAGGAGGGGAGATACAGCCCCCCCCCCCCCGCCTCCGTCCCTTCCAAATTCGCCACTGTGAAGTAGTGAGGGATCTTTAACGTGCTATGCCTACCATGACACGTAAACCGCGACTTTTACTATCATATCCGGCAACGACAAGAGTCAAACCCGAGACCTCTCCCTCACGAGCGGAACACATAATCCACTGAGCCACGCTGGCTTGGTATGAGTATAAAAATTTCATAAAACTTTATGACATTTAACAAGTAACTCACATGAAGTTTTAACATTATGACGAGAGATTTTCAACGTCAACTGTTGTGCATGCTGTTTAGCATATATTTAGACACCATTATCTACCAAGTTGTTGAAGCCTAAAGATTTAGAGGCATTTAATTTCAACTTTCAGTAAGAAAATGCCTTACCGGAAGATTTCCACCATCTGATCTCTTGGTACGCAGCTTTTTATTTTGCTGAATAGCTGAAAAAACGACTTCACAGATATATATTTAATTCAGTTCATTCATACAAATATTTTTGTTCGATGAAATGAAATAGTTTATTACTTTTATCGTTTATGAAGGATTTCATGTGCATATTTATCAACAAAAGACAGAATAAAAAAGATAATATATTTTTGTTTTGATACAAGTTTTCTTTATCCCTAGAGTATTTAGCGAAGTATAAAACATCCACGCGATCGCTTGCCAAAACCTGTTAATATACCATCAATGTTGATATCCAAAGGATAATTTTGACCACATGTGAAGACGTAAAACATTGATATGAATATTTCTTTTATCGTCAGGTCTGAAATAATAAGTAATAAGTAATCCATAGCTCGGTGATCATATCAACTTGTATTAAGTTCCTAGTGAATTTCTCTTAATTGCCTATTACGTCAGTAAGGTATGATACTGTAGTCAGGCTTCACCAGGGTAATAAAAGTGACGTCTCAGGAAAAGTTGAAGGATTTTAAACTACATTTTATTGTGAAATCAGATTTTGCAAGATGCATGGAAGCGGTCAGAAAAAAAGTGTAAAATGAAAACAGAAAGGTAATTCTGTTTAGGACTAAATGTTATAGTGCACTATAAAGTCTGAATAGAGACCAATGTATGATGTCTCCTCTTAATATGACACAGTATTGTACTTTAATTGTAAAGGAGTTGTATTATTCAGGTACCGACGAGAAAAAAAAACCCCAAAAAGCCCTCTCCCCCCAACCCCCCCCCCCCCCCCCAAAAAAAAACCAAAACAAAACAAAACAAAAGAAAGAAAAATAAAACCCTTTTATATATATCTCAATGTCACAACAACTCAATGATAAGCGACTACATATTTAATACAAAAGTAACTGATGGATGCAATCTGGTTACTTCCTCTTCACAGACCAATTTGGGGGGGTTTTTTTTTTGGTTTCTATCTGTGTTTATGTAGTAGAGCCGTAAATGTTGTTTTGTTAAATATTGTTAAGTATGCGATGATTATACTCTTACCATCAAATGGTAAGGTTTCCATAAAGCACACGTGCTTTAATCATTTACGACACGCATTCTTGATTATGTAATAATATAATATCGTACAAACCATTATAAATTGAATGGAAAAATGTGTATATCTAAAATATTATGCTTCGTGTGTTATTGACTTAGCAACGTATGACATAATCTAAGATGTGGTTTATGTTAATATTATTCAAATTAAAAGGTTAGCATACGACAGAAAAACCCATTAACATGCCTGAGATACAAAATGATTTAAAGAGACACTAGAATGTGACCAGGAGCAGCAATTCCCTATTACAAATCTACAACAAAATCATGTTTTAATATCATAATATCATTGAAATATAGTAAAGTGTAGCGGTATGAGATAATCTTTATGGAGTAAAATGCGTAGATACCTATCAGGAGTATCCGAATTATGCATAGCTGTCCTTAGATGGACTTTTGCTTTCCCTGTTTTTTTCTGTGGTTAATTTAGAAAGAAATAATTATTTTCAAGTTGTACAGTTATCGGCTTGAACAGCACTGAAGAGACATAAACTCTCGAAATAAGCATGTGATATAAAACATCACAACAGGCATAGAAGTTTTATAGTTGATTTATTGGGCATATGTGCAAGGAAAAGTAATTAATTATTTCTTTTTCTTAAGGAGATCCACTTTTGTTTTCTTCCTCTAATCATATGTTCAAATATTAAGAAAACAAAACACATCATTGTACCCTTGAAATAAGAGCATATGCCCACAAATTAGCAATAGTAAATGAAAATGTTTCAATGTTTTAAAATCTAGGTTTTTTTTAAATATAGAATTTTCAGCAGACTCTTAATGACATGTATTCAAATTCTTACCTTTTAAAGTTTTGGAAGACTGATTTACACTGAAAACTTCACTGCAAACAAAGATAATAAAACAAAATAAGTATACGTTTTCCATGTCGACAATTTCCAACAAATAAATTGCACGACATTTATATCTCTCTAATGTATCTCTTCTATCTATTGGCACTACACAGAGCGTGTATTTAGGGTGTTCCCGTTTCCATGCAAAAACAATAGATTGGATAGCATTGGTGGAATAACATTTAATTCTGTGTTGTTATTGGACGACTGAACAACTAGCTACTGGCGCACGGGTGAAGGATAGGCCCTACACGGATGTGGCACTTACGTATAATTGGGATCCCGTTTCTACATACGTTTTAACTATGTTAGAGGTTCAAGTGGTGCTCATGGCTTAATTTGCCAAGCATTTGCTTCTCATTTAGTATCTACACGTGGGGATTGAATGGTGTTTAATCTAGGCTGAGATTAAGATGTTTACTACGATGAACATGCAGAGTCCATTGTGTATTAGGGTTGATTAAACGATCTTGCACCGACTTTAACCCGACACAGTAGTCAGTCTTCCAATCATAAAAAAAAGAAATAATAATAATAATCTTAGAACCATTTTAAACTTATTTATCGATCTATAATTCGGCATAGTGATAAAAGAGTTAATATACAGAAGTGCACAAAACTTCCTTATCACAGTTTCCTCAAATGCTTATACAAAGTTCATGTTGATTTAATAAAAATCCTGTCAAAAATTAAATCTGAGTTTCAAATGTACTGTGCAACAATTAGAATCGGTGATAATCAAATATGGATGGCAGGCACTTGAGCTGTCCTATTTTATTTCCTACGTCTCTCTGTTTGTTTGTGCGTGTGTATGATATAAGTAAAGAAAATCTTTGTTCCATACTACTGAAAATTCAAACTCAAGAATTCGATCGACTAGTTTGCCGTTCAAGGGAAGCCTGACTCCTATCAGCTTTGAAAGTTTTCGTAGCTTGGAAAAGGATTTAATTAAGTTTTATTGAAGAGTATTACAAGTATTTAGAAAGAGGCTGAAATAAAAATCATAATAGTAATCGGGAACAATATGCCAACACACATCAAACTTAACACACATAAAGTTGCTTGGTGTAAAGAAACAGAATAAGAGGTTTGACTAAGTTGTATAAGAAAATATATATCGAATATTCAGATAAAAAATCCCCAGAAGAAAACAAAACACATATTGTCAAATACATAGCATGAAATTTACACATCACTGATAACCACCATCATCAATGTAAAATACGTAAGTAACTGATGTCAAATGACTGTGACACTAACATCAATGTACCACAATGGACATTCATGGACCCCGAAAATTCAGAGGTGAGACCAGAGATATTAGCGTCTTCTGTTTGGCTAGCCACACCAGGAATACCATTAAATACAAAAAATACAGACGAAGGTCTGTATTTATTGGCATTCACGGTCAAATCAAGTCAAAAACGTTTTTCAAGAGCCTCAGGATATATGCCATAACAAAGTACAAAATATCATAAAACTTTCTTATATCTGTAGTTCAGAACTTTGGGATGTATAACGCATTACGTGAACAGGCAATACTTCAGGGTTATATAACATATAGCAGGCATCGTCTCATTCTTGGCGGCGCTCCGACAATAGAACACATGCCATTATCATAAATATTCACTCATATCTATGAAAAGATTTATTGATTAATAACACAGCATCGGCATTTCGAGTGATACGTATCATAAGTGTATATACCATAAACTATATTTTTTATGCTATGAGTTCTAGATATAAAGATAATTCTCATCTCTTTATTATCTTTAAGTGGGGCTTCGGCCATTTTGGAATTTCTTACGTAGGTTCAAAGAGCAAATGCGAAAATGTGGTGTATACGGCTGTTTCCCACCTTTTTAACGATTGGTATTATTTTCAAAGAATTTATACCTCTTAACAGATATACCTTATACCAAAATAAGGAAGGAATTTTGCACAGTTTGTTTCGGAATTGTAATATCATTGTCGATAATGTAATCTGAAATACATTTTCACTATATTTTAGAAGTGAAAACATTATTGAATTAATGTGCAACTTCATAGAGTGTGACCTGGTTTGAAGAGGTATCGATTTGGAAACATCATTTTAAATTATTTGATACGCATTCTCAGTTCTAAAACTAAAAATATCAATATATTTATATTGCACTATATAATTGGCATTTATTTCGAGCTTTACCAGTGAGCGGATTTTAGTTACAACAAAACGTTAAGATGTCGAGCAATAATCAACAAGGAGCATGTAGTTTACAAGAGAAAATATAGACACTAACTACCAAGGACCACTGGAATACGTCAAAGGTATCGGGATCAGGTAAGACGGAGGACACAGTATCCTCTGCTGAAACCGGCCGTAATACCTTATGATTATAGTGTTAATGATATAACCGTAATTACAATCGGCAAATTTCAGGAATATGACATTATTTTATATTTAATATGACTGCAAGTGAAGATAGAAGATATCTGGTCAGCTGTAAGACACATATCCTTAGGGACATGCACATAAAACACGATAATAGTACAACTGACACAGAAAACAACATTACATATATATTCGATTGTCCTGCAGTTACGATACCAAATTAAGACAGTCAATTAAAGAAAAAAAAAGGAATTACTGGCTCAGTTATGTGGCAGAAGTCACCATGGAGCTATACAATACATGAATATAAATAATATACTAGCACAAAAAACACATTACAAAAATATTTGATTGTAGTGCAATTACGATACCGACTTAGGGCGGTCATTTAATTTGACAAAAGCCAAACAAATAGTGTGGTTAACTGGTTTACGGGCCAAACGTCATTCAGTGTTGATTTGATCAACAGGTTTACGGGTGTCTACCATCCCACTTACTGCAAAAGCAGCACGGTCAAAGGACAAACATTAAGAAGTTATATTAGCGCTAATAATCATGTCATCAAGGCGGTTGTGACTTGTAAGGAGGGGATGCTTACTCTCCGTGGCATCTAATACCACCTGGTTGCTCATTATCGACTACTGTTCAGCATCTAATGCCACCCCTGCTTGTTCTTTATCGACTGCTATTCAGCATCTTAGCATTTTTCATTATAAGTATATTATCACAGTACAAGCAGTTTAACCAAGATTACAATCAAGTACAATCAAGGGTATAGTAATGATCTCTGCTAAAGCACAAAGAAAATTCTAATCGCAACCGTAAAATATGCAGAACGAAGAATGTTGTGTTTTAGTTTGTTACGTTATATTACGTGTACATATGTATTAGTGTTTTCCTTTTTTCTTTAACGACAACACATCATCAGTATATTTCAATGTTGAATTAACGTTCGTTGCCAGTTCCTTTTGATGTTGAAATACATACTTTTGCATATATTAAGGTCCGTGCGATTATAATACAAAAGGAGCTGGTGTCACATGACTATAGCACAAACAACAATGTACCACTGTGGACATTCACAGACCCCTGAAACCCAAAGGTGAGAGCAGGTACACCGGAGGAGTGAACGTCTCCTGTTTGGCTAGTCGAATCCTCCGTGAATGCCCGTACGTACAGGAAAATATTATAATTCAATACTGTATATATATAAATGAATGATAACACTGAGTAGAAAGTGTCACTGCCATATGACATCAGGGAACAGGGTATAATAACACTTAAGTGAAACCCTCCAATAAAGGAACAAATCCGATTGTAAAGGTGCATGGTAAGTGTCCATAGAAATACGGATGGTTGTGTGGAATACTTGGATACAGAAAACAACATGTAAAGTGTCAATTCCATAAAAAATAATCCGGCATTATCGATATTTGGTCTTGATAGTACATAAATAATCACTGTCATTTTAAACAATATATGTTCAGGTAGCCTAGTTGAGCAATGAACACAACCTACAATATTTGAAATATTTTTCTTTTCATATCAAAACATAAATTAATAAATATCAGTATCAAGACAACTTCAAAGATAAATTGCCAAAAGTGGTATTTAACATTACTATATTTATTTTACATCTACTAGTTCAATCAATCTGATAAATTCAATATGACTAGAGCTTTCTAATAGTAAATTATGCACACATAAAATCCTCAGCAGCGTTTTGAACATATCCAGAACAAAACAGATATCTGACCAAGGGAGTGTTAAGGAGTCAATCTTGAACCTGACTGTCTCTACTTAGACTTGACCCTGACAGAAACTACTTAAATGTGTTAGATAAAACTACTTAAATGTGTTAGATAAAAGTCTGCAAGTACGTATCAAGTATCTGCTACAACTGGATAAAGTGTCATATCATGCTTATATCAATATGATTTTGTTCATTAAATTCGAGGCTAAGATTTTCTTTTGGTGTATAATACAGATTCATTGCATGCATAAATTTTGAAATACCTTAGAACTTAAGAGTATCATTGTACCTTCAGTTTGATGTTGCGAGGGTGCGATATATTGTATACAATGTTAGTCCACATTTACTCCAATCCTGTACTGTATTATGTGTATGGTTTTGTTATTATTAAGCGAAAATATATAGCTAATCAGAAGAAACTTACTTCTTCCTGAAAAACTGGTCGCTTCTCTGGCTTCAACTCAAGATTTATTCTCAGAATTTTTTTTTCTCAGTTCTGAGCATAATCACTGACCATAAAAAATTCTCAGACAGTTTTTGTTCTCAGATTATTAGATTTCTTAAGTTAGATCCATAGCTGACTTAAGTCTATTCTCAGCTGTATCAAGATGACTGCCGCACATAGGCGTATTCGTCGAAATCGTCGTTATAGACAGAGACAGAGCCAGTACAACGAGTGTTCAGAGATCGTTTTGATCCATTGTCCTACTCTGATGAAGAGTTATTTGAACGTTACCGCTTTCGACGTCCTAGCATTATATTCATTCACGATGAAATACAAGCAAATTTGAAGCACCCAACTGGGAGGAACATGGCGTTGACGCCTATTTTATCGCTTTTATTATGCCTAAGATTCTTTGCAACTGGTGCCACACAATTGTTAATCGGCGACAGTTTACATATATCACGGAATGCAGGTGGCAGGGAAATTCGGGCCGTGGCATCTCTCCTTGTTGATGCCTTTCGTCGATTCATTCGCTTTCCTGTTGGTGAGGTGGCACACACAATAATGGAAGGCTTTCGGAGAATTGCAGGTAATGTTTTCATATTGATATTTCTGCATTAAATACGTTAGTTTCAACTTTCCACAGATCTGTCATTCTCCTTTTCATACCTTCGATCTGTATCCGTTGTAACAAAACAACCCGATAGTAGCGCCACCTCCGGCAACTCGTCCGGGGGCTATGTACGGGGAACTAGTAAATAAATGAATTACTTCAGTTTTTAAAAACATTATGCTTGTTTTGAATAATAAAATACCCATTATAGAAAGAATTAACTTGAAAATATTGTGTTTAGATAAATCAATAAAATATCCTTGATTCTGACATTTTTTGTCGAAAAAATTGAAATCCCCCTCACACACCAAAAAAAAAAAAATAATAATAATAATAATAATAATAATAAAAAATAAATAAATAAAACATAAATAAATAACGACGGCTGCAGAAGAAGGAACGAGATTACTCGTGTTTATTTCTCATGAATATTTAATCAGAAATACATATTTAGTTTAAACTGTATTTGTTGATAAGTTTTATACAATACATACACACGCAAATATATATAGACACCCTCCGCAAGGCCCCCACCTAAAATATAACACTACAGTAAATAAGAATAATAAATATCAAACTGGATCTACATACATATACTACATTTCCAGTAGACTATTTGATTTTTTTTACGTATTACGTGAATATATAATCTAGGGCGACGAATTCTCTTTTGAAAATATTCTTTATAATAAATCCGAGGAAGTTGAAATTCTTATTCATGAAATTATTAATAAACTAAATAATTTAAAACAGCAATTTTCGAAAGCATTGACAGCAGAGAGGAAGCAAAATAGGGGTCTGTCATTAGGAAAAAGTACGTATCACTAAACCATTACTGTACTCATACGCCATTTTTTTTTTCTTTTTTATATAGGAATGACGTACGAATGCTACCACAGCACTCGTAAATTTACGGGTAGAATCACTCGTAAATTACGTCGTACATATAACGTCACACATAAATTTACTCTATATCAATTCATTTCCAAACAAAATGAAGTTAATAATAGACAGTAGACGAAATATACACAATACAGAGAAAGCAGTATATCATGTGAGCTTGTACTTATATAACGTTTTTTATAGATTTTGCATGTGTAATTACTTTCATAAACCCTTACACTTATATTCACACACACACATATACATACATACATACATACATACATACATACATACACACACACGCAAATATATATATATATATATATATATATATATATATATATATATATATATATATATATATATATATATATATATATATATATATATATATATATATATATATATATATATATATGTGTGTGTGTGTGTGTAGGTGTAGGTGTGTGTGTGTAGGTGCCATTAGCATAAAATAATGGGATTTACTTCCCTTGTGCCATCATTGAGGTATATAACTACTTAACTGAATCTTTGTTCTTCAATCAACAAAATTATGCAGGTAATTTCTCCAAACTAGACATACTTCCTGTATTTTTGCAATGCATATGCAAACTTTGAGATATTAGACAATTTAAAAAGTTTCTGAAAAAGTGTAAATGTTAACTTCTTTCAAAACTATAAGTGTAATCTTGATATGAATACGAGACAAAAATAATGCTTGACCGCAAACATGACCGAAGACGGGAGGTAACTCCAACTAAATTACTGCTAATGAAACCTATCTATATGTCAACCATTAATTTCTAATTGATACTATTTAATATTCAGCATGATTTTCAGTAGATGATGTGAAGAAAGGAAAATTTGCTTGAATTTCGTACTCCAACTTGGATTTCTTTAGCTGTAATATTTCTTTCTTCAGATGGATCATTTCTTTTTCAGTTTGTAATTTCTCTATTTCCATTCTTAGTCTTTGGTTGTCAAGTTTTATCATCTGATATACCGTTTCACAACTCATAGTGTTAAATTTAATAGGTGTATTAGATGTAATAGTATAAACATTGATTACATTCAGAATCGTTTTCCCTGCAAACAGCATCTGCCTGCGTCACTTGCGACATGTTTTTAGTATGTAGAGTGGCCTCTTTTGTCGTCAGACCGGTAGTTTCTACTGATGCTGAAATGAAAATAAGGATAATTGTCCTTAAACCAAATTCTTTTACCATTAGTCCTTGGCGTCACACCGCACATATGATTAGCCTTACCTGCAAATAGCCTTACCTGCAAGTGCATTCTATAGCTTTATTAATATCAAAATGATTTATACTAGTGAAAATTTCAAAGACACTAATGATGATCCCATTTTTCAACTCACGCAAGAGCCGAGTTAATTGTTGTTAAACGTCACGTTCAGCAATATTTCAGCTGTATAGTGACAGGGACATAGTAGTCCATACTTCAATGAATTTCACCTGCTACCAGGCACCACTGACGCCTTAAACACCTAGGGGTATTTAAGGTGCCAAACCTACTTCGACACAAGCGACCTTCCGATCTACAGTCTGGCCTACTACCACTCAATCATGGGTCATGTGATTCACTTAGTCCAACAGAGTAGTAAAAGTGGTGTCCTCCAGTATTTCAAACATAGGGTTGGCTATACATTATAATTAGTGTTTTAAAACTCAGGTTACTTCAATATGTTTATAAGACTTCAGTAATATATTGATTATTACAAGACTTACCATCTGTGTCTACCCCACATGTGAGCCCCTCTATTTGCGGCCTACCACTCATATTGGATAGAAACAATTCTCCGGCCGATGTCATATTGATGCATGGTCCTCCCCCCGTTTTGGGCTTCTTTATTTGGTCAAGCTTGTCTTTACCTTGAAATAATGTAATAATGATAATATACTTTACACTGATATTCAGTAGTGCTCAGCATCTTGATGTAGGCGCTCTGTTACTGTAATCACTTTGCCCATCTGTATCTTTTAAAGGCAGGCTATATTATACATATATATATTATAACATATATATATTATATATTATATAATATATATATATTATTAACAATGATACAGATTAAATCAGACATGTATGTATGTATGTATTTCTGTATGTATGTATGTATGTGTGTGTGTGTAGGTGTGTGTGTATTTCTGTATGTATTTCTGTATTTCTGTATTTCTGTATGCATGTATGCATGTATGTATGTATGTATGTATGTATGTATGTTATTAATGCATGTTATTAAATGCACGTAATTATTTAAAAAAAATTAAACTATTACTCTGCATTTGAAATGTGAAAAGTGAAATTTGTTTAAATAGATATGCTAGATTAGATACATCAGTTGACAAATAATATGCTCAAGTAGTGAAAGTTCGATTTACATGTATATTATATAAAAAATTACCCATTTCCATCTTTACTTTATTCGCCACTTCGGCATATGAATTTTATTTTTTCTTTCAACAAATGTGGATTTAAAATATTTTAGTAATCATAATTTTTAATAAAAAATACAGAAAATAATAATAATAATATGAATAATAATAATATTAATGAGTATTATTTTTATTATTATTATTATTTATTATTATTATTATTATTATTATTATTATTATTATTATTATTATTATTATTATTATTATTATTATTATTATTATGATTATTATTATACCATCAAGAAAAACAACAACAACAACGATGAAAAACCACATAGATTTCATATCTGTGATTTCAGTTTCATATCAAAGCTGTAGAATAACCCTCTATGGTACCCCTAAATATTACAATGACGTAGGCTAATTCATTTTAAGGGCATGTTCTAGTTATGTCGTCAGAGGTATCAAGGCATTCGAAGTATTCAAGCGGCAAAAGTATGAAGTGTTTTTGTCACAAATGAGTTGGAAATTAAGAACCAGTGATGTGTTTTCATGAAACAGTGTGTGCATTTTTATAAAAGTTACAGAACGGTACGTGTGTGTGTTCTCGTGCATCAGGGTAGATTTTAAATTCTCGAGGCCACTCGAGCGGCATCGCACGTGTTAAAATATGGATTAAAGTTGAAAGAATTTTAAAAGAAGTGTTTAATTGCAGTTTCTACCATATGATAAAAATGACTGAAGGTAAGTGCATGTGTTTTGTGGTTGTTTTATTTCAAATAGCACTTATGAATACTGATTTTCTTCAACAAAATGACTTGTAGACGTAAAGGGAAACAACCATTACACCAACTTGCAACTGTGTCTGTGAGTGTGACGAAGCGAAGTCATGTACCATTAGTATTACTATCTACAGCTTCATTGCTACATACATCAGTGGCGGAACCAGGATTTCCAGAAAGGAGGGCTCACATGTGTATTAGCCAAACTTTTAAGCCATTTTTGGTGCAAAATCGGGATTTTTACTAGTAAATATGTGGCCAAAAAGGGGGATGGGTGGATGTGTTGCACACATTTGACTGCCCTTTTGTTATTGTTTATAATATGCTAGTGAAATATGTTATGCTTTATGGATAGCGAACATGTAGATTTGATTTCTGTCTATATTAGACCTATATTTATATTTATAATATATAAAGTTGATTTAATTTACATAATAGATATATGGTGTGGGTTCAATTGACCCTTTCTTCTCAACGAACCTCAATGACAATTTTCAGGTGTCGGACCGTCTTATTATGCACTATTTTAACGTAATGTAGTTTTTTACTGAATGTTTTATGTGAAACAGAAAGACCCCCTTTCCCTACTAATGGGTTAGACTATGGATATAGTATTAATGAGAAAACACGACTTATTTCTTATAGTAAAGACATGTTCCATAGTTTTGATATCCAAAACTTTTGGTGTCGTCAATCTAGATCTATGTAATAGATCTCATAGTAATATTGATATTAAAATAGCTTACGCATTAAGAACCTCTGCAATTACCTGCCATCCATTACTTCTAATTTCCCCAATTTTAATTACCCCACCCCCTTTCATTTTCCCAAACAAAGAGTCCTCCCGCAACCCAACTTCTTCTATGAGGACCATCTCCTCCTCAGTTGTCCAATTGGCCGATCGTTTTGCCATAATCAGTATTAAATCAATATATTGTAATCTTACTATGATATATTTATGTTTAGCAGACGATTTTTGTTTATGTTTATATAACTTTCTTACCGTATTTTACTGAAGAGTTCCAGAAGCAGATGCGCTGAGGCCGCTTACGTTCTTCATAAAATCCTTAGAAACAACGTCGCGTGCATACTAGCGCGTCTCAAAGGATGAGATCTTTTCTCACCGGAGAAAATTCTTAAGTCCGTTTATGGTCTTAGAATTTAAGAATAATCTCAGCTGAGAAAATTCTTAATTTCTGAGTAAAATTATTGTCTGAGAATTTTTTTGTTTTATGGTCAGGAAGCCTGGTCTACAGGAGTTGACGAATATTCACCAAAGAGCGTTGTCTTAAGTGCAACAGTCAGTTTGCAGCAGCTACATTCATATTTAATATTAATAAGATATTATTAGTACCAGTGGAGGGTTGACTCTATTTTTATTATTATTATTATTTCCTAGTTGTGATGTTGTGGGTATAATATTTCTATACAAGCTTTGGTAACTCTGATGGGAGCGAACAGAAATATTTTGTCTGTATGTTTCGAACGTTCATGTCCAACATTGCGCGTAACTGTTAAAGCTATATTTACATAGCGCATATTACCTTTGTAATTAATGCGAAACTGCACTTGGACACTGGAGTTGTCTCTCTTATGCCTAGTAGAGTTTGCCAATTGATCTAAAAAGCTATTGCTCTAATAGGTTTTCAAATGTTCGCTAAACATCTGATATCGAAAAAGTAATCAATGTAAATTTCTACATTCTAGATATATTAGTACCAAATGGTTATAATGATTTTGGTATGGTTTCTGCATTTAAAATCATGCAAATGATGTATAATTCTGCTAAACGATTTTGTTAGCGATTGATATAATAGAATTTTTCATTGGTGTACAATATCGATGTTGAATTCTTACGTTTACCTATTGGTTGTAGTAGTTACGATTAATATATTAGAATTGTCACTGTTGTACAATATCAATTCAAATCATCTTGCGTTACTGATATCATATAATGGTACACCCTATACACTTTTGCGCCTATAGTCTGGCAAATAATAACTTAAAGGAATGTGCCATGAAGAATTAATAATTTATTTCTTTATTCAATTTTACTGGAATGGTAACGTGAATATTTATGTAATCCCCCCTCTATCTATCTCTCTCTCTCTCTCTCTCTGTGGGGGGAGGGGGGTTAGACAATTCGGACATTCGGACATTCTTGAAAATCTTGGACATTCGTCCAGTACATATGTGCCCCTCGTTCCGTACATTGGACTACTCATTCGGTACATAGGTGTACTAGGCTTGTAGATCAATATCGAAGAATTACCAAACCGTTAATCATTCTCAAAGTCTAAGGACAGATACAAAATCGTGTAAGTTTCAAAAAGAAACTGTTGTGAACCCCGAAATACTGAAAAATTCCGAGCTGAGACCAGGTGCCCGGGGAGAGTAAGCGTAGATATAAAACCACTAGATATAAAACCGCTAGAACCCTCGTCATGGATGGCAGATTTGTTCAATAATATACTATGAATATCAGGTTTCATAGTACAAAACCTCTATGAAAATGCAAATATAGAAGAATAGAGAAGGATTTAAAATTCTTGTCAAGGAAATCTCTTGCAGAATATTTTCATGATAAATGTGTAAATTGAATTTTACGCGTTTGACATATCCAAATGGCATAAACGCCACTCGGAGTTTACTGATATGGTCAGCGTCAGTTGAAAGGTACGGATATCTGGACTGTTCCTTGGCACCCGATATAGCGGAACTACTCGGTCTTTGCACAGAATATGTACTAAACAGATTGTTTCATTTTTATATTATTGATACACCTTAAAACTTGTCATTATCATTATATGTTTAATTTTATTAAATATCTGCCTATGGAAGTGATTAAAACTGCGTGTATAGTCGCATTGCGCTACAATTTTCGTTTAAATTAGAAAACAAAAGCCTATTTATTCTTCTCGTGCTTCATTGAACAAAGAATGAAAGTGAAAATGATTGGAAGGAAAACAACATGGATGAATAAATTACAAGATTGATTATGACAAGTTCAAATATAAAGATGATGGATAAAGCCAAACCGTGTAAATTCCATATATATATGGCAACCTTCAAAATAAGTTCTAAAGAATTGATAATGATAGTTGCACATATAATTAAAAGCCTTATAATACCAAATAAGTCTAATCTACAAGCAAGCGTCGGCGATTCCAAAGTGGAGTATTATTTTGTAAGCTTACATATCCAATGATTTCATCCATTATCATGATTTGACCAGTGTAAATGAGTGACACAAATCCTCGTCCCTGCTAAGAAACCGTCACCTGTTACGTTTACGGTAGACCAATACATTGGACCTCCATCAGGGTAACCAGGCCGACAAAAGACAAACCATCATAGAGGGCAAAAATTTCAATTTCTACAGCAACAACTGTGCCAAAGCGGACTACCTAACCATAGAGAGTACCAGACTGTCGCTTGCGATCCCACCATCCCGTATCAAGAGATGTCACGTATTCATATCTACTCGCCTACCTGGACTTCTACTACCATTCGAATCAACAAATACCCAGATGCAACCATTCAATACAACTATAACCATCGATTAACTGACAATTCGGACCTCGATCGAACATCTAGGATCCCGTACAACTCAGACCTTTATATGGTCAATTCAAAACTTTTTACGAGACGTCATATATGCACTCAAACGAAAAGTTGTGCATATTTTCATAAACAATTTGCTAGTAAAGCATGAATATTGATAGTAAATGTAGTTATCCTGAATTAATCTTATATAAGATTAAGTGTTTAGTGCTAGAATATGAGAAAATGAATAAGAAGTGAAAATTTTAATATGTAATGAATTTATAAATAAACGATTGAATTGACAGTGTTTTCTCAGTTTATGGGGATGGACTCAGATAAATCCAAAACATAGTATGCTTTCAATTAATAATCCTTCATTCGCGGATTACCTTAGCATCATCTATCCAAGTGAACTGGAGGTCAAAGAAACCACAGAAACTAGTAATTCTACTTCGTATTTAGATATTATGTTGTCTTTCGACATTAATGGTCAATTGAACACCTCACTCTATGACAAACGTGACGATTTCAATTTCGCTATCACAAACTTTCCTTTCATAAGTAGCAACATTCCATCATCGCCCGCATACGGCGTAATCATATCTCAGTTAATACGTTATTCCAGAGCATGTTCAAATTACAATGACTTTGTTCCGAGGGCTAGGCGACTTTCAGTTAAGCTGCTCAACCAGGGTTATATATGTGCTAGACTAGCATCGTCACTGAGGAAGTTCTACGGTCGTTACGAGACTCTTATTACTCCATATGATATCTCGTTATCCAGACTTTTTAATGACATTCTGGACCGAGACCGATTCCAATCACTTTACACAGATTTGACACCTTCTATACTAGAAGGTTACCTACTTCGACTTCTCCATATATAGATACATATGGAATTCACACGATTTGACTCTTTCTACGGGGTATATGTGACGGGTGTTGCTAGCAAGCAGGAGATGCTCACTCTCCCCGGGCACCTGATCTCACTCCATCACAGGGGTTCACATATGCTCTTCAAGTAGACATATTTTGTTATTTTCCATTTGTTTTTCATTTTCACTGATTTTGTATGTCCTATGGTTTCATGATTTTTGGACTTGTGGTTTGGATTTATCCATCATCTTTACATTTAAATATGCTAATATAAATTTCATAAATACCAAGTGTTTTAGTGCATATTCTTCATAAAGACAACAATCATTGTATACAGTACTGTACTTTGTATGCAGTAACCAGATTTTGTCAGATACAATTAATCTATAAATGTAAATTATATATTGAATGACACCATGTCACCATCATAAATATTATCTTGTATCGTTATATTTGTGTAAGGATGTATCTGGTCATAATGGTAGTCTTTAGCATTATGCTTCATAATACGTGTGATTTGTATATTTAACGTAGCTGTGTATTTTCAGATCTTCACGTTAACATTAAATAAATCAATGCATACATCTTACTACAAGCTAACATGTGTTGATGTTCGACAATGATTTCTGATAAGCGCAAAGGAGGTGTTTATGGCGACCGTTAAATTTGTGAATTGTAGACTTCAAACGTATTTTTCGTATCGTTTTCGTATCTTTGAGTTATTGATATTGCACCCAGTAGCTTGCTTAAGTGTATGAAAGAATGGTACTCTGAAAAAAACTCTATCAGTTGAGAAATGTAAAACACTATATGCAGATGATAAAGGAAAATGCTTTAAATAAATGGGAAGTTAACAGTAAGAAATTTGAAATCATCACAGTTGTTACAGTGAGGTACATGCAGTGAATCTACCGTCTATCTCAATATTCAGCAGATGATCTAAGTACGGAACACCTGAATAAGATACTGCTGTATTTTAGATTTCAGGTATCATTAGAATATATCGTATATCACGCATATCATCGTATTTACCTACATAAACAGACTCAGCTTCGAACAAGAAAAAGGAATAAATCGTGATGTATAATTGCCCATACATATATCACGTTCAACATTTATGGGCCCCAGGAATTCAGAATAAATTTAACTTTGTGCCCAAGAGGGATAAATGTTTTATGTTTTTGAAGATTGTTGAAGGTGCATCATTTGCATTTGCTTTTTACGAAATACATAAGTTTTATTTATCATATTCATTCTGTTTTTAGCCAAAGTTTACGTGTATTTTAAATATAATTACATTTATAAACTTATTTTCTTTTTTATCAGTTAAGTATTTTTATATGTATAAATTCGAAAGAGTACACCTTAATGTCCGACATTAAGAAGACTTCTTACAGACCAACAATATCCTTGAATCGACCATATAACTTCATCAGTGACGATTTCACGCTTTTCATTTCATTGTCTGTTTATCTGTGAGTCGCCTGGTCCTCAAAGCAAAACGCTTATAGGAGGAACATGCTCTGGCATGCAATAAAAGTTAATTACAGCTCGGTATCTAACACTTTAATAGTGAAATAAGAATGTTATAGGCACGTAGGACGCGATGTCGCCACGTGTAAATGATAAATAAATGAATAAATAATAAGATGTCCCTTTGATGATCTAGTACGATTCGAAAAGTCATTGCATGTACAAACTTAATCAAATTTAACACATTCACTTTTAGTCAATACAGTCATTATGATAATTTTTATAGTTTGATTTAAACAAGAAAAACAAAACTGAAGTGTAATTACGTTGTACAGGTTTCTTATTATTATCATTGCGTCTCGTTACTGTCTCTTTGATATCCCGGTTTAAATAGGCGGTGTTATCAATATCAGATATAATTTCATAGTGGATAAGCATTGTGGTCATATCGCAATCGAAGGAATCAGATTTCTTTTGGCATTGATAATGGTTAATTTTACAATTATTCTCAAGCCTAGTGGTATCGCGCTGGACTCCTGATCGGGAGGCCGGGGTTCGAGTCCCGCTCTGGTCATGCCGGTGTTCTGTCTTTCGGGTGAGACAGTAAAAACCGAGGTCCCGTGTTGTGGTATACATGACACGTTAAAGATCCCTCACTGTTTCGGGTGGGTCCGTTGCAAAGATCAAAATTTGTATGCACCGCATCAGGCAGATGCCTTCACCATATACGTGAAATATTCGTGGTGTGACGTTAAACAAAAATCAATCAATCAATCAATCAATCAACAATTATTCTCCATATCATTTGTTTAAAGAATCATCAAAATCATATTGCCAATATGGTTATCAATTTCAGGACGTTGACATTTACTGAAAAGATGAAATATACCATTTAAGTTAACGTATTTTTCAAGTCATAGGATTTGTTCTCTAGGTGGTAGGTTTAATGTAGGTTTAATGATTTTTGCGGAGCATTCTTTAATACTTTTTCGTCATGACATATAAGTTACCGATGGTTGTTATGGAGCAATCAAATGTAATGTCATGAATAATTCATATATAGCATTATGTTACAATACTTTATTACAATAATAGTGTAGACTTTCATCATCTTTGTGAATATGAAATATAACTGACAATGGAACACGCACCACACTTCCTTATCATCCTCCACATGGCTGTTTATCTACTGAATGTCGATTGTTAACAAAAGTGTGAGACTTAATGGAAGTACGCTATTCAGTGCTGTAAAAGATCTCGCTCTCATCTAGGATAAACCGTAGTTCTAGGTAATTTTATCTTCGCACGTATCTCTCTACATGGGTTTCGATTTCCACTATCAGTTAGCTCTGACCACTGTACAATACTCCTAAGTACAATGTTCAAAATAGCGATGATGGGAGTGATTTCATTTGCTTAAGAGATAACGCTGTTTTAATTTCGAATTAATGTGTAAAAAATATGCATAAAATTTTCATTTAATCAGACATGATTTTCACCTTATTTTGTTCGCTTATTCAAAGGGTTCATAATTAATTTTGAGTTTATGTTTTAGTTCACTGATTGTGGTTCAACGTTACAGAACAAGACATTTCGGTGTAATTTACAGATTCTGGTCAGAGCTGTTATCTAAATTATAATACTTTAATATTAGCAGTATGCGTTTCTTGAATTCGTTTTATAACAATGGTATCAGAAATATATAAAGACTTTCGAATTAATAATAATAATAATAATAATAATCTTTATTTCAAGAAGGGGTTACTCGTTTAGTGAAACACTATTCTTCCACGAGGCTTTCACAAAACATGGATATATACAAACAGATATAGATGAGTTTAACTACGCCTCTCTAATAAGTATTTTTGAAAGGAGCTTTTAAAAGTATAGAGAGAGCATGAGTTTTGTATGTGTGTCCGGAGCCTATTCCATATGTTTACTCCACTATAACTTAAACTACGCTTGTAGAATTCCGTATTGTGACGAGGGGAAACTAAGTCGTTGCTAGCAATGGATCGTAGAGCATAATTACCATTCGTGTGATATGTAAACAGATCTTTTAAGTAAGGAGGGGTTAAATTATTCAAGAATGCACTTATTGAGATCACATCTTTCAAAAACATTCAACCAACCTAGTTTATCAAATAATGGTTTGGATGGTGCATCAGGCGGTGTATCTAAGATTATTCGTGCTGCACATTTCTGGAGCTTATGTATTCGCTCTAGCTGTGATTTCGCAGCATTGCCATATATAGTCAAACAGTAGTCGATGGCAGGAAGAATATATGCATTAAAATAAAGTATTCTATGTTGAAGACTTAGGTATCGTTTTATTTTCCGCAAGAGAGATATCTTATTTGTATTAGTTTTACAAACTTCAGTAATATGTTTGTTAAAAAGAAGCTTGTTATCAATATGTATGCCTAGTAACTTATCGTTACAAACGTTTTCTATGGATTGATTATTAATTTCAAGGGAAAGTGATGTTTTTGCAATTTTTGAGAGTCTTTGTTGTGAACCAATCAACACACATTTAGTTTTAGTTTCGTTAATGAGCATGCGGTTTTCGTTACACCAAGTACTAATATAGTTCATATCAGTTTTAAGTCCACTTTCAACGTCCTCAATTGCGGAAGTAGATTTATGTAGTGTTGCAAATAGGTCAAGAAGGGAGT
The DNA here is from genome assembly GCA_035048485.1 of Pteria penguin. Classification (NCBI taxonomy): domain Eukaryota; kingdom Metazoa; phylum Mollusca; class Bivalvia; order Pterioida; family Pteriidae; genus Pteria; species Pteria penguin. Next base: position 553,251 of record CM068591.1, on the reverse strand, counting down.
TTTTAACATGTAACGGGAGATCATTTATATACATTAGAAATAATATAGGGCTTAAACTAGATCCTTGGGGTACTCCACAAGATATAGTAGCATGGCTAGATTGAGTATTTCCTATGTTGACGGCCTGTACTCAGTTCGACAAATATGACTGGAACCAATCTAAACTGGTGTTGTTAAAGTTATAGCATTTCATTTTCTTTAAAAGAATTTGGTGATTAACGAGATCGAAAGCTTTTTTTAGGTCTAGCAGAACTACAATTGTTACATTACCACTGTCGATATCAGCTATCCATTTTTCAGAAAGTTTGGTAAGAGCTGTTTGGCATGAATGCAGCTTGCGAAACCCCGATTGCGCACTTACAAGTAAATTATGTTCTAATAAGTAATCCTGAAGTTGTGTCGCAACGTGTCTTTCAAACAACTTTGAGATAGTAGGTAAAATAGAAATAGGTCTGTAGTTACTAGGATTTGATTTTTCCCCTTTTTTTATAAATTGGGGTTACTTTAGCTAATTTAAGTTTTTCCGGGAAAGTACCAGTATCGATGCTCAAATTTATCATATGCGCGATGGGCTTCGCGAATAATTCTGCAGATAGCTTAAGTGTCTTGGGTCCTAGAGAGTCGATACCTGCTGATTTACCATCATTTAATTTATTTATCATATAGTGAACATTAGCTTCTGTTATTGGTTTTATCTTAAATGTTTGGGTTGGTATAAGTTTCGTCTCTGTAAATTCTTTAAGAGAACTTTAAGTATTAGCAGGATCTATTATATCATCTTTAATGTAATTATCTGATAATTTCTTGTAAAATTTATTAAAAAGTTCGGCAATTTCAAATGTAGTCTCAGCTATTGTTGCACCATCACATAGTTTGTTAGGTACAGAATGAGTTCCTTTTTGGTACTAATTGCTTAATACTACGCCATATGTCTCCTGTGTTATATTTATTTTGTACGGCCACGCAATAGTATCTTTCTTTTACTTTCCGAATAAGTTCTGTCACTTTAATCCTCCATTTCTTACAGTTTCCTTCGTCTTTTATCTTATGGCAGTAGTTGCGTTTAGGTCGAGCATTATTTATTTTTTGTTTTGTTTTTCGTTTTGCATGTCTATTAAGTACTGTATTCAGGATTTCATAAAATGTTTCGAGAGCTTCGTTTATTTCCTGGATTTCGTGAATTTTATCTAATGGTGACTGATTTAATTAATATAAGAAGTCCCGTTCATTAAAATTTTTGAAGTCGCGATAAGTTATCTCCAAGTGCGTATTCTTTTTGTCTGATTTCGGTAGACTGCGTGTGGCACATACTGGATAATGATCGGATAATGCAATGCTCGGGACACTGATTTCTTGTATATTGTTAGGACAATTGGTGTATACATGATCAATTAGCGTGCTAGATTTGGCAGTTACACGCGTAGGGGTTGTAGTCATTTGTGAGAAATTAAATGGTTCAAGAGCGGCTCAGCGTACGTACGATGCCGGGTGCAGAGGTCTCAACAATACGGCAGTCTCATCAGACTCTGCGGAGTTCTGCAGAGACCGCGTAAAATAAAACAAAATAAATAATTAAAAGATGAATCAATAAATAATTAGATAAATAATAGTAATAAATATTAAACGGGCAAGTGTAATTTATACTGCGCGTTGCTGGGTGGTCAGGACTTTTGAAAGGGATTTGTTCAGACGACATAAGGATCAGGACCTAGTTCGTATTGAATATTTGTCCGACATGTTTACTTCCTCAATCTATTGTTGCCCTTGTTAAACTGTTTTACTGTGATAATACAGTATACCATTTTACTTATCTTGACTTATTACCGATTGTAAGTACCAAGAAACCAGTACCACTTGTATGACTACGAGACATACTGCTCTTCACGACTGGTTGGACCGATCAGTAGGGGATGTTTACTTCTCCATGACACCTAATATCACATCTGGTTCTATCTGAGTTATTCCCTTTGCAGTTTTGAGCCAATGAAAACGTTCCCCGGGTAGGTTTTGTTATTATGTTTCCTGATGCTATGTGACAATGGCAATTTCTACACAGTGTTTGTTCACATTTATGTACATATACACTCTAAATTATATTTGTTTCGTATGTGTGTAAGGTGTGGTAAGCCAAAAAGGAGACTCTCACTGCTCCCGGGCACCTGGTCTCACCCCTGAATGTCAGGGGTCCTTGAATGTCCACCGAGTACATTGTTGTAGGTACCATAGTCATGGGACATCAGTTACGTTCGTATATTACATTCCTGGGGTCGGTGACATCTTTTATTTCTATTTCCCTAAAGTAATGGTTGTTCATTATTGACGACTGCTGGGTATTTTAGTAATTTCCTACTTTATTGAAAAACGACAAAAGACGCATTAGAAATGTCGCCATGGACAAGCAAGTAATAAACAAATAAACACACAAAAGGGCACCACTAAAATAATCGATTGTAATTACGTTGAGGTAACTATCATTTAAAAGCTTGTGCTTTTTGTTGTACTACTTCTTCAATTAATTCCAAAATGACTACTTAAACTGGTAATCACACTGATTGTCATTTCAATTTAGCATCCTATGTCTGCACAGTACCCGCACAACAATAGTACGGGTACTTCATGTTTTATGTACCTTTCTCTAAATTATGTTATGTGAGATTTTAACATAAATGAGTTTGTGGAAGAGACCCAAGAAATTTAAACACAAGTGCATACAATGAATATTTGTAATTGTGTTCGAACAGGTACTACTAATATTTTCGAACGTTTATGTCACCACACGAGGCATCGGTGTATTTGTCATTGTATATCGCCACACGTAGCATCCGGTCATATGCAATTGTATATCGCCACACAAGGCATTCGTTTCTATATCATTGTATACCGCCACCCGAGACATCGGTGTATTTGTCATTGTATATCGCCACACGACGTATCGGTTTATATGTCATTGTATACCGCCACATGAGGCATCGGTTTATATAATATTGTATTCCGCCACACAAGGCATTGGTTTATATGTCATTGCCTTCCGCCACACGAGGCATCGGGTCATATGCAATTGCATATCGCCATACGAGGCATCGGTTTATATGTCATTGTATTCTGCTACATGAGCATCTGTTTATATGTCATTGTATTCCGCCACATGAGTCATCGGTTCATATGCCATTGTATATCGCCACGCGAGGCATCGGTGTATATGTCATTGTATTCGGCCACACGACTGATCGGTTTATATGTCATTGCATACCGCCACACGAGGCATCGGTTTCTATTTCATTGTATTCCGCCACACAAGACATCAGTTCATATGCCATTATATATTGCCATACGAGGCATCAGTTCATACGCCATTGTATATCGCCACAAGAGGCATCGGTGTATTTTTCATTGTATATCGCCACACGAGGCATTAGTTCATATGCCATTTTTTATAGCCACACGAGGCATCGGTTTTTATTTCATTGTATTCCGCCACACAAGACATCGGTTTATATGCCATTGTATACAGCCACACTAGGCATTGGTTTATATGCCTTTGTATACCGGAACACGAGACATCGGTTTATATGCCATTGTATACCAGCACTTGACGCATTGGTTTATATGCCATTGTATACCGCCACACGAAGCATCGGTTTATATGACATTGTATATCGCCACACGAGGCATCAGTTAATACTTCATTGTATTTCGCCACACGAGGCATCTGTTTATATGTCATTGTATACCGCCACACGAGACATCGGTTCCTCTGCAATTGCATATCGCCACACGAGGCATCGGTTTATCTGTCATTGTTTACCGCCACCCGAAAGAGCGCTTGATATGCCATTGTATATCGCCACACAGTTCATATGCTATTATATATTGCCATACGAGGCATCGGTTCATACGCCATTGTTTTATCACCACAAGAGGCATTGGTGTATTTGTCATTGTATATCGCCACACGAGGCATCGGTTCATATGCCATTGCTTATAGCCACAAGAGGCATCGGTTTATATATCATTGTATTCCGCCACACGAGGCATCAGTTCATATGCAATTACATATCGCCACACGAAGCATTGGTTTATATGCCATTGTATACGGCCATACCAGAGTGGTTTATATGTCATTGTATACCGCCACACGAGACATCAGTTTATATGCCATTGTATACCGCCACACGAGGCATTGGTTTATATGCCATTGTATACCGCTACACGAAGCATCGGTTTATATGCCATTGTATTTCACCACACGAGGCATCTGTTATTATTTCATTGTATACCGCCACGCGAGAGATCGGTTCATGTGCAATTGCATATCGCCACACGAGGCATCGGTTTATCTGTCATTGTATTCCGCCACACGAGGCATCGGTTTATATGTCATTGTATTCCGTCACACGAGGCATCAGTTTCTATTCCATTGTACTCGCCACACGAGGCATTAGTTCATATGCCATTGCATATCGCGACACGAGGCATCAGTTTATATGTCATTGTATACCGCCACACGAGACATCGGTTTATATGCCAATGTATACAGCCACACTAGGCATTGGTTTATATGCCTTTGTATACCGGAACACGAGACATCGGTTTATATGCCATTGTATACCAGCACTTGACGCATTGGTTTATATGCCATTGTATACCGCCACACGAAGCATCGGTTTATATGACATTGTATATCGCCACAGGAGGCATCAGTTAATACTTCATTGTATTTCGCCACACGAGGCATCTGTTTATATGTCATTGTATACCGCCACACGAGACATCGGTTCCTCTGCAATTGCATATCGCCACACGAGGCATCGGTTTATCTGTCATTGTTTACCGCCACCCGAAAGAGCGCTTGATATGCCATTGTATATCGCCACACAGGGCATTGGTTTATATGCCATTGTATACTGCCACACGAAGCATAGGTTTACATGTCATTGTATACCGCCACACGAGGCATCGGTTTATATGTAATTGTTTTCAGCCACACGAGACATCGGTTTAAATGTCATTGTATTCCGCCATACGAGGCATCGTTTTATATGTCATTGTATTCCGCCACACGAAGCATCAGTTCATATGCCATTGTATATTTTTACACAAGGCATAGGTTCATATGTCATTTGTCATTGTATACGGCCACATGACGCATCGGTTTATGCCATTGGATTCCGCCATACGAGACATCGGTTTATATATCATTGTATACCGCGACACGAGATATCGGTTTATATGTCATTGTATACCGCCACATGAGGCATCGGCGTATATGTCAATATATTCCGTCAATCGAGGCATCGGTTTACACGGTCTATCCAAAGGTCAGATAGGGAGCAAGAGCGTGACAAATCACTTTAGACATATCCATTATTTTGGACGTATTATAGAATCTCATAAGTAAGTATAATTAATAGTCATGTTTAGTGGTAAAAAGTAATTAAAGATACATAGGAATATTACATAACATGGCATCACCATCATGTGAGGCTCTGGTAGATTGCTGCATTGTGCGGGAGATGTCACGGATCAGCAGCTTATTCTCACCCTTCTACTGCATACATTCTTACATCTGGTTCTTTCATATGTTCATAACTACCAATATGTTTTCTTTAAAGTCTTTTATTATAGATATTCCTCTTTTGCTGTATGGTATCTAAAGAATTAACCTCGAATTGTGGTCACATATTCAATAACATTAAAGAATTGAAACATATACCATAATATACTTAATTGTACTTGACAAAAGTACTGATGATGAACAAAGACTAATGATAAATATTCGTAAAGAACCAACATCAATTACAAAGGTTTGAAAACTGTAGTCAGCCGTCAGTGTTACAGTTAGGACACAGCACTAAATCTGATTTAATTCTAAAAAAGATTCTATGAAATAAATCTAAAACTTGGTCTGCAGGCGTAATGGTAGCTCGCCCACGAGCTGTATGTTAATAAAGCCGTCCTACAACGATGATTTTTCTAGTCTTTCAGAGATACTAGAGATATGCAGATCCCCAGGGTTATTTCTAGAATTTTAACACCACATGGGTATGATGAAGAGGTGGTATGTTGATGAAAATGTGAAAAATATAAATAAATGAAAAATATAAAGTATAAATGAATTTTTGTTATTTTGAATATTTTATCATGTACTCAGATTGTTTGTGTTAGGGTTAGTGTTAGGTAGGGTTACCATACATACATACATACATGCATAAATGCATACACATATACTCTGATGCATACATACATACATGTATACATGTATGTATGTATGTTTGAATGAATGAATTCATGGATGGAGATAGGGAGAGAGCTAGGCAGGCATGCGTGCATGTGTGTGAGCGTATGTATGTATGTACGCATATATTTATGTATGTATTTAAGTATGATTGTATGTATGTTTGTGTGATCAGAGGAAAGGAGTTCTGTATTTATGTATGTATTATGTATGTAGGTATGAATAAAGAAATGGATGGATTCATGGATGGAATGAAAAACCGATGCTCATATCTTAAAGAGAATACTGAAGACATCTGACAAAGCTGTTAGACAAAAATCACCAAGAACATGCACACAAAACATGGTAATAATAGAATATACACGGAAAAACGACATCGCAAAAATATTCGATTGTGTTCCGGTTACGAGACGGTCAAGTGAAGTAACAAACGCCATTCAATTGGTGTGGTTAACCGGATTACGGGCGCCCACCTTTACACTCACCGCAAAAGCAGCACAATCAAAGGACACACATTTAAAATTTATAAATAATCCTCCATAAAGAGAACAAGTATCAACAGGTTTCTCAAGGAGAGAGGTCATAAAACGTTATTACGCGCGAAATTATAGAATAATATGTAGCTGTCAAAACTATATAAAGCGACATCAATATAAGTAAACCTAGCTATACCCGTCTGTAAGCCGAGCTCAGATCCTTGATCAATAGGAGTCCCGACTAACAGTCAGAGGGTACGAAGATCAGGACCTTGTCTCCTCTGAAAAGGTTTGGACAAGGCCCGTCATAGAGCCCCTACCACCCTGTTAGTCAGAGTGCAACTCTCCAGCAAAAGTCTGCATTGGGTTGTTGAGGGACCCAATACGAGAACTACGGTCTTAGCGATGATATCGGGGTCATACTGTCGATGTCGTACGCTTACTGCCAATTATGCCTGTTCATTATCGAAGCATTGTTAAGCCTAACAATGCTGACTCTGAATTTTATTCTTCCACTAACACAAAGTTATATTACTGTATTTGACATATTTGCTCGTTTTTCTTTTCAGTAGACGGTCACTTCGCCCAGGATCATGGTCTGAGATTTCCAGGGGTCTATTGATATTTATCGTAACACATGATTTTGACCCTTACATTGTTACTATATTTGTTATTTTCGTCTTTTACATTACTTTTTAAAATGTAAATTTTCTCGTCTGTTGGAATAGGTTATTTTTGCTCTATTATATCATGTTATTAGTCATCGTATCTACTGCTTTACCTGAATTTTTCATTAAACGCTTCACAAAATAGAAATACTGGTTCAAAATGGTCTCTCTAATTATATACATGAAAACATGCATATATGATCCCTATTGTAAATTGTATCTAAATTTTTCATGGTGCGCTATTTTTTGTAGTCGCTTTATAAAGAGTGATACGTAACAAAAACAAGATATAATCTGACAAATAATATAACAGTAACACAGCTTGTTGAGATTATATGTAAAAGAAAGAAAGTAAAAATGAATAAATAAATAAATATTAATGATATAAAAAAAAGTTTCTTCTTCATATTGATGACCCTTCCTAATACTTCTCCACATTAAAATTCGGATCATACGGTTTTACATTGTCTTTGAACATTGTTAGACCATTACTAGTATTCAGTTATGTTAGATTGTAGTAACATAAATTTATCCATACTTGTATTATTTAGGGGTAAGCTTGATAAAATGGCCAAGCCCTTGGCTAGAGGCACAGGCTGCCGTGGTTCAAATTCTGGGTTGATGGCTATATTCTTGTTGTTTGTTACCTCTTGTTTCCATGTTGCGATGTAATTTAGAAATGTTGCAAATGATGTACAACACCAATCAATCAACCACCAACCCACATGTGTGCATTATTCATCATTATTTTTAGAAGAGTATATTCGTAAATACACATACATTAGTTATCATTATTCAATGAAGTACACCTCTAAAGAAAATGGATAGTAACAGGAAAGGATATGAGATATGAATTGATAATATGACACTGTCTAAAAAAAGGTAAAGCAGAAACACACTTGACAGGAGAATAAAATACATTTCAAAGTAAACACGAAGAATTACTTTGAGTTGTCTCCTTGGCGTGACGTTATATACGACATGCTTTGTAGGCTAGGAGAAACTGCCTAACGATTTATACGTATTATATAAATAGAAATATTTATACTACTTATCGTCTGCGATTTTGAATACACGAAAAATAATTTAAATAGAAAATCGTTCATTTTCCAATTTTGAATTAGGTTGATTTACATACTATATACTATTTATATTATAACCTACGTGTTTCCACGTACCATTTAAAGGTCACAGGAAAAGACTTGTTCTCTCTTTGTTTTGTTGTATGTAGGTCTCAACAATCATAATCATTTATTTTCACATTCTCATCACATTCTCATCACATCCGGCTGAGTATTCGAAAGAGAAAGTAATCACTTAAATTGTAAATATCACGATCGTAACGCCTATTTAAATTGGAGAAAATGGATTATGACGACATGGAGTATGTTGTGAAGCCATACCATTTAAGCAATCTTACTTGAGGGGGGAGAGGGGGGGGGGCGCTTAATTCAAGATCCAAATACTGCGCTTTATAACAGGTTTGGGGCAATCTCTCATTTGAAAGATAATCACTCAAATGAGTAATGATCACTTTTTTCAGTAATCAATTTCAAGGAATGAACAGAAGTAAACAAGTACTTAAAAATGAAATTTTGGAATTATGATTTGAAATTCAAAAGGGCACATGTTTACAACATATTGAATATAGTTAACAATACAAGTTGACATTTTTAACTTACTGTTTTGGAGTTTATAGCTGCACAAATGTTGCAGGTATAAACTCCAAAATGGTAAGTTGAAAAGGTCAACTTCTTTTGTATTTCATGTTCAGTATATTATATAGATGTGCCCTTTTAAGTTTAAGTTAAAATTTTGAAACTTTAATTTTTTTAGTACTTGTTTACCTCTGTTCATTCCTTGAAACTGATTACTGAAAAAGTGATAGTTATTCTTTTGAGTGATTATCTCTCAAATGAGAGGTTGCAGCCAACTTGTTATAAATGATCAAAATTGTAATTTAAACAGTGGAAATTGGAATAACTGGGAAGAGATACTTAGGCTTCAATCAATTGAAAAAAAAATAAAATATGACCTTAAACTTGTCGGTTTACATATAGTTTTACTATTACATGTACATGTATTCAGTGACATACATACACATGTATATGTATATAGGTCTCTGATGTTTTGCAATATATGTATATTTGAGTTTATAATTTTCTGCTCCCCCCTTGTTACCATAGCCAATGGGTTTAAAGGATTTGACATCTGACTCCCGAGGGTTTTTAACCCCCCTCAACCCCATGGAATTACCAGTGCTTTCTCTTTTTTTTCTTCATTTTTTCATTGTTGTTTTAATACCTTTTGGGGGTTTTCTTTTCTTTTTATTTTTACTGTATCCGAATACATATTTTCATGACAACTAACCATATCATTGCAAAGTTCGAAAAGCTCGATTCAATACATTCCTTCAACCTTGGCTGATTAGGGCTTACCATTACTTTCAACAATTTCTTCAGTTACATTGCGACATGGAAGTGGGAGGATTAACAACAAAGTGGTGCAACCCGTGAATTGAACAACAGACCTTCTGCACTGTAATCCAACTGCTTAACTACTACATATACACCAACTCTGCCCCATCGCTTCAAAATAAGACATTTTACACATATAGTTCTCTTTCCATACTATAGGTGCTCCTGTGGCCATTGAAAGATAATGCCCACACAGTTAGAGTGTTGTTGCTGCAAACTGAACATGATTTAGAGGGATATGTGAAGACATGTTGTTTTGGGTTCATATCTGAAATCAAATTTGTTTTTGTTTTTTATTAGAATTTAAAGTTTTGATGCAGAAAAGAGACTTTTCTGGTATCTATAGCCTGTCCATCTAGTGCTACTTGCATCTATATTAATGACGCGAACAAGTTCAACAACCCAGTCCATATGAGCCTTTTCTCTTTCCCCCTTCCATGTTCTCCGAAATTTCGGAAATTGGAAGACACTAACGTCTGAGTTCGCACTGGTATTGTTACATCCAAATACTACACAGTGGACCACGTCCCCATTCAAAGATTTTATTTAATTATTGTTAATAAGTGCACAGCGTCTATATAGTTCCCTCTACTTTCATTTAAGCAATGACAGAAATGGCGCCACGCAACGAATAAATACGGAGATTTACGAATATTACCGAAGAATTCTATAAATAACTTCTCGTTTATAAAGAAGTACAACGACGTATCGGACATTGGAGTGAGAAGATTCTCGCTTGGTTTAAGAGATGAACAATTTTAGATGCTAAAATGGACCTATAATTTTAACATTTCCTGTGACCTTTAACTGCTTTTAAGCTTTGAACTTATTACTCATAATTAATCATTTATGTGCTTCAGGGTTTTGTTTTTGGGGTTTTTTTTGGGGGGGGGGGTATTATTATTTTCATTGTACATCTGCTTGGTGATATTTGCCCGACTGCTAAGTCAGATGACTTCCCTTTCCTTTTCTTATAGGTTTATTACTACTATGCAATGCCAATGTTCATCTTATGTGTGTTATGTTCTGAAGACCAGGTACCTAGCAAATAAACTACATATATATACATGTGGAAAACGCTTGAAATCGGTACTGCAGAATTTCTTTGGGAGATACTAGGGTATTGTTGGACAGTCTCCCTTTCCGAACGTCAAATACAATTCGAATACAATTTCAGAGCATGAACGTCCTTTTACTGATCAGAAAACTTAACTATATGACTTCGTCACCAAGCACAAGATCTTTCTACTGATTTTTTGAGACGGGTACATCAGTATAGTAGGCGACACTCACTCCTTCTGGACACTTCATCTCATTTAGGATTGTCAGTTTTTCTAGCTGAAACAAGCACCACCGAAAGTATTTTATCTGGAAATTGGATTTATCTAACACACATAACCGTGAGGTTAAAGATGTCTCCACCCACCCCCACTCCCCCCCCCCCCCCGCCTGAATGCGGGGAGGAAAGAAATCTATCATACATAACTATGAGAAGAAAGATATATACTACTCATAATCGTGAGAAGGAGTTAGATATACCATGCGTTACCGTGAGGAGGAAAAAATGATCCATCATGTATAAGCGTCAAGGATGAGAGATCTACCGCTCATAACCGTGAGGAGGGAAGATACCTTACACATATAATCGTAAGGAGAAAAGCCAAGCTAAACCGGGACGAGGAAAGAGATCTACCAAACTAAACCGGGACGAGAAGATAGATCTACCAAACTAAACCGGGACGAGGAAAGAGATCTACATGTATAACGGTAAGGAGGGAAGAGATTTGTCATATATGAAATACGGAAGATGAGAGATATTGTACACACTACAGCGTATGAAAAAAGAATGGGTTATTAATCTGCCACTTTTGACATAAAGGGGGAAAGAGATCTGACACACGTGACAGACTATTGAGATAGAGAGAGTAGGTAAGATGTCCGTCACTTTTAATCACAAGTTATGCTGTGACGCAGTCGACTCCTACATCACAGTCTGAAGTCTAATTACCTTTCTGGAACTAATCACGATATAATGATGTAGGATGTACTGGTCGATTATCAAATTCATTATTAATTCTACTGCAACAATTTTTAAAAATGTACTTATCAGCAAATCCGTCTATAGAAAGACATCTAGCAGTACCTACATACTTGAATATTTACAAATAAAACAGGGTGAAGATGAAAAAGAAATAATTGTTATTATATTTTATTGTTATTACACTTGAAACTAATTAACTATAGCTTAGTGTTGGTATTTACTCACGCTATACTGCTATAGAGAGTAATAACTCATTAAAATCGAATAAGTATCGCAATATATCTTTGAGGACTATATATTTATGACGTTATCATATTATTGATTAAGAGTGTATACAAACCATCGTCTAGTTAAGCAGAGCAATTTCAAGCTTTCTTTGAAACCAAGCGATAAAGAAGATTAAAGATTTACAGTCTATCAATAACTGTCTTTGATCTGAACTTTAATGAAATGTCAGAACACAATCTAATGGATTTGGAGATTTGTTGCGAGGCGTATCACTAACACTATATTTCCCCTCGTTATTTCACCTATACCACTTTATAGATGTCACTATATTGATGCTAATCGACACCAGCGTCTCTCAAGAAGTTGGTACATTATGTGGCTGACTGTAAAATATATAACATATTACATTAATTTAACATAATTCAGTTAGGAACAGGCTTTTGGCGATGGCCCAGCACTGAACAAACCAACCAATCAACTCACTCATAATGAATGAGTTTGAATTATTCGTATCCCAATTCTCCTCTTTAAAATGTTATTTCATATTACTTGTGTAACTTCCTACTACTTGCATATGTTCTAACTAATCGCCGATAGGTTTCATATACATGTATGTATTTCATTTGGTTTACGATTTGAGTACGATTCATGTGAGAAACACGATTATTCATTTTTATCTTTTTATAGATTATAACAAAACAGGAAGAAAACCACTGAACTTTTATGTTTTATAATATATAATTCAATGATACTGTGATAAAATTTATATCAAAAACAGCAAAATTAGGTTTATAATGATTATTCTGACGCTAAAAAATATCAATCTATTTTCCGATGATGTTGTTTGTAAAATATTAGATTTTTATCGACAAATGTAATCTATATCATCATTGTTTTGTAATCGGTGTTCCATATTTAACAAATATCACTTAACTTTAGTCTGGGCTCCAACTTAGGGCGGTAAAGTGACAGGTAACGAAGATTAAAAGGTATTAAGTATGCAAATCAATTATAGGCAATGTTAATATGTTACCATTCCTCATATATATTTCTCTTATGTTTAGATTTCCTACATTTACTCATATAGAAGAAAAAAATGGACAAATAATGTATTAACAATTAGTACATGACTCCTTCATTGTTTATTTTGATTTCTGTTCTAGAAGGAGTTATTGTCTATATGTACATGTCGTGATCTGGCCATGTCGTTGGGTGACGCGTAGATCTTATTGTAGCCGTTTGTAGTTGACATCTCATCACCTGATACTGGCAGAACTATTATCACAGCAATCAAGCACCACCAGTATCTGTCGTAATACGGCCTATCTCAGCACACGCCATTACGACTGGAGTAGCATGGCTCATTAGTATCCCATGAAAGTGGATTAAAATATAGAACTGCTTCAGTTTATTATGCCAATCCACTATGACAAAATATTATACAATAACATAACAAAATATCATGATACAGCTTGTATCAAATTGCAATCGATTGCTGTGTAATTTAGTATGTGATTGATCAGAATCAGTCATGGATCCAGAGTTTATGATGCGGGAGTTTGCCAGAAGAGAGAAAATTCTGGATTACCAAGTGATGCAAATATATGATGACATTAATGCTGATTCGACGTCTAAATTCCTGGAGTAGTCCCTGTAAGATAGTTTTATATTGGACTGTATTGTTGTTTTATATTAATTTATATTGACAAAAATGATATAATGGAGTTGTAATGTAATGCATATGAAATCATGTTACAAACTGTTTTGCACTTTACATTAAGATTAATCGGAAAAGGAAGTAGCACTGAATAGTTCCCTTTTGCTGACGTGCATTGTTTAACATTACATTACCTTTTCTAAAACTAGCCATAGACAGCATATCTTTATGAATGATCTATTGAAGTAAAGTGCAATAACAATAAGTATCACATTTTATTCAGTATTATTACGATAAGTGCTAATAGTTCAGAAATGCAGAGTCGAGAGAAGTCTCACTGACGGAAATGTGTATGATGTCATTGATTAGGTCGAGGTTTTAAAAGAGATTACGGGCGCCAACCGTGAGTGGAAACTCACCGAAAAAGCTGCATAATAAAGGACACATAAAAATATTTAAAATAATTCTCATATATCAACAGAATTCTCAAGGCGTTGGGATATTAAGTTATTACACCAGCAGATAAAGCATCTAATAATTATACATTTACTTGTCAAAAATATTACTTTGACAGCCTAGAATTAGGATTAAATTCAGCTCCAGGAAATCCTACTTATACTCTCACGAACTTTTCGGTTTCGGAAGTACTCGAGAATCATAAATCTGTCCTCAATACGTTCGGTATTAACTCAAATAAATTGAATTAGGATTAAATTCAGCTCCAGGAAATCCTACTTATACTCTCACGAACTTTTCGGTTTCGGAAGTACTCGAGAATCATAAATCTGTCCTCAATACGTTCGGTATTAACTCAAATAAATTGAATTTAGAACTTCCATATTTGTACTGTATTCCAAAAATGCACAAAACTCCGTACAAACAACGCTTTATCGCTGGTTCCTCGAAGTGTTCCACAAAATCTGTATCTATGCTACTCACAAAAATAATATCAGAAATTAAATCTGGCCTTCATAGATATTGCGAAACAGTATATTCCAGAAGTGGAATTAATCAAATGTGGATCCTTAAAAATTCAAAAGAGTTGTTAGAACATCTAAAATCAAAAAGTTTTATTAAAATTCACTCCATCAAGTCTTTTGACTTTTCGACTCTTTACACAACGATCCCTCATCAGAAATTAAAAGACAGATTAGCGGAAATTATTCAAAATGCATTTAATAGTAAAAACGGAAGCCTCAAATTCAAATATATGGTAATAGGCCACGATAAAACTTACTTTGTTAAGGAAAATTCTGATTCCAAAAATAAATACACTGAAACAGCTGTCATCCAGATGTTAAACTTTCTTATCGATAACATTTTTGTGGTGTTTGGAGGTAAGATTTTTCAACAAATTGTCGGCATTCCAATGGGCACTAACTGTGCTCCGCTTCTGGCTGACATATTCCTTTATTCATACGAAGCTGAGTTCATTCAGTCTTTGCTTTCGCAAGGAAAAAAACAATTGACTCTTGGCTTCAATTTTACTTACAGATATATAGATGACTTGCTTTCAATTAATAATCCTTCGTAGTCTAATAAAAACTGGTTTCTTCAATTGGCTACATATTAAGCTCAATATGTAGCCAATTGAAGAAACCAGTTTTTATTAGACTAGTGCTTTGTATATATTTTCTATCTTTCTTTTCGTGTCTTTATATTTGTGTGAGTGTTTGTGTGTGTCCTGAAGAAGAAGCAGATTGCTTCGAAAATTTGGCAATTTTTTAATTGTTTTAGTATCGTTATCGCTTACCTGTGCTTTTATATTGACCCCTTTTTCTCGAGCGATTTGCATTAACCTTCATTGAGGTTGATCCGATACTTATGAATAGTGAATGTTGTTACAATTTCCTTTTTTTTGGTTATATATATATATATATATATATATACAGTTCGGTGCAGTCCTAACCTTACATAAAGTGCACTTCAAGTTAACTTTATGACTGCTTTTCAAGTTTACTTGGCGACAATAGAGTAAACTTGGAATCAAGTTTAGTAGTGCACTTCAAGTTTAGTTTACTTTCAATATACACGTAGATTTACTATTTTTTCTATTTAAATAGTTTTTATATATATAATATGCAATTGTACATAATAAGACAATTATTCCTATCGTGTTATACGAAACTGGATAATTGTAATAAATAAAGTGAAAAGTAAACTTGGTGTCACGATAGTGATAGTAAACTTGAAGACGGAATTACTTTAAAGTAAACTTGGAATCAAGTGCACTTGACTAAACTTTATGACTGGTATTCAGGACGAAAAACTAAACTTGAAGTGCACTTGCCAAGTGCACTTGAATGTAAGGTTAGGACTGCACCCAACTGTACATATATATATATATATATATATATATATATATATATATATATATATATATATATATATATATATATATATATATATATATATATATATATATATATATATATATATATATATATATATATATGAAAGTAGAATTATAAGCAATAAAGATTTTCTGTATACTACTCTTTGAATATTTTATTTTTCTTATATGTAATCTTAATAACACAATTCTAATATTTTACACGAGCGTGAAATAAACTGATTAGTTTTTTATACTTCGCTCTTCATATCAAACTGTGATGATTATCAAACATTTTTATAACAATGACAATTCTGTTAAACCAAAAAAAAAAAAAAAAATTATCGTTTGTTGACTGGTGTGAAAGGCGCTGTTTTTTTTTTTTTGTATCGTCTTTTTTCATCATTATTGTCCGATATACATATCAAAGAAAAAAGAGGCAAAAATAATCAAAGGCAAAAATAATGACAGAATATGTTAGGCGTGGTGTGCAATTATTGTTTTGATCAAACATCACGTTTTTGGTATATGTTTAAAGACATTCACCAATCAAGCACCTTTTATCCCTCTGTTTCAACTTATAGATATCATTTTAAGCTAACGGGCATTGTGATAGGTACAAACAAATCAAATTAAAGGAAAATGTAGTGAAATATCCGTCACATCTATTTAAATTTAATTCAAATATCAAAAGAAGTTTCAAGGATAACGATACGTTATCACTATCTCATCAGCTACTGTTTTAATTAATATGTGTATGCAAGTGATCTAGGTCTATAAAGCGAAACTGTTCTCAATGCTTCCCATTTGACTTTGATTTCTATCGAGTTTAGATCAAAATTGCTTCTGTTATAGTGAATATTTTTTTATTTTTTTTTCGGACAAAGCAAACGATGAGATAAATCTTCCAAAGACATAACAAACATATATTTAGCTCAATATGAAATACGAAAGTGATTGCTATCACATGAATATGGCACTAACAACAATGCACAACAGTGGACATTCACGGACCCCTGAAATTCAGAGGTGAGACGATGTGCTCGGGAGGTGTTAGTGTCTCGTTTGGCTAGCCACACCCGCCATGAATGTCCTTACATACAGACGAAACAAATATAAGTCAGTACTGTATATATACATGAATGTGAAGAAACACTGTGTAGAAAGTGTCTTTACCACGTAATATGTTACCTTATTTACAGATGGGTGTAGTCCTAACATAACATGCTCGTTAACGCAAAAAGCGGTCACGAGGACTGCTTTAGCACACGTGCTAGGACTGCTCGACCGGACGCGCGTGCGCTCCTCGCGTTAACGCGGGAGGGAATTCGCGTTAACGCGATTTATTCCCGCGCGTGCTCGGTCCAGTGGCACGTTCACATGTATATTTGTAATTCTCTATGCAATACGAATGGAGAAAATTAAATGGATCTAATTAAATTACCGCGAATGTCGCCATAAAAACGTGTATTAAATGTAATGTTAAAATCAAATCCTACATTAAGGATTTTATATGTAATACAACAACGGAAATGATCGCGTAGACATGCAATAAGGTATTTTGAAAAAAAAAATCATCAGTTTATACTAGCATTATTAGATTCTAATTTCATTTATTTACTTATTTTTAATTAGTTTATTTATGTTTTTATTTATTATTTGGTTATTCATTTATAACTAATTTATTTATGTATTTACATGTATTTCTTATTTAGGTATTCATTATTATTATTTCTAATTAAGATATTTTCTATAATATATAAAAATAAATATTATCATCACTATTATTATATTTATTAATTTTTATTTCATTATTATTTTTATTATTATTCTTATTATTATTATTATTATTATTATTATTATCATTATTATAAGTATTAGTATTAGTATTATCCTAAAAGAAGAATAATTTCATTCAAGTCAATGTTCGGAAGTTGCGTTCAATATTTTGAAAATTCATTCCTTAACTTGGAAAGGTTATACTTAATTCTAAATATTTTACTTACACATTAATATGTTTTTTATATTTGAATATACAAATGCAATGCATATATCGATTTTCCTTCAAACATGTTAATACAAGTTTTAAGTTGTACGCAAGCGAACATGGCTGTCAAACACGTTCACGCGGCAGTCAAGCGCGTTAACGCGGCGGTCAAGCGCATTCACGCGGTCTCGAAATTAAGTTCACGTGGAAATCTGCGTTAACGCAAACGCGTATGCTCAGCAGTCCTGAGCGCACGAGGAAAGCAAACTTTACGTTAACGCGACGTTAACATAATGTTATGTTAGGACTGCACCTTACTGTATACCTATATGTATGATATCCAGATACGTAGATGAATGGTTGCTTTGCTCTCTGTGGTTTTCTTAACTTTCAGTTCACCTTATAGATCGCACTGAAAGACATTCCGTGACATTTACACATGAATGCTATCCATTACATTAAAGGAGTTAAGATAAGTTTGCTGTTGAACTTGTTTTTGATCATTGTAGATTTTACGAATTAATGTACGATATCCAAATAGAAATGTAAGATAACTATATGAACATGAAAGCAGGATTATTTTATACATGCACACATTTCGACAGTTTCTGAGTAACAGCATATCTTTCTCTCCCCCATATGGCGTCTTCATTTCACAATTAATACCCTATGCCAGGTCATAAGAAGGTTTCGTCCTGAGAACAAGCATTTGTTCACAAAGATTTCAGTTCAACAGCATTTCATATCTTGAAAGGTATAAACTGTTGCAGGACTTTTACGTCTGACGTTGTATGCAAGCATGGGATGCTTACTCCTCCCGGGCACCTCATTTTAATTGGGGATCGCATTTTTCTGATTATGACATTATACACAATATTGTCTGTTGATTCCATAGACCTCGCTTCAAGATGTGATTAACCCTTCTTAACTTCTTCATTGTTTAATACTAATTGTAATGATAATTTATAAATCACTGAGATATCTTGATTTTGAAAATAAATACATGGAAACTGATGCAATCCAGATTTTTTAATCCATAACTTTTTTGTGGATGTGGAGACAGATTTTGTCAACAAATAGTCGGTATTCCATTGGTTATCAACCCAGTCCTACGCTGAGGAATTTCATTACTCATTCGAAAATGAATTCATCCTTATGCTCCTCTCTAATATCTTGCCATACTGAAAGACAGTTGAACATTTCACTCTATTGCAAACGTGACGATTTTAATTTCATTACCACAAACATCATCGTCTTTGTTTGAGGACATACACTGCTCACCCAGGGTAGGTAAGTAGTGGGTGTAGACTAACCGTGCCATTGAGGCAGTTTTATAGTCAAATTCTTGTAGAATATGACATATGACATTCAAATCTTGAATGTTCTGGATTGAGATCCTCTCCCACTATTTTGCACAAAATTTGATACCTTTACTGGCATTTACTTGATTCTAACCTCATTGCTTTTTTGTTTTGGGTACACTTTTGTTCTTTAATGGATGTTCGTTTGTTTTAATTTTTTTCGCCAGTTTTGCTGATACTGTGTGCCTTTCAATGTTATTAGTTTTGGACTAAGATTATTTTTATCAATCATCTTAAGTAAGTCTTGTACTTACAGACTTAAACAGACTTCTCTTAAGCAGGGCGATGTGTACTCCCTGTTGGGCCTTGTCTTAACCGTCTGAAAGGAAAAGGTTTAAGTTTTGTTTGTCCTTGCTCAATATTTTACTACTATTTATAAACAGCTCAATAACAATAATATATATATATATATATATATATATATATATATATATATATTATATATATATATATATATATATATATATATATATATATATATATATATATATATATATACCGACATTCTCCGGAATGGATAGTTCACAATGGTATCGCCTAAGTGATTATATAAACGAGTAAACACATATACCGAAATAATTCTCCGGGACGGACAGTCAGCAGTGGTATCGCCCCAGGTGTCTATATGACGACAAAACATATATGAAATACACTTTAGATGTAGTTAAAAGGTCAAAAATACTTAAATACATGAGAGAGAGAGAGAGAGAGAGAGAGAGAGAGAGAGAGAGAGTCTTCGTAAGTTATTTCATGCCAATGCAGAATCATTAAAACCGGAACTTGAATTGATTCGACATGTGGCGGTATCGCGGTGATTACTCTGATAACCTGTATATAATGCAAAAATATCATTTTGTAACAGCTATTCAACATCTAGGTTGTGTTCTTGTCATGTCTTCTTAGGGTAGAGAACAATTCTGTTTTCATGTGGATCTGGTGTGATCTCTCTAGTTTTAAGAGATTCCTTGCACACCAATTTTATTAACACAATTGTTGGAGTACTGAAAAGAAATGTAACGTTACTCCCTACTGCTATCTTTATATTTTTCATTAGTGTTTTGATACAAATTAAACATGCTGCTTGGCTATATTTGTCTGTACATGTGCATGCAACGTTCCCATATAAAAATACTAAATATCATTTTCATTCATTGGGGCATTGTATCATTCTCCATATTCTATTCCTCTTTTGTTAGAATACAACTTGACGTGAATTGATCAACAGAGGTCATTTTTATTGTGCAGCAAACGACAGAATGGTGATAGAGGGCGGATAACAATGCTGAATTCTTGACTGAACGGCCCTATAAAGCATAGCTCGGCCATGTGCTGTTCAAGCTACGTGCCAAATGGTTCATAAAATCTCAATCCCATTGTGCTTCTCTATTTGTTAGCGATCTTGATAAAATCATGCAACGTTTATATCAACAAATTGATAAAGAGAAATGTGCTAATAACATAGTGGGAGAATATCACAATCCCCGACAATTGAATTAATGTCAGTTCAATAATTAGGTCAACGTATTATACACATGAATTATCTTTGATTTAATTCTCTAAATCGCTTCAAAATTTTGTTGTAAGTTTGATTTTCTAATTTGCATTATATAAGCAAATCACCGAATTGCTTTAATTACGTTTCCCTTATACCATTGAATAATACTAATATCGTTGTTATAAACATGAATATTAGAAATAAATGGCAATGTAAAGATGATGGATAAATCTAAATCATAGGTCTGAAAATCATGAAACCAGAGGACATACAAAATCAGTGAAAATTAGAACTAAGTGGAAAATAGCAAAATATGTCTACTTGAAGAGCATATGTGAACCCTATAATGGAGTGAGATCAAGTGCCCGGGGAGAATGAGCATCTTCTGCTTGCTAGCAACATCCGTCAAATATACCCAGTAGAAAGAGTCAAATCGTGTGAATTCCATATACATTTATATATGGAGAAATCAAAGTAGGTAACCTTCTAGTATCTACAGAAAAACATTATCTAACAGAAAAGACAGAACATTTGACTAAGCTGTTTGACTTAAATCATCAAGAACATGCTCATAAAATATGAGTGTAGTAAAATAAACACAGTAAACATTACTTAGATATTCGATTCTATTCCAGCTACAATAACGACTGAGAACGGTCAATTAAAGTAGCAAGCGTGACTCGTTTACAGGCGTCCACCTTCCCACTCAACGCAAAGTAGCACAATAAAAGGATACATATTTAAAATCTAAAATAATCAACCATACTGAGAGCAAAGATCAACAGCGAAATCAAAGGACAGACATTAGAGATTAATATTTATAATAATGTATGCTAGTAAAATAGTAATACTCGTTGTATAGAACTCGTAAAATTGCAAACATGAGAAAGAAATAAACGGTTTATTATGTTATACTACTAAACCTTACGTTGAACATTTCTTTTCGTAAAAGAAAAACAAAGACAAAAAGGGGGGATAACATTTCATTTATTTGTTAGCAGAAACACGATGTAAAGGTACATTAGCATTATTGTAATATTTACCATATCCGTCGAGGCACAAGCATGGTTATTTTTAAAACAGATTTTTGTCTGTATAAGCGAGCATATTATAAAATATTCCCTAAATTGATAAATACATTAACCTGCTAATACACAGTGAATCGGAGTTCAAATAGGCGTACTTATTGACTGATAAAATACCAAAAGCTATACCGCGGCTTTATGAGACAGCTTCAAGGAATCGTGAGAGAATATGGCCCGATTTAACAGATGTTGTCCAATCTAAATGATATGTCAATATATTAAATCAACGGTTGCTATTTGATCACAAACATTTCTCAAAGGACAAGGTGTAGGCGATGTCAACATCTTCAGTGATAAGTATTTAACTGATGTAAACTCATTAGATTTTATTTTAGAACTAGAAAAAGTTAAAGGTGCTTTAACACTTAGATGTCCGCCATATCAGTAGAAGAGGCTCAAATAAAAGAGATATAATCGTGCAGTTAGTTCAGACATACACCAATTATAGCAAGTGTTTGTGCACATATCTGCTGCAATATAAGTGTGGTAGAAACATAATTCAAGATGAATCGATTACATGATCTACTATTATTGATATGAACATTCAATCTAATTTTCCTTTACATGAATACTATGCAAATAGGAGCCGATCGTAATAACAACAATAAAATCATGGAATACTACAGAATGTTTTCGACAAGTTATGGTACTGGTGTTAATTATTGAGCACATCCCTACCTTTGAAGTTCAATACTTTTACAAGTGGTTTTCAAATCAGAGTAACGAGTGAAACGTACATCTTGTAAGTGGGTCTCAATACTTGAAAATATTGTAAATAGGAAAATACTCATTTAATGTTGTTCTCATACTATATAGAAATAGTAAAAAGTACGAAGTCCCTCTACTTATGTCATTTTGATTATTCTGATTATGCCATGGGCCCAAATGCCAATTAATACCACCACTGTGCTCTCTTTAATGACCGTCCAAAGTATGTACTACATTTCTATGTCTCTGTTCTATATTTCGTCATTTGGGAACCATGCTGTTCTGAAAGAGAAAACAGAAGACATCTGACAAAGTTATATGACACAAATCACCAAAGGAACTATACACATAAATGATAATAGTAGAATATACACGGAACGACATTACAAAAATATTCAATTGTACTCAATTGTACTGCGGTAAGATACCGACGGTCAATTGAGGTAACAAACGTCACTCAGTGTGGTTAACCGGTTAACGGGCGCCCATCTTCCCACTTACCGCAAAAGCAGCACAATGAAAGGACACACATTTAAAAATTTATAAATACTTCTCCATATAGAGAACATGGGTCAACAAGTTTCTCAAGGAGAGAGGTCATAAAAATTTATTACACACGAAAAATGTATAGAATAATATGTTGCTATCAAAAATATGTAACCCTAACCCTAACTCAACATAAGTAAACCGTACTCTGCCCGTCTGTAAGCGAGCTCAGATCCTTGATCAAATAAGAGTCCCGACTAACAGTCAGTGGGGACTAGGATCAGGATATTTTCTCCTCTGAAAAAGGTTTGGACAAGGCCCATCATAGAATCCCTACCGCCCTGTAAGTCAGCGTGCAACGCTCAAGTAAAAGTCTGCATTGGGTTGTAGAGGGACACAATACAAGACCTATGGTCTTAGCGATGATCTCGGAGTCATACTGTCGATGTCGATGGCATTTAATTTTTTTAGAACCAGCTGATATGAAATTATCGGAACCTTTGACCCTCATAAGTTTGTACACTAGATCACCGTAGAAATTGGAATGGGAAATTCCGCTGGATACATATTGTTGAAAAGTCACATGTCCGAATTTAGATAAAAAATGTCTGAATAAGATCTATAGAATTTCATCGAAAGCTTTTCGAAGTTTATGATATCTATTACCCTGAGTAAGAAGTTTAAAAGTAATCTGAGAATTTTTTTCGTGAAAGTCCAAAACGTTAGTGCAGACTCAAGCAAACCGAAACAATTAACTAATATAAATACCATATGATGGGATTCTGGGGACATCACCATCTAGATAAGGGAAATTTACAATAGGAAATCCAAAGCCATCACCTCTATCATATATGTTAGTATGAATATTGTTGTTAATTATTTTCATATAATCGAAGATTTTTGTAATGTCGTTCCGTGTATATTATGCTATTGTCATTTTGTGTGTGTGTGTGTGTGTGTGTAGGTGTGCGTGTGTGTGTGTGTGTGTGTAAGTGCAGGTCCTTGGTGATTTGTGTCATGGTTTTGTTAGATGCCCTCTGTTTTCTCTTTGTTTTGGCTTTGTTTAATTGATGTTCAGATGGATAAATGTCAGTGATATAGTTTTCAAACTCAGGGTTATTAATAACTAAAACTTCATCAAGATATCTAGAGGTGTCATTAAACTTATCAATAAGGTCGAAACGTTTAGAGGTTTGAATAGAACGCATAAAGTCTCCTTCATAACAGTTTAAAAATAAATCTGCTATAAGTTAGTGCCCATAGGAATCCCAATAATCTGTTGATAAATCTTGCCATTAAATTGTACATAAATAACATCCATCAAAAATATGATGGCATTACACAACACAGTACAAATCCAATATTTATAATTATCATATTCTTTGGTTGAGAAAACTCCAGATGTAACTAAAGTACAGAGGTATGATAAAGGCTCTCTGTTGAAACACCAGCGTATGAGAGACAACAATTTGGTTTTAATTCAGTCATGAGGGTAAGAGGTATATAGTGTCCAAACAGCAAAAGTACAAACGTTATTAACTACCAATTTGATAAAACTCGAGCTGTATATATTATTGAATTCCTCTTTCATTCACGCATCATTTCAGACATTTACTTTGGTCAATATAAATTGCTTGGTGGGTTAGGAAGTATATATTTTTTTTCTCTCAAAAGAATTCTGCATCAAATATAAACATTAGAATAGCATCATTCTGTTCTATCTCTGTATCCCGTGATATTATTATACATTATGTGTGATACCTTATATGTAATATATATACATTATGGTATTCCTCAAATTCATGAGACAATTTGGAAATACTTCAAATTTAAAGAAATCTATTATAAGTTTTGATGATTAAGGATTCAAATGAAAAATTTGATACCTTATGCATATTATTACTATACGTATATATAAATATATATATATATATATATATATATATATATATATATATATATATATATATATATATATATATATATATATATATATATATATATATATATATATATATATATATATATATATATATATATATATATATATATATATATATATATATATATATATATATATATATATATATATATATTCGTGTTTTTTTTCCTGTTGATCCTTGTTCTCTATATGGAGGATTATTTATAATTTTTTAAACGTCTGTCCTTTGATTGCGCTGCTTTTCCGGATTGCGTTGGGTGGGAATGTGGGCGCCTGTAAACCGGTTAACCACACCAATTTAGTGACGTTTTTTTACTTCAATTGGCCGTCCTATCTCGGTATCGTAACCGCAGCACAATCGAATATTTTTGTAATGTTTTCCCGTGTATATTCTACTATTATCATGTTTTCTGTGCAGGTCCATGGTGATTTGTGTCATACAGCTTTGTCAGAAGTATGTCCAGATGTTGAGCTTTCTTATCGATAACATTTTTGTGGTGTGTGGATGAAAATTTTTTCAGCAAATCGTCGGCATTCCAATGGGAACTAACTGTGCCCCGCTTCTGGCTGACATATTTCTTTACTTATACGAAGCTGAATTCATTCAGTCTTTGCTTTTGCAAGAAAAGAAACAATTGGCTCTTGGCTTCAATGTCACTTACAGATGTATTGATGACTTGCTTTCAATTAATATTCCTTCTTTCGCGGATTACCTTAGCATCATCTATCCAAGTGAACAGGAGGTCAAAGAAACCACAGAAAGTAGTAATTCTACTTCGTATTTAGATATTATGACAAACGTGACGATTTCAATTTCGCTATCACAAACTTTACTTTCATAAGCAGCAACACTCGATCAGCGCCCGCATACGGCGTATTCATATTTCAGTTAATACGTTATTCTAGAGCATGTTCAAATTTCAATGCCTTTGTTCTGAGGGCAAGCGACTTTCAGATAAGATACTCAACCGGGATTATATATGTGCTCGACTAACAACGTCACTAAGGAAGTTCTATGGTCGTTACGACAGTCTTATCACTCAATCGGTATCGTAATTGCACTACAATCAAATAGTTTTGTATTGTGATATATGTTCTAGTATATTATTTATATTCATGTATTGTATAGCTCTATGGTGAATTCTGCCACATAACTGAGCCAGTAACTCCTCTTTTTTCTTCAATATGATATCTCGTTATCAAGACTTTAAAATGATATTCTGAACTGAGACTGATTTCGATCATTTTACACAGATTTGACACCTTATATGTAGAGATGATGGATAAATCCAAAGCACAAGTCCAAAAATCATAAAACCAGAGGACATACAAAATCAGTGAAAATGAAAAACAAATGGAAAATAACAAAATATGTCTACTAGAAGGTTACCTACTTTGACGACTTCTCCATATATAAATATATATGGAATTTACACCATTTGACTCTTTCTACTGAGTATATGTGACGGGTGTTGCTAGCAAACAGGAAATGCCCACTCTTCCCGGGCACCTGATCTCACTACATCATAGGGGCTCACATATGCTCTTTAAGTAGACATTTTTCGTTATTTTCCACTTGGTTTTCATTTTCACTGATTTTGTATGTCCTCTGGTTTTATGATGTTCGGACTAATGGTTTGGATTCATCCATCATCTTTACATGCCAACAAATGTATTCAAACTTCGAACTCGATTTTTTTTTAATTGAAATTATTGCAGTAGAACAGTAAGGCAACGACTTTGCAATGCAGGCCAGTTGTGATTTTGGTTATTCAGTTTGGTCAGATCTCTTTTAATTCTTGTAGTTGTCATTAACGTGTTTTGCAAGATTTACTAGATTTATGATTTGTTGACGGGAGGCAGAAGCAGCTATATCCTATCGTGCACCTGGTCTTCGCATGAAAGTTTTTTTCTAGCTCAAATTCAAACAATTTTCCTCTGCTAAGATATAACATTAGATGACGGTTTGTATGCAAGGCCTCGTCTATTTGCTAGGAAAATAAAACAAAACAATATATTTACGCGATTACTCTGTGTGTGAAACGGGTAGGGAGCTTTCTCGCCATGAGACGCCATTTTGAGCTAGGACACAAATCAAATTTGAGATGTAATTCAACCTACGAGCTAGGGTTAACATTCAAGCTGAGAAAAAAAAACTTTTCGTGGGACACACTTTCGAGGGTTTGCTCAAATTTCAGATTTTTCTCAGATTTAAGTAAAATTTCAGTCTCAAACTCAAACCTGGTCTCATCTCAATTATTATAATAGAGTTCGTATGTCCATCTTCGTGTTTACATCTACACTCGTCATAAAGAAATATAATAGATAGATATTTTAGACAGATATCTACTATTTACTTTGCGTGGCGAAGTTTATGATTTACACAGATGCCTGTTTTCCTTTCTTTTTAATGTTTTGTTATTGTATTTCTTTTGTGGTGAGAGGGTATTTGAACTTTGACTGTCCTGAACGGCTACTACAACTGCATATTAATCGAACTATTTCACTTTTCCTTTTTACATGCTCGTTCTTCTTTAGTACTAATGTACCCACTTTAAGTACACATAAGTAAAACATACGTTCCGAAATCCTGAATCCAATGTACAAGAAGAAGGAAATGAGTTATTCTATAATTAAAAGTACTTTCGTACCAAAATTTTAATTTCGTATTCAGAAAAATTTGTCAGTGACGGCATATGTTCAGTATCAGGAATTGGGCTTTTTATGTCAGAAATAATTGTATACAAGAAAGCGAAACTGCTCTCAAAGAAGATATTACTGTGTTTCAATTGATCATAGCTCAATTGCAATCTGTTGTAAACACCTTTATGACACGTTCTTATGAGTCTAACTATATCCGGTATTTTATTCCGTCTTCAAAGTCTTGACGTAAATAAAAAGGAAGCTATTAAATAACCTCACGAGAACACGGTCTTACCATCAAAGAGTCAACTATAGCATGTTCTTTCTGTTATAAAATAATAATGGGACATTTACAAATCAAGGTATATACGCCACAAGAGATCAATGCGAAAAATAGATATGTATTATCGTCATTGCATGTTGATTTCGATAATGAGGCAATACCTATATATGAATTGTGAATTCAAATAAGACAGAGAAACCTTTGTATCAAACAGTAAACTAATAAGTTCGGTATTGAAGTTTTACTTGATATTTACGTTTGATTTAATATTAGATACTTCCAGTCAGGACATGTGTAAATAATGTATCTTATTCTGACACTCTGTCCTGATGATGAGACAGTAAATAAATATGTCATACCATTTAATTTATATATCGATATAATAAGGAGAGAATTTACACTGCGTCCGACCAGAAAGGAAATATATAACATTTGGCTAAGCTGTATGACAGAAGTCATCAAGGAAATGCACTTTTTAATGAAGTAATAATAAAAAGGCATAAGCGCAGACAAAAATTATTTAAGTGCACTTGCGATACCGAAGACACATTCTAATTTGGTTATCAAAATAGTGTAGATTTGAACGACCATACAACAAAAAGGAAGAGAATAATCTACTAAAATTTAACATCTGATTTTATTTACATATAGATATGATAAGCAATATATCCACATGTGAATCACTGTACGAAATTTTGTACTTTGACGAAAGAGTAAAACAGTTCTTGGAACTTTGTCATATATGAGAAGCAGTACCTTTATTTTGACAACAGAGTTTCCATTTACTGCAATACACCTATTTATCCTCTAGGCTATCTGAACGTTGAAAATATAAATATCCAGTTGGGTCCGTAATGTATATTTCTATGACAGCCCTGTATTCGTCATCGTCTGTATGTTTGGTTCCATTTAAGTTGGATTCTTTTTTAAATAAACAGCGATCAGTTATCCAGTGTTGAAGTCTAAAAGTGGAGGCTATACCATGAAATTATCCCCTTTAAACCGTTGCCAACCCCCGGAAAATACAACATTTCGGGGTAAAACAAGGAACCTGGCTAAAGTGAGCGTCTCCTGTGTGCATACAACAACCGTTGCAACAATTATATTCGGTGAAGGTCCTAATGCACACAGGAAAGCAGATAAATAGCTAAAGTTAACGTCATGACAGCATTTGTCGAACAATCATTCAATCACACTTTAGAACGTCATGAATCGTTTTGCAAAACGGGACCTCATATTCTTTTATGAGATCACGGTTGCGACCGTAGAACTTCCTCAGTAACGATTTCAAGCGTTCTGTAACATAATCCTGAACAAGTAGCTTATCGGTCAGCCGTTAAGCCCTTGTAACAAACCGTTGTATTTCGAACATGCCCAGGCGGCGTACCTTGTAAGCTGAAATACCAAACGCCATAGGCAGGAGAGGAAGGAATGTTGTCATTCAGGAAAGGGAAGTTTGTTATGAGAAAGTTGCAATAAGTAACATAACTCGATCTGGGGTGTTATCTTGGCTGCAAGATGGTGATGAAGGTTTTCGAAGTTATGTTTGCAAATAACTGCGTGTGCAACTCCTGATTCTTCATTAAATCATCATGAAGATGAAAGAATACGCATTTGCTCAATTTGTCCTCCCTCATCTGCTTTATACTAAGCCACAATAAAGAGCTTAAAGCTGCTGAATAATTAATCACCAACACGTCCCTATAGAGTCCTTAACACACAATGGTCATGCCTTGGAAGAAAAGCCATGTATTGGGTTCAAACTTTCTTTTGCAGGTTTTACTCAGCTTGTAAATAAGACCCAGTTACATTTGGTAGTCACTGGTAGTCATTCTGTAGCATACTCTGGGGTTAAAAAAAGTTCTTTATAAAAAGAGAAAAACAAGAACAAAAAGGAACGAAACCTCTCGCCTCTCCTCCCCCGAACCCTTCCCGCAAATAACTCAATACTACTACAATATCAACGACAACTATTATTATTATTGTTATTATTATTATTATTTTTTTTTATTATTATTATTATTATTATTATTATTATTATTATTACAAAATAATAAAAAAAAATAGTAGTAGTAGTAGTAGTACAGCTACAACTAATGATAATAAACCAGAAAAGAAGTGGCTTGGGATTTCTTCAGTCTCCAAGGTCTATAATAAACATATATAATCATGTTTCACATCTAGACGAATAGAAAATCCACTTATTTAATTGAGGTGAGACCAGGTGACTATGAGAATTAAGAGGTTCCTGCTTGCAAGTGATTCTGTCGTAAAAATCCCGTAGATACATTTTATATCGCTGAATATATATTTTCGAAGTTGTTATAGTCAAAAAGTTAAAGATGGTTTGATTATATGATGTTCTAAAATGTCGCTGTTTTAATTAATTAATTGATTTATTTATTTATTTTTGGAAAAGGGATCTCAAAATATTTAAGATTCCTACATCGACAAAAGTCAAAAAGTTCATCTCGGACACAATTTCAATCTTTCCCTAACATAATTTCGTGTGAGTTGGTTAGGGTTAAGGTTGAGTTCTTTATTCCCCTAACCCTAACTTAAACATAATTTTGTGTGAGTTGCCTCGTCGAAAGCTAAGCCATCAGAACGACTTTTTATAATTAGAACATGCATTTGCATAGCGTATAAGCTGTAAAGTGAAAATACCACAAATAGAAGATGAGAGTGTGTTGTTATAGAGGAAAGAGAAGGGTGACACTGAAATTAAAGTCGATACTTTGACATTAAGAAAGGGGAATAAAGAACCATCAATTGACAGGAGTATATCGGAGTATGAAGCAGAAGAGGTACTCTCAACTATATCTTTCATGTCGAGTCCATTGGGATAGATGATATGAAAGTGATCTTAAAATTCAGCATTGTTGACTGAGGAAATGTCGTCTATATATCTGTACGTAAAGCTGAATAGAGATACTGTATAGAGCAATGAGCAAAGGAAGTTTGTTTTGTGTGAGTATAGTAAAATGCCTACTAGAAGTAGAGTGCCATTAGTAAACATTTGAATGCCGACAATTAAAGTAGAATGTTCATTAACAAATATGTATTCTGGTGATCGAAAACAACTCACCTGAGATTCGTGATGATATCAAAATTTGGCGCCCGCCGTGTGAATGACCGCGGTTCTCTACATTTTGGGTTTTAGCCATTATGGATTAAATAGAGATACCGTGCTTCTAAATGTATTTAACAATGGAATACGAAAGGAATTCAGACTACCATAGGATAATTGTTATTTTTTGTGATGCTTATATAATGTATTGTTTATTTCAATGCTGTGATTTAAAAAAAAATTTTAAAAAGTAATAAAATAGAATATAATGAAACAACGACAATAATAATAAATAGATATAAACACAAGCTATTTTAAAAGGAATAGATAAATACTCATTGGTCGATCATATATTCATGAAAGTTTATTGTTTTGTCTTGGTTTTTTTCCCATGGTCTCAAACAAGGACGATCATTTACAATGATGCAATCATGGTTTTCAGTTGAGCAAGAAGTTTTTACGTGTCCAACTTTCCCACACATCGTAAGAGCAGTTTAACTGCAAGCAAATTCTTTTCCACGGCACAGATAGATTGATCTGGTTCTGTAAAACATGCTATTCTTTTGTGTAAATTTATTTCTAGATGTTAATTTAGACAGAAAAAGACATAATTGGAACATCTGATAAAACAACATTTCCTTACTTCAAACCCAAGGAAATGACGGTACATAAAACAAAGTTAGCTATCAATAGTTGTTTGTTAATATTGAACTATTGACAAAAGTGTACAGAATTGTGCTAGGAGTGTCAGTGAAAAGCTAATCACAGACAATTAGTAATGTTACATTTACTCTCTTAGTAACATTCTTTTTCAGAATCGTATGTTGTAATCTATAATGTTTTTAATGAATTTTACCTATAAAATACCGAAGTAATTGGTATAATTCA
Organism: Pteria penguin; assembly: GCA_035048485.1. Classification (NCBI taxonomy): domain Eukaryota; kingdom Metazoa; phylum Mollusca; class Bivalvia; order Pterioida; family Pteriidae; genus Pteria; species Pteria penguin. The sequence continues at coordinate 521,189 of CM068591.1, read as the reverse complement.
GCACTGTATATATACATGGATGTGAACAAACACTGTGTAGAAAGAGTCACAGCCACATAACATCCAGAAAAAGGGTATTATAACACTTAAGTCAACACTTACGCGGGGAACATTTTTACGAGCTCCACACTGCAAAGGGAATAATGTAAAGATGATGGATAAATCCAAATCGTAAGTCTAAAAATCATGAAACCAGAGGACATACAAAATCAGTGAAAATGAAAAACAAGTGGAAAATAACAAAATATGTCTACTTGAAGAGCGTATGTGAACCCCTGTGATGGAGTGAGATCAGGTGCCCGGGGAGAGTAGCATTAATTTTCCTACCTTTACCATTCAAATTGTGCTATTTAGCAAATGAAATCAAATGCAAAATCATTAAGGGTTATTGTATATTACCTATCATGGAGTAACTAGCGTTATTTCTATTGCCCCTCTAAGGCGATACCTCAACTGCCAATCAATTTAATGTTTTGTAATGTCTTTCTGTCTTTATTGTTCTCGTTTTTGTCTGTGATGACTTTTGTCATACGGCTGAGTCAGAGGTCTTTATGCTTTCTTCTACAATTTATGTAATGTTTCTTTTTGAAATATTAAAGGTTAAATGTTACCACCATTCCTCTTTGTTGTTATGACATCCGAAGAGCTGATTTTCGTTTTTTTCAAAGGTAGTATTGGTATTAGAATAGTACTGTGAAATAATGTATTCTAGATATGGTATTAACCATCTAGGATCTTTAAAAATTGTTCGAACATCTGAAGTCCACCACCTTAAATAACTTTCACTATATTAGTATCTCCTTCATGTACAGCTCTGTCCTTAATGTACAGCTCTGTCCGTCATGCAAAGCTCATGCACACAGCTCTGTCCTTCATGCACATCTCTGTCCTTCATGCAAAGCTCATGCACACAGCTGTGTCCTTCATGCACAGCTCTGTCCTTCGATGGGATCCTTGGCTGTTACAGTTTGGTCGATTTGGTTATCAATCAGTACTCCACTTCTTGCTGATATTCTCTTTTATTCATTCGAAGTTCATTCATGGAAGTTCTATGGTGGTTACGAGAATCTTATTACTCAATATGATATCTCGTTATCCAGACTTTTAAATGATATTCTGGACTGAGACCGATTCCGATCATTTTACAGATTTGACACCTTATATACTAGAAGGTTACCTACTTTGACTTTTCCATATATATAAATATATATATATATATATATATATATATATATATATATATATATATATATATATATATATATATATATATATATATATATATATATATATGGAATTTACACGATTTGACTCTTTCTACTGAGTATATATGACGGGTGTTGCTAGCAAGCAGGAGACGCTCACTCTCCCCGGACACCTGATCTCACTCCATCATAGGGATTCACATATGCCCATCAAGTAGACATATTTCGTTATTTTTACTTGGATTTCATTTTCACTGATTTTGTATGTCCTCTGGTTTTATGATTTTTGGACTAATGGTTTGGATTTATCCATCATCTTTACACAAAAAGAAAGCACCTTGCATCCCAGTTTAATTTTGCTTACAGATGCATAGATGATGTTTTGTCATAAATAATTCTAACACTAAAGATTGCCTACACAAAACAAAACAGAAATCAAACAGACAACCAAGGGTGGCAGATCTGCTTCGCACTTGTTATGTTACAGAATGCTAAGGTGATCTCATATGCTTTGCAGAATGAGTGATGATTTTCTTGAGTGCGATTGAGTTTTATTGAGTGTTGAGGGGTTGTTTTTAGTGTTAAATTCTATTAAGACGTCTTCTTTACCAATTATGGACATTCCTGTGTACATTTGGACCTTAACCGATTTTGACATGTTTCGATACAACTGTTGACACGGGTCTTGAATGCAAACAGGAGACATTTACTCCCCTCGGGTATCTGGTATCACCCCGGAATGTTGTCTTTTCGGAATTCCAACGGTTTGTATGGGACTATTTCATAATCTATCCTCCCCTTTAAGACTTTTACACTGAATAATTGATCAGTACTTCTTCATTGTAATTATGAGAGTGATCTTCAAATATCTAAATTGGATTTTCAGTTCACATATAGGTCTTAGACATGAAAGAAGAGATGACAGAATATATCACATAATACATAATAATAGTAAAATAAACACAGAAAATGACATAACAGAAAGTTCGATTGTGTTACAGTTACAATACCGACTTAGGACGAAGAATTGAAGTAACAAGTAACAGAAGTCAATTCGTGTGGTTTGTTAGTTTACGGGTTCCAACCTTCCAACTCGCCGCAACGGCAGCTCAATCAAAAAACACAAAATTTATCAATGAATAACTATATGTAATTAGAAAACAATGATAAACAGGTTTGCCAAGAAGAGAGATCATGAAAATCGACATTACAAAATTTTGATTGTTATATTTTTATATCATTATGTGTTTTACAATACCTTACGTATTTAGTATTGCGTATATGACCTCTCAAATACGCAATACTTGTTGACCCTTGTTCTTTACATTGAGAATTATGTATGAATTTTTAAATGTGTGTCCTTTGATTGTTCTGCTGTTATGGTGAGTGGGAAGGTGGCCCGTAAACCACACCATTTGTTTGGCTTTTGTCAAATTAAATGACCGTCCTAAGTCGGTATCCTAATTGCACTACAATCAAATATTTTTGTAATGTGTTATATGTGCTAGTAAATTATTTATATTCATGTATTGTATAGCGCCATGGTGACTTTTGCCACATAACTGAGCCAGTAACTCCTCTTTTTTCTTACAGATACAATACCGACTTAGGACGAAGTATTAAAGTAACAAAGGTTACTTAATTGGTGTAGTTAAGCAGATCGCTTAGACATTTAGGATATGAATCTTATATTTTTGGGGTTGATGGAAACCTTAAAATTTGGACGGAAAACTGCATCAGTGCGCGAAGCGCATTGATGCAAAAGTTTTACACGAAATCCGAAGTACTTACTTGCAATGTGATTGACCAATATCGGTTTATAACATTTCAAGAAAAGTAAATGTGTTTCGTGATTGTCAAAATACTAAACAAATGAACTTCTGATCACTTAATGAATTAGGAATCAAAAGATATTTATATGAAATTTTACATGTAATCGAGCAACTTCTTACTGCCCGGAAACAGATTTGTTGAATAAAAGAAATACCATGACGAGATTCTGCGCTAGACTTGCCAACCCTATTTCAGTAAAGAAATCAGAAGCATTAAATCGTCACCGGAGAAGTCTTATGGTCATTATTGTTTAATAGTACAAACATATCCATTAAAAAATATAGTATTATATTCTGGAATTCTATCATGTACAAGTACGTCCTTTACAGATCTGATCTGACAAATTAGGTGCATGTATTTACCAACGTCCACTAGAGACATCATAATTATTCATTCAATATATGTGAACAATAATATTTCTTTTAGAAAATTCAAGAATTGCACTGGTTCAGCGTAAAATTCTAGAGTACGTATTTTGTTTGAAATAAAATATTAAGGAAATAAGAAGAAATGAATTTATTTATGTGTTTAAGTAATGGTTGTAAGATCATCACAAAATCTTAAGCCTTGTATTTGCAAGTTTGAAAACATGAGTTATCGACTTTGCATATAGGTTGTGGCGAAATTACTAATAGTTCCAGCTTTTCTACTTGATTGTATGGTCCATTAACTATCGTCAGATATGGTCAGTCAAATAGCAATCACGATTGTATACATCACTATGATCTGCAGAAAGTTCGAGACAAATCAGTTTATCAAACCCCCCTATTTGGATCCTCTAACGCTTTGTGTAGTCCTTTCCTATTCGACCCCTCTAAAGTTTTATGTAATACTTCTATTTGGCTCCTCTAAAGCTTTATGTATCCCCCTCCTATTCCTAGCTCTTTCCTATTGGACCCCTCTTATGTTTTATGTAATCTTCTTTTTGAACCCCTCTAAAGCTTTGTGTAATCCTTTTACTGGACCCCTCTAAAGCTTTATGGAATCCTCCCATTGGACCCCTCTAATGCTTATGTAATCCTTTCCTGTTGGACTCCTTTAAAGCTGTATGTAATCCTTTTCTATTGTACCCCTTTAAAGTTTAATGTAATCCTTTCCTATTGGACCTCTCTAAACCTTTATGCAATCATTCCCTATTGGACCCATCTAAAGCTTTATGCAATCATTTTCTATTGGACCCAAGCTGTATGTAATCTTTTTCTATTGTACCCCTTTAAAGTTTAATGTAATCCTTTCCTATTGGACCTCTCTAAACCTTTATGCAATCATTTCCTATTGGACCCATCTAAACCTTTATGCAATCATTTCCTATTGGACCCATCTAAAGCTTTATGCAATCATTTTCTATTGGACCCATCTAAAGCTTTATGCAATCCGTTCCTATTGGACCTCTCTAAAGTTTTATGCAATCATTTCCTATTGGACCCATCTAAAGCTTTATGCAATCCTTTTCTATTGGGCCCTCTAAAGCTTAATGCAATCCTCTCCTGTTGGACCCCTTTACAGCTTTATGCAAACCTTTCCTATTGGAACCCGCTAAAATTTAATGTTATCCTTTCCTATTGAACCTCTCTAAAGTTTTATGTAATCCTTTCATATTGGAACTCTCTAAGGGTTTATGTAATCCTTTCCTGTTGGACCCCTTTAAAGCTCTATGTAATCCTTTTCTATTTGGCCCCTCTAAAGCTTTGTGTAATCTTTTCCTTGGGCTTTGCACTCTTACTAATGTAGATGTGGACTTTTTACAGAGAGACGTTTCCTTATATATTTTTGATAGCAACATATTAGTCTATACATTTTTCGTGTGTAATAATTTTTATGACCTCTCTCCGTGAGAAACCTGTTGATTCTTATTCTCTATATGGAGGATTATTTATAAATATTTAAATGTATGTCCTTTGATTGTCTTTGCGGTGATGGGAAGGTGAACGCTCGTAAACAGGTTCACTCCAATTGAATGACGTTTGTTACTTCAATTGACCGTCATAAGCCGGTATCGTAACCGCGGCACAATTGAATAATTGTTGTAATGTCGTTTTTCTGTGTATATTCTTCTATTATTATTTGTGTGTGTGTGTGTGTGTGTGTGTGTGTGTGTGTGTGTGTGTGTGTGTGTGTGTGTGTGTGTGTGCCCTAGGTGATTTTTATCATACAGCTCTGTCAGATGTATTCAGTTTTCTCTTCTCTGACTTTTATCACAGAGAAAAATAATCACTATGTACAATGCAATATGACTTATCATGAATCACCAGACACCGTGTACATATGTAATAATTAGAAAAAAACAATAATGACTTATCATCAACCACGAATCTTGGTTTCAAAACACGTAACCTATCAACCAGCATTTAAGTTCAACTCATACAATACAATATGACCTATCATTATCTCTGATAAAATCAAAGGCTTGAAAAGCCACAAAGGCGTCGAGCTAAATTTGATTTAAAGCTGTCAAAAGTAGCAGAAATTGACCAGTTTTGGTAATATCTTTCGTTGAATTCCGATAATTTTTGGAACACAGTAAAAATAAAAGCTTAAGGACCAACAGCCATATATCATATAATATCAAAATGTGAATGAAAGTTGTCAGTGGGCAACAAAAAAAGGGGGGAGAGGGCTTTTTCATAAAGTAAGATGTATGGTAAACCGTTTCTTGAAGGGGTCCGTCCGTTGTCATGAGGAAGTCAAGGGGTATAAGTGGTATTTATTATGACATCATGATAACATTTTATTGTTCTTCACATCATTCTTTTAGAAATATGTCAAATGTCTTATCACAAAGACTGTACATGTGTAAATCAATCGAACGCCATTGCCATTTTTTACAAAGAAAGAGATGGACGAGTTGTTACCATTGCCTATAAAATATAGAAGCCTTATGCTTAATTTGCTTTAAGATATGTTACAGTTTTTGTCTCCTAACACTGATGCTAAGACTAACAACTTCTATATATATTGTCCTAATTCACTAGTTATTATTCGGTCGTTTATTGTTTGTGCACGCGTAAGGGCTACAACGCCATGTCGTTCGCCGTAATGACGCAAATATCGGTTCATTTCGAATAAAATCTTCACATGTGAGGATTTGAAAACTTTCTCGGTTGCCCATTTTTTATGTTGTCTAAGATAGACTACAGATACCTACTCTTGCTTGCTATCGCTGCGCGAAGAGAGGCTATTCCCTGTCCAGCAATTGTTATTTATAGCACAGGCGGTAAGGGCAGATAAATAGCTGTACAGACTGCGTGTAGATATTTTTAAAATTCGTCAGCAGTGGCATCCACATCATGGGTATACAGTACCTGATGTAAGTTACGAGGGGCTCGTGATGCCTTGAGGATGTAATTAATGTTGTCGATACTTGTTGATTCTGGCAAGGACTTATAAGTCCTTGATTATAGGTTAAATGAATGAAGCAAAAGGAAATCCATTGAGATAAAAATAACTGATAACGCGTCACTTGAACATAGGTCAACCTCGTTATGAATTAGTGGTCACCTGTCTGGCTAGTCACATTGCCAGTCAATTTAGGATTCTATGAAATATTTTATTTGTTCTGTTTAAAACTGAAATGTATTTCTAGAAATATTATTATATTATTTATTTTATCATATATATTTCGAGGATCGCACGATCGGTTTCCATATTGGCGTATATACATGTATGTCAAAGTAGACCTTGATCGCATGTGTTACAAGAGTTCTCCTACGATTTCTCCAAATAAGGCAATATGTCAAAAAATCCGATGAAGTGCCATTGTAATTCATAATCGGCTTGCGTCATCACGGTGAATGAATATCTTAACACAAACAATAAGCGACAGAATAATAAGTGTTTTAGGGCAATATATTGATAATTTAAATTGAGCAGACCTATGCTTAAACCTATTTCTGTGCAATGAAGTTTCAATAACAAGGATAACAAAGCCGGTTTTGCAAGAATTTCTACTACTTTATGTACTTTAAAAAGGTACTACTTTTTTACGTTAATTAAAAAGGCGGTGCAGAGGTGAATTTTTACGATCGCTAGAAGACTGCTCGATGCCTTAAAAATGACCTTTCATCTTTCATTTGACTTTAACTGTTACCATTTTGATGAATGATGACGGCATACATGTGTACAATACAAATATGACCTATTGTCAACAACGGAGCTCCGTATTAAAGATATGACAGATTAATCTTCAGTAGACTTTGTTACCATATGCAGGACAAATATGACCTGTGATCCATCACAAAACATCAATGTAAACGTTTTAAGCGAATTGGTAACATATAAATGAATTCGTTAGATACGTAGATATGTATTTTATATTTAGTATGAGGAGTACGAAAAAAAGCTTCGCAGGATATTTTTCGGAAAGACTAAACTCATTCAGTTTAATACCATAAAGTAGGCGTATGGCTTATAGACAATTTAGGTCGGGATTGTTAGTATTGGCGTCTGATATAAGCGAGTTTTACTGTATTGGGTTCTTACATCTCATTACTAATAGGAATATCTCATATTACATTATATATTACATGACATTATATATTACATCTCATTACTAATAATATGTGACGGGTGTTGCTAGCAAGCAGGAGATGCTCACTCTCCCCGCGCACCTGATCTCACTCCATCACAGGGGTTCACATATGCTCTTCAAGTAGACATATTTTGTTATTTTCCACTTGATTTTCATTTTCACTGATTTTGTATGTCCTCTGGTTTCATGATTTTAAGGCTTATGGTTTGGATTTATCCATCATCTTTACATGTAGCAGAAAAAAAAACCATTAGAATTATTAATATTATATCCTACTATAACTTGATATAACCCAAATATTAATGGCGAAGTTATTTTGACAAAGTTATGAAATATATGTAGAAGAAAGCAAATGGTTAAGTAGCCCGAATAGTGATTAATTTATCGTTTGGTTTTCTTACGTGTATTTTATAATTATTTATCGACATATTTTCAATATTCGCTCTACTCACACGGTTTCCAATTTAAATCATCTTAGTGTCAATGATAACTGATAGAGCTAAAGAAAAAAATATCCATCACAATACCTTTCAAAAGATCACTAAAACTGATTAATCTGTGAAATAGCATATTTATTGATATGTTAGATTTCATTTAAATATGTGTTAATAAGGAAAGACGATTTAAGTACATTTCTTTTCATATATGTATATACTAGCAGCTGTAGGTAGTATTATACTGGATCTGATATCTCCTTTTTCTTTACGAAATGTATCTATTTTTTTGTATTTCGTAGAAGAATTTGCATTAACAATGTTATTCCCTTTTCTATGATCTTCTTAGTTGCCTTATACAAAGTATGGAAGTCTACAGTGTCTTCTATTTCAATTCCAATACTATTTTGGATTTGCAACTTGCAACTATCATAGACTTAAAAAAGATAAAAAAAAAAACAATTTTAATAGAAGGCATTTTTTGATAATTATGGCATATTTCTTTTCATCCTGACATCTGATTAATATGCACCTTGGGGATAAAGTGCACTTCTCTTTCCATACGCTATATGCCATCCTTGTTGGCGTTTCTTAGGCGATGGATTCCATGTATAATATCTAGAATATGCCTCTGATGTTTGTGTCCTTTTTGTGCTGGGAAGTCTCGGATCTGAGTCGAATAAATCTTTGTCGAAGGGTGACGGTCGTTTTCCGTAAGCCATTGACCACTTCTGTCCACGCTTGCCGTATGCTATTGCCCATCCTTGTCCACGTTTGTCGCCATTGTTTTTGTTGTCATATAATTGGTCGTCGTTACTGTCAATCCCTTTGATTAAGGCCAATAAGCGGTCGCTGTCAATTTCTTTACTTTCATCGCCGTTTCTGAGAGTGAATGCTAATGTACCTGAAAACACATACATCATTGTTAATAACTGATAAAATGCGTGGCTGATATTCCATTAAAATTCTAACCTTTATAAGCTTTCCATTTTCTCTGCACTTCATCTGTCAGACATCGTCCGACATAATTGATTAAGATTAAAGTTGAAATGAATAAACACTTGAAATCATCTATATGTGTAGACTTAATTAAGCCTTGGTCACAAAGGAAGATCTGAAAATCAACATTCATTTGCTATCCATTCTTAGGTGAAATGTCACCATTGAAAGCCGGCAGGGTCTTTTCCTGGATTAGAATTGTTCATTATCTTAATCGCTAACTTTTGGATCATTACTCTTTTTTGTGCGTTCCAATTTCCATAATTGCCGTTGAAGAAATTCTGTGAATAGACGATTTGACAGAAAAAGTTTCTGAACTATGTTATTTAGCTTAAAATGCAATTTGTTCATCGAAACAACATGTAGATACGTTAGAATTAAAAAGTCGCAATTAGGAAAATTAGACATAGAAAAACAACCCTTGTCAAGATGGTGAGTTTTTTCATTTCTTATGCTGAAGAAAAGAACCCCACTAACATATTTTTGTCATTTCAATGATAAAATTTATACACCAAATAACCTTGAAGTATCCAGAATGCGACATACACAATATTATATCAAATGTTGATGCAAGTTCTATGACCTTTATCCATATTCAGACTAGACAAGTAACAATGCTAGCACCGGCCCTGTTTCCATTGCTTATGTTCTTACTAGAAATATTTACAAAATGTTTCACGAAATGTTCAAGATAAAACAGAAGATATCTGACCAAGCTTTATGACACAAATAACCAAGAACAAGCTATTTTAGTGTCTACATTTGATTTATTTATCTTCTATGTCTTTATCGTTTGCTCTCCTGTCTGTGATGACTTGTCATACAGTTTAGTCAGATGTCTTTATGTTTCCTTTTATCTCTTATTTACAAATGTTAGGATTTGCATGGTCATTAATTATTGGATCAATACTGCAAACTTTAAATTTATATATATATATATATATATATATATATATATATATATATATATATATATATATATATATATATATATATATATATATATATATATATATATATATATATATAAGGGTGTGTGTACAGCTTAATTAAAGAGGAAGAAAGAGTTCATAGCGAAAGGCGTATCCGTATCACTATCTTAATCCAATAGAATCGTGGATAGCAATACATCCTGTCTTTGTGTATCTTATTGTTACTTTCTTTTATCTGCTATCTCGTATCTGTAAGTTGGACTTCATGGGAGAACAAATTGAATTACAGCAATAAGATAATGAGAAAATTGCTCCTTCCCTAGGTACGAAAATAAATGTATTATAACAGGGTAAATTACATGTCGCTCTAAAACGAATTATATTACAACAATAAGCGGGAAATACCACGAGGCGAAAAGCTCGTAAGAAAAGCACTACAATTTCTAGATATTCTAAGCTTTAATTAAAGGGAATGCGAGAATGATAATATCTAGTGCAGGAAATTATTCCTGGATTATCTATTCGCTTAAGTCATATTACTCGCATCTTTTTTCGATAGTTTACTAGAGGTTGTACGCAAAGAGATTTTTGTATGATAGTAAGCGTCATATGATCACACTAATGTAAAGCACACCACATGAATGCGTATGTCGTATATATAAAACATATATAAAAAATATCTCAGTAAGAGGTAGGAAGTTTAGTTCGTAGCGGAGCGATATAAAATAGTTTGGGGTTTTAAAGGGACATAGTCCGAGACTGGAAAAATTTAGCATGAAAAGGATAAATTACGAAAATTTCTTATTTTTCCTGTATTACAAAAAGTATAAACTTTGTGTTAATTGCAAAATTTAAAACTAAAATCCCTCAATGTTTTCGTAGAATAAAGGTAATTGAGTCGAACCAAATTCGGTTGGTATCAATTCCCCAAATAAGGCGATGCTCCGCCCATAATCACGCGCATACGCGGATATTCATTGTAGAAAACAACAAAAATGGTTCACATGAAGGAATACAGCACGAGAAAAGCAAAAGTGTGGTAGAAAATAACTACACACAGACTCGGAGGCAAAAAACAAGAAAAGTGCAACAAATGTTAGAATCGAGTAAAGCTCGAGTTTCATTGTCACGTGATTTCCTCTGACCGGCCTCATCAATATTCAAAGAGTTGGCCTAGTTATGTTGCAAATTTAAAACGGGCATATCTCGTTAACAACATCGACTGTGGTAACGATACTTTTTACACATCTTAGATAATATACTAGCAATCGATTGCCGTTAAAGAAATCCGTTTACATTTTCCCCGACTTCAATCGGACCATGCTCCTTTAAGTAATACGATTATCTAAAGATTTCAAACTTTCAAGCCGAAATTATAATAATTGTTTTTGTAATGTGTTATATGTTCTAGTATATTATTTATATTCATGTATTGTATAGCTCCATGGTGACTTCTGCCACATAACTGAGCCAGTAACTCCTTTTTTTTTTCTTTCTTGTTATCGTTCACACTACAAAACATACCAAATAATTAAAAAAAAAATTGAAACGAAAAATAAATAAATAAATGAATTGAAAAACAAATATTCTCCTTTGATATTTTGATTAAGAAATAACTTTACCGCAAAGTACTTCTTCGTGTTTACTTACTTATAACCCTGCCGTGATATCTAGAGCTGTTCGCACTTGTGTACGGTTAAGGGACAATACAGAAAGGCTACGATGAAAAACAGTTGATAGTCAACACCGAGTTAATCCAATAGTGGTTTCTGTCAACATTTAGCAGATTTTGCCTGCTTGGTTCGACACATTTCACCTAAACATGATTCATGATATCACTTAATGTTTATACATTGACTCGCTATTCTGGTCTATTGACCGACAATTGATGTTTAGTTCAATTGTTGCTAAACGCAGAATAACAATCTGATTTGAGAGAAAATGGAATTGCATGATTCATTTCAATATAAAATGTAGACAGTCAGTTTGCTTCAGTGATATAATATCTCATCATATTGCAGGATAAATTCCCGGAATCTTTTAATGAAAAGTTTAATGTTATGCTTCTGAGTAAGCTAAATTTTCCATAAATTTACATGGATATATATGCATAGTACTTTTGTGCAACTTGTTTCAAATGCATTGGCAATTTAGATTGTGGTTTCTATAACTGCACAAAAGTTTATATATAAGACTATGTACTTTCTCATTTAGGATTTAAACTCATAGCACAAAACTTGTTTTTGAAGATTTTATCGGACTGACATGATAATTTAAATAGTAACAAATCTCAAATTTTTTGGCTGAACTTAAGTAATGTACCTTATATCGCTCCCAATCGGGTTAAAGTATGCATTTGAGTTAACACAGAAATGTACCTGTGGGTTAAGTAAATCTATATATAAAATGAAAATAGTAAAATAGACAAGTTAAAAAAAAAGAAGTGAGAGCATGTGGCTGGGAGGTGTGATAAAGACGTGTCGGTTATGACTTTGGAAAGTGGACATAACATTGCGCTAGATCCCTATATCCCTAAGTAAATACTGTCCTATTTCTTTTTCATTCTTCTTTTTAATTTTTATTGATTTTGTTTACATTTTGATTCACGACTTTGGGTTACTATGTTGGGTCAATCCGTCATCTTATAATTCATGAACAATTATTATCTCAAACGAAAGGTTAGAAACAAGGACGTTATCACAATATATAAGTAAAAGTGTGGAAAACGGAAAGATTTTTGTAATACCGACATTCCTTTCATAAGTAGCAAAAGACAGTCCTTTCCTGCCCATGGTGTTCTAATTCCTCAATTTATATGCCACAGATGATGCATGCAAGCAGGACATGCTCCTTCCTCTCACGCACATGGGACTATACACGGTATTGTCTATTTTAATACGTTGAGATTAGAGTTATTCCTCATGGGTCTTCCTTGTGTTTACTTATAGAAGATTTGTACAATGTACGAAGTCCCTTCAGACATAGCACTGTAGAGTTCGTGACATCTCTTAATGTACAGCAATCTGTTACTGCTAAGTTACCGAGCTGTATTCATTAAGAGACGTTTGTTATACTAGAATACTTGATATATTAAATTTCATCTCAGTGGGCTGCCTCGATGAGTGAATGAATCATTATGTAAACTAGCTCTTGCACATCAGATAAGTTTAGACATACGGGCATCATAAGCAAGTGATAAAGGAATATCACTCTAAGTATATCGAAAGTTAGCATTAGGAAATTAGAACTACTCACGATTATCATATAGTGAAGTAGTAAGTTTACTATCTTCGTGAATATTTAGTTTAAAGTCTAATTGCAGTTGCCTTTAATCTTGAAACAAATGATTTTATATGTTATCATTTGTACGAGTAAATGAACAAATCGGTAAACAAGGATGCACAGTTACTTTATTTGAATACTTTGTCACAGCTTATATGTTGTCAGTTTAAATGTATATCATGCTCTTTCTTTCATATTCAGAGTATGTAAAGTTCGAATCATGTAATAAAATAATCAAACGTCTTATAAATAGACAATATGATATTGAGATCATCAAAAAGACTATAGGTCTTGTATTTGGCCCCTCAACAGCCTTATGCAGACTTTTACTTGAACGTTGCACGCTGACTAACAGGGCGGTGGGGACTATATGACGGGCCTTGTCCAAACCTCTTTCAGAGGAGACATGGTCCTGAACCTCGTCCCCTCTGACTGTTAGTCGGGACTCCTACAGATCTAGGGTCTTAGCTCGCTTTCAGACTGGCAGAGCACGGTTTATCATGTTGATGTCGCATATATTTTTATACCATTATGTGTTTTACAATACCTTACGTGTTTATATTTTTATGACCTCTCAATATGCGATACCTGTTGACCCTTGTTCTTTACATGGAGGATTATTTATAAAATTTTAAATGTACGTCCTTTGATTGTTCTGCTGTTACGGTGAGTGAGAAGGTGGGCCCGTAAACCGGTTAACCACACCATTTGTTTGGCTTTTGTCAAATTAAATGACCGTCCTAAGTCGGTATCGTAATTGCACTACAATCAAATATTTTTGTAATGTGATATATGTTCTAGTATATTATTTATATTAATTTATTGTATAGCTCTATGGTGACTTCTGCCATATAACTGAGCCAGTAACTCCTCTTTTTTCTTTCTTATAAATAAAAGTGTGTGTCTACATAGTCCAACACATTAACTTTCTGTCTGCCAGAACTAGTTTATCAATAATGCAAAAAAAAAAGATACCCATCTTATTGTTTATCATAAAGGAAAGCAATTTTAACGAGTGTAAAAAACAAAGGATTTCATTTAATTCTTAGTTGATAATTTTTATTTTTTTTTTAAGTAGGTCAATTTTGAAAGAAGTAGATATTACATAAAATTAGCTTAGAACATTTAAAGAATCAAAGGCACGTCCTTTATTTCATATTCAACGTACTTAAACTTCACATCACTTTTATTTATTAATTATTTGGATATCCCAACACAATACATTAATATCAACAAGAACTTTTGCTAAGAGAGTAGTTACTAGTGAGGTTAAAGAGTATATCGTTTACTTTAGATGGGGGTACCAGTGTGAAGAGACTAAAGATATTTCACAGTTGATATACTTTGAGACTTTAAGTTTTCAATATCTAAGACAGACAAACACTGCTAGTAGGTGATATCCGAGTACGTTTGAAGCTTCTCCTTGGCTGCAAATAGTATTTTGGCAAGGTGGTTGATATAGGTTTGGTGTAACATTTACTGGATCCTGCAGATTTTCTTTATTTTGATGGATTTTTAAGAAGTTTAGGAATCTAATATAAGTAAGGTAATTCGAGCATATTGTCTTCAATGCATATAATATACATGCACAGATTTATAGTATACAAGGATTCCATCAATAGCGAATGCTGAGCGAGTACATGTAGGATTACCAGTTCCTGTCCACAGAAAACTAATTGAAAAGTCTTAAATGTAAACGAATATCTTGAAATTGTAGATGGTATTATTCTTTTTAATGAGTATAATTAAAAGGGACAAAGAATAAAAGATCCGAATTTACTGTATGGTAGATGTCATTCTAGGTCAAAGGAACTGGAAAATATGATATCACAAGAAAAATAGGTTAACATTAAGAGGAAAAAGCCAATTAGAACTAATCCAGCTGTAAGACAGTATGTGTAGCACAAAAACAACGGGGGTAACTCTTACAAATTAGGCAAAAAGATCATAGTCAACCATAAGACGGCTATACATAACCTATCACAAAAACAGTTGATTCTAGTACAAGCTCTGAGTCAACGGTCAGACATTTGGTGTTTTTTATAATGTTCATAACTGCTTCTTCACAAAGAACGCTTCTTGCAGGTATTCGTACACATATTTTGTTAAAAATGACAGTGATTTGAATTTTGAGTGCTCTGGAGATGAAATAATGAATATGCTCGGTTTTTTGATTGACAAGATATATGCTGTGTTCAGTGATACATACTATAACAAACCATTAGTATGGATACTAATTGTGCAACGTTACTGGCCAAATGGTTCCTGAATTTGAACTTAGCTTTTTATAAAATTTTCGGTGTCGACATAAATAGCATTTCATATATTGTCTACAAACAATAAATAAAATACAAAATAAATAAATACAAATGTACACTCTCATTATCCTACAGCTTCTTCAGACTACGGTTCTGTCACTTACCAACGCAGGCTACCGAGTGAAAAGTTTGTATGACATGGATAGTAAAATCCGTTAGAAGTCTACATTCCACAGATTGCATAGTTGTCCTAAAGTCGTATTTGCGCTTATAAGAAATAATTGACCAAAATGTAGACTTCTTTATTTGACTGAAGTCCTTGTTTAACCGGTCGTTCTACGATGATACATTTATAAATATCAAACTTCAGTGTCTCTCCAGTGACGTTAAACCGAAAGTGTAAAATTCAAAACGTAAATATTTGAAAAGCAAATTACCAAAATGGACCACGCGGTAAAAGCAAAAGAACCAATTTATGGTTTATGGACAGAGCTTTTCATGATGGAGATACTCCAAAAATTACGAATACTATACAAACGTTTGCCAAAGTCGATTGGAAGTATATTTTTTGTACATTAAGTTCCAAAATGTGACTTTTCAACAATATGTATCCTGCAGTATTTCTCATTTCATTTTCCACGGTGATCTAGTGTACAAACGAAGATGGGTTAAAGGTTCCGATTATTAATAGGGTCTTTGACATTGACATAATGACCCCTAGATTATCGCAGAGACCATATGTCTTGTATTGGGTCTCTCTACCGCTTTTTACAGACTTTTACTTGAGCGTTGCATGCTGACTAACAGGGCGGTAGGGATTCTATTGTGGCTTTGTAGAAACGTTTTCAATAAAGGCAAGGTTATGAGCATCGTCCTCTCTGACTGTTTATCGGCACTCCTACAGAACAAAGGATCAAGTATCTGAGCACGCTTAAAGACGGCAGAGCAAGGTTGACGGTTGATATGGCTGTACATACTTTTGATACTTGCGATAAGTGTTAAATTCTTTTATAACTTCTCATTTAGTGAAACCTGTTGAGGACTTTTAGAATACATTTTCAAATCTATACTTTTGGAATGTGCATTTTCGCGATGATTGAGGAGGTCGTTACCTCGTTAACCATACCAATTAAATGACGTGTGTTACTTTAATTGACTATCCCAAGTCAGTATCTTAACTGCAATACAATGGAATATGTATGCGTTTTCTATGTTTTCTTTTTAAATACAATCCTGTTTTATATGGGCATGTCTTTAGTAATTTGTGTCACACGCAGCTTGGTCATATGTGTCTTAATAACATTTATATGTACTATATTTCTTATTCTCGACATAACGCATCTGCCGGAAAACTATGTACTTCTGACGGATTATTTTATGTAAACAAATTAGTCTGTGACATACGGTATTCAGGAATATTTCATCTGAATGACTTTCTGTAAATCTTTAGTTTGCTTTACAGGTTATTTTACTAGTCATGTATTTTTCAGACACGCATCATGTTTTTGTTAATAGTTTTAAGTGAGCTTCGATAATATTTGTTCTATATATTGAGGGTTATTTCTGAGCAAAGTTTAATTAATAACTGGGTTATCTGTTTAATAGCATGCTTATCATTGGTTCCAGACTTATTAAGAAGCCGATATCAGTATCATGAAATAGTTCTCCATGAAACTGTTTTCGTAAACATACGTACAACAGATATGTCTGCATGGTGTCTCTTTGATCGGGCGATATGTCTGTACCAATACCTAAATCATTTGTAACGTGATGAATCGGATCGAATGGACAAGGAAATTTATCTAAATGAACATGTCAATCATAACTTCGAAAGCTAACTACATTATCATACACATTAGTATGAGTATGAATAAAGAAAGGATAAAATCATAGACTGAATAAAACTAGACAGATGTATAGGCACCGCGATTACCGCGATTATACAAGTAAAATGTATTATGTGAAGCAGTTACATAATAAAGTACAGTATCGGCAGTAATTCATGTGTAACCTTATCCTTGATCTTTCTGTGATAATGTGCAGAATAGAATACAAATCAACGTGGTTAAACGCTCTTCGTGGAAAATTTCATGGCATAATAGCGCTCTAAAAGCCTATTAGTATGTAATTTCACAAACTTGACATGTTTAGATCGGCAACGTAACTGGTAATCCTTTATTATTTATTCACCATAGACTTGATATATATGACATTGCTGCAAACGTGTCATATTTGTAGCATTTTGTTATCAAGACTCCCTGCAAAAGAGTTTAAAAATATAGATTTATCCACAGACATTCATCATGTTCTTTCAAAATAACTCTTTTTAAAAATAAAATATTTAAATAAGTGCACCTGATGTACACAATAACACGTCTATTAAATTATCAATTATAACAGGAAAGTATTTCAATTTTTCAATTACATATATATATATATATATATATATATATATATATATATATATATATATATATATATATATATATATATATATATATATATATATATATATATATATATATTCATTTAGTGCAACAATCTGACTTTGAAATAAACGTAGATTTAAACGTCCTTGTTATTTTATTTAAACTTTGTACTTCTTCGTAATTTGCTTCACAGAAATAGAATCGGACAAAGATTTTATACATGTATGTATGTGTATAGTATATATATAATAACATGTTATGCCAAATCGAGAAACGATTTTCAGAGAAACTGCTCAGCAAAGGATATACATGTGGTAGACTAACAATATCAATGAGGAATTTCTGTGGTCGTAATCTATTTTAAAGAAACATGCTTAGTATTTAGCTAATCGGACAATTTTGACTTCAATAATGGATATTTCTAGCCAGCAGATACTCTCCTCGGGTACCTGATTTCTCACATTCTTTTGAAGGTTCACTAATTCTACTCAGTGAACTCTGTCTTAGATGCAATTTTTGGCTGTTACTTTCTTAAATAGTTTTTTTTTTTTTTTTTTTTTTTTGCTCTTACTTTTAGGTCAATTTGCTAAAGAGTTTTCTCTTCAAATATTAACATTTTCGATTTCCAGTTTAGGCATTCAGCTTCACTGAAGAGACATTAGTTGTCGTCGAAATTAGCATATGGTGCACCATATTTGATAAAACGAAACCGCCGCGTCTGGACTCTTAGTACCCGTGTGTGTATCTGTCTTTAGATAGCTTGTTTGGCTTTTCCGTCAGTTTTGTAATGAGCTTGCTTTTCAAATATTCAAAGTTCACAGTAAAGGTCTTAGGCATCACTTGAAAGTAATCAATTCTTGAAATGCGCATATTGTGCACCAATGTAATTTATGTATGTATATGTTTTTATATTTATAAGTATATGTCTTTGGTTTTCGTTCAATTTGATTTTGTACAATATTTGGTCTATTAATTTATATATATATTCTTTACCTTTATATTACATTATCTACTATCTGAAATTTTAATAAATGATTTCCATAGAAATTGAGTTCAGTTTAATTGGATTTTTTAAATCTTTGTCGCAGTATAAAAAAGGAATTATATTTTATTTTCATGGTAGGCTTGTAGCTTTCAGATCTTGTCACCCTCCAAACAAATGCAAAGAAAAATAAATAAACAAGAAAAAGAAAGAGAAAAACTTGTTCTTTTCACTATGAATTTTATTCAGACTATCGGAGCATTATCAGAATAATCATCCCCTATTTCTCCCCTATCATGGCATAACGTGTCCTGTTCGTCGCCTGATCCGATCAATGTCTACTGGCAGTCACCGTATGCAGTGATTATCCCCGCAACATGGTTATCTGGTCATGACATATACGTGTTCCTATATCATACCACCCAACGGGAACAAATCTCAACAATCTACTTATTCGCAATATGTCAAAAGTAACGAGCTTTCTCTAACACTGTAGCAAAACTGTGAGCCATGTTCACGAAGTCCACAATAATAATAATAATAATAATAATAATAATAATAATAATAATAATAATAATAATAATAATAATAATAATAATAATTACTCAATGCAAATAATATGTAATATAAAAAACATTCATTTTTACTAGTAAGTTCAGATGACCAGTACTGATACTGTAGAAGTTTCTTGAAGTTTTATGCCGTTTCCAGTCAATAACTGTTTTTATGCTACGCAGTTGTGTTAAGGCAATACACAATTATATGATGTTACAGAAAACCCGCCAAAACATAACATGACGTCATTGTGACGTCACTATGGCCCAGTGCATTACATCAAGCTGGAGACACTGCAACAATAAACATGCTAAGAAAAACGTTGAAGTGCAACCTTTTCCTCAAATCTGTTTGTTGTGTAATTTCGCATAAAGACTGTTTTATATCTATTTGCTGGGCCTAACTTTTAGATTATGATATTCAATTTAGAATTCGATTTAAGAATTTCAATTTAATCAGACAATGTCTTATAAGACTACACCATTCAACAATTCCATCGCAGTATTTATACGCAATTACGCCTCTTATAAGTTGGGCACAGTTATAAATATCATTCATAGATTTACATTTACTACTTACAACAAAATTTGATTACCAATATGGGCAATATGCCCTTCCACTTGTTGAATGTGTGTTGTTAATACTACATGTGCTATATATAGCAGTCACGTGATTGCAAACAACTAGGGATAAAATTTAAATGTGTGAAAAACTAAACTTGTTAAACAATTTGCATTTTTATCCTTTTTCAATATAAACTATATAATGTCAATGACACTGTGGAGTGCCTTAACGTTATTGCGTATGAAAATTTATGAAATTTGGCAAAAACAATGATTGACTTTTAAGATATTTAAAAGCGTAGAAAAAATCAACATTTTTTGGTGTCTTTTGGTCCAAAAGAGCCTCTTTTCACACGAGGTTTCGATACCGCTTTTCTTTGTTTACTGTAGTCATTTCTGGTCTTGACGGTTTATGTAGTATCGGGGCTCAGTAAGGAATGTTAACCTCATCGTTAAATAGACATACATTAATAAAGGGTAAATAGTAAATCAACAGTCACAGGAATTTTAATAAATATTACACAGACTTGCTTTATAATAGATTTGCTTTCCGCTGGGCTGACGTCACTTCCCCGCGCGAGACATACAACAACACAATACAGAGCAGAAAGTAAGGTGGAAATTATATTAGTTTCTTCAAAATCGAGCTAAACTTTTGTATACGATTATGAATATGAGCAACTATGGTGCTATGGTGAACAATATGCAAAGTAGCCGTAGGGTGTGTCACATATAACAAGACGACCGGAAACTGCTTTAGTCCGGAAACTGCTATAACATCAGTAGAGTTCCATTTCCGACAAAGACTGATACTCAGACTTCTATCACCAAAACAAAAACAAAACAAAAAAAAAACAAAAAACAAAAAAAGAAATAAAAAAACAAAAAGGTAAAGAAAAAATAAATTAATAAATACAAATGTTCATCAGTTGTACCTATTTCAAATTCAAATGTGCTTACTCTTAGTATATGTGTGACTTATAACAAATGCATAAATAAATAATGCGATTGGCAAAATTCGTGACGCACGTTCTGCAGACCGATCTGTTGAAAAAATGGCATCATAAGATCACAACTTGTAATTCAAGAATAATTAGAAGAATTAATCTTAATGGATTCTTCATAATACTGAATATAAAAGTGACTGCAGATGAATTGTTTTGGTGTTTAGGTGCAAGACAGAAATGGAGGCCATATGCAGATTCTATTAATGAAAGACGACGTAAGAAGATTGTTGAGGAGTACAAAGTAAAAAACGAAGAAGTACCGAAGGGTAGTCTATGTCTCATGGCCCATGGAATAAAAGGACAGTGTCGTGTATAGTGTCATATTCAGACAAATGCGAACCCTGATAAAATCGAGATGAGACTAGGTGCCCGGGAGGAGTAGGCGTCCCCTGTTTAATTTTGTGTATAAACATGATTATAGAGAACATGAAATCACGCTTCAGATTATTTGTATGAATTTAGATATCTCTATCTACATTTATGTTCTACAAACATCCAAGATGGCGAAGATCCGTGAATGTTTAAAGTTTTCAGCAAATGGGATGACCGAGGAAAAATGTGAATTATATGAGGATATGGCAGTCTCTTCATTCATTTAATATTATATGTGTTAGCTAGCTTAATACACAGCAAGTTTACAAAATCCAGACTGAATTTTAAGTGTAACTATATTCTTGATCAATACGCAACGTTGAAGGTTAAAGCTTACAACTTCCAGAAAGAGTAAATTGTCCTCTCCACGATACTGTACGCCTCATAATTTGCTTTTGATAGCTTTAAGTTGCCAGAACAGGTAAATATACCAAGCATTGTGTAGGAAGTAATGATTGCATAATTAATAATAAATTAAATGTGCTGTGACAAATATAACATTTTATATGGAAATTAACATAAAAAAAATTTACTTAATAATAAGTGTGTTCAAGAAATAATATTCAATATGCTGTACTTTTGAGGCATTCTGAAAGGTTTTCATATTTAATGATTAAATCTTTACTTAAACTTTAAATATATTAAATGTATTTGTTGCAAAAATTTGATTTTAATTTATTCCGTTAACCTTTTCTTGTATGTATATTTAAGACCTCTCAAATTGTGTGGCTTTTGGTCTTTGATCTATATATATATAGAAAGTATAATTTACATAGTTTAAATGTATGTCCTTTGTTTTGCCATTTTGGTGAGTGGAAAGATAGGTCCATGAACCAGGCCATCACATTAATTGAGTAACTGACGTTATTTCAATCCCAATTCTAAGTCGATTCTTCAACTACATTACAGTTCGATTTTTTTTTTTTTTTATTTTATTTTTTTTTTCTGTGATGACTTTGTCATACGGAAGTCAGATGTCTTCATGCTTTCGTTTATCTCAATTTTTAACATAGGCTAGCATGCTAAATTTTACTGAAAAAAAATTACAATTTAAAATGAATTTTGACTTAATCTAACTAAAACTGCCATGCATCGAGTCAAGTCATTTTCTGCTTAGTAGTTTCGAATTCATCTTTTCAGACAATTTGAAATTATTGTGACTTCAGATTTTTTTCTTCAATGCACGTTTTATTTATTTATTTTTATTATTTTCTTATTTTTTTTTTATTTTGTTTTTATTTTTTTTATTATTAGTAGTAACTTTGAATTTGGTTTTATTATTCTCTATCATAAATATAACGAGAAATTTCATATTGTAAATTTAGGGGGGATAGGTGATTTGTATCTTTTTGTTGGTTTGGTTGGGGATTTTTTTGTAAATATATGTCACTATAGCACGCCTTGTCATTCTGGAAAAAAAATATGTTCAATATGTTACTTTTCAGATATTCATAGTGACAATCACACCGATAAATTTATGAAGCAATTTTTTTTAAACTTTCTTGTGTCGTTGATCTTAAGGTCAGCAGGATACATAGGGCCGAGGTATTTCTGAAAGGTTTGATTATGTGGAAAGAATGCCGTGAATGTATTTTTGTGTAAAGTTGAACTGAAATACTGTTTCTTTCATACAAAGAGCAATGACTGAATGGATTCTCTTACAAAAAATTCTAACCAAACTATATAACGCAGATCACTAAGGATATTCACATTAAACATGATAATAATCAAATAAACAAAAGAAAACCACCTTACAAAAACGTCCGATTTTATTGCGGTGGAAATACCGACTTAGGACGGTCAATTAAAGTAGCAATCTTCACTCCATCGGTTTGCTTAACCGGTTTACGGGCGCCGGTCTTCTTACTCAATCACAAAGAACACAATCAAAGGACACATTTAGTAATTTTTAAATATCCCCCATATAGAAGAAAAAAGAGGAGTGAGGAGTTACTGGCTCAGTTATGTGACAGAAGTCACCATGGAGCTATACAATACATGAATATAAATAATATACTAGAACATATAACACATTACAAAAATATTTGATTGTAGTGCAATTACGATACCGACTTAAGACGGTCATTTAATTTGACAAAAGCCAAACAAATGGTGTGGTTAACCGGTTTACGGGCCCACCTTCCCACCTACCGTAACAGCAGAACAATCAAAGGACGTACATTTAAAAATTTATAAATAATCCTCCATGTAAAGAACAAAGGTCAACAGGTATCGCATATTAAGAGGTAATAAAAATATAAAAACGTAAGGTATTGTAAAACACATAGAGAATAGACAAGAGGTCATAAACATAATATGCAATTACTAGTATGTTAGGCAACATCTACACAAGTTAACTGTGCTCTGCCCGTCTATAAGTAAGCTCAGATCCTTGATCTGTAGAAATATGAGAACCAAAATATGTCATTTAGGAGAAATGCACAATTGGTACTTATTGGAATGCCATTACTCTTCTGAAATTCTTTTCGCGCAAAATTCACAATTATTTAGCATTAACATCATATAATTTAAAATGGATAAAACTCATTAAAGAACATGAAAGGATCGTGCTTGACTTGGAAGATTCACTTATATAAGATTCACTTATATTAGGAACATTACATATATCTCAGACTATTATAAAATTAATTTAGATAGAATCTTTCCGTGTCGCTATCATATTTGAGGGAACATGCACAGCAATGTCACCACAATGTAACCTATGAAACATGGACGCAGTACTGGCTACGCAGTTGATAGCGCATGTAATACAGTGTCTCTACTTTACAGTTGATCGAACGTGCAAAAAAATATTCCTTATTTCAAACACCAGGATTCGCTTTGTATTTCATACGGCTATACATCTACAGTTATTTACTTACAAACAAAATCACAGTGCCTCGACGTAAATCGTCTCTTACATGACCCAACAATCCAATCTGCATATGCTCCACATCTGATTTCATTTACCTTCAATGCAGCCATCTTGTAACTGGTGGTCTTAACATTGTCTGTAACAGGAAAAGATTTCGTCGAGGCCCTTTGAAGAAAGGTCCAAATTACAGAGAACCCCATTTGTTCACATAGGGTGAGAATTTTGTATTTATTAAAGATGCATGTGAAGAGTGATTCAGACAATGGGCCAGAAAGGAGGATGTGGAATTTGACACTCTCTCCCTCCGATTGGATAAAATCCATAGGAAAATTACTTAAAAAGAAGGAGAGGGCAACTTGGGCGTTCTGTTTACACTAGACACATTTTGCGACCCTGGTGTTACAAAAGAACTCTCTGACCTCCATGAAAAATTAATCATTGTTCCTGCTGACAAAGCGTCTTACGATTTTACCTTCATTTGGAAGACATTTTATGTCATATGTCTGACAGAGGAATTTGGGTTATGTTTAGCACCTGGAAATCCAACGCACACAGTCACAAACTAATCTGTTCCTGAAACACCTGACAATCATAAATCCCCTCCCTGGTCATTCAAATTTTTACAGACGATTCTGACATTGATTTCCCGTACATCAACTGCATCCCTAAGTTGCACAAAAGCCTTACAAACGTAGGTTTATCGCCATATCTTCTAGGTATTCCACCAAACCCATATCCATATCGCCTACGAAAATATCGGCCCGCATCCTATATGGTCCTGTGGATATTAATTGCGCGCCTCTTCTGGCCGAAATATTTTTGTACTCTTACGAAGCAGAATTCATACAGTCTTTGCTCTCTAAAGGCAATTAACAATTAGCATCTCGGTTCAACTTTACATACAGATACATCGATGATGTTTTTTCGATTAACAACCATGTATATGAGGATCATCTCAACATAATATATCCAAAGGAACTCCAGATAAAAGATACTACAGAGAGCGCATCTTCTGCTTCATAACTCGATATACTGCTTTCAATTAGTGACGATGGTTCATTAGTAACCTCTCTCTGTGACAAATTACGATTTTAATTTCATTATTACTAACTTCCCTTTTCTGAGTAACATACCGTCCTCTCCCGCATGTGGCGGCTTCATTTCACAACTCATACGCTATGCCAGCGCATGCTCTAAATACGAAAATTTCGTCCTGAGAGCGAGGCTTATAGCCACGAAACTACTCTCACTAGGATATATTGAGGAACGTTTGTAATTGTCACTGAGGAAGTTCTATGGACGTTATATGGATCTTTTGCAATTTCAGATTCCTCTTTCAAGAATGTTAACCGATTTTTTGGGACCTGACCATACAAAATATTCATCTTAACTTTTTGACTATACTTGATTTGACATAATACGTATATACATGTATATACAGATATTTGTTAACCAGCGTTTCCGACACCGGAATTTCAGGCAGGCAGCATTTCTTGCTTTGAATCGGAAATTTGGCTTTGTGTTCCTGTCTCCTTTGTATGTTCATGCGTGTATATTTATGTATTTACCTCCTTGAATTGAGAGGTTGTTGCAGGACTTTTGCGACGGGTGCTGCATGCAAACAGAGGACGCTTACTCCTCCAGGGCACCTGGTCTCACCTCGATTTTATTAGGGTTCGCATTTGTCTGAATATGACACTAAACACGATATTTTCTGCTTTATTCCATGGACTATGAGATATGGTTTACCCTTCGGTACTTCTTTCTTTTGTACTTCAAACATACTGTGGGACAATATACTTCAGAAGAGGAATCAATCAGATATGCATCCTGAATAATTCTAAAGAAGTTTTAGATAATCTGAAATCCCCTAATTTGAAGCATGTTACCAGCATGAAATCTTTCGTTTTTCCACGCTCTGCACTACCATTCCCCGCCAAAAAGTGAATAGACTGACTAAGATAATACGAAACTCATCTCTTTACAAAAATGGAAATCCTAGGCACAAATACTTTGTTCTAGGGCGGGAGGACACGTATTTCGTAAGGAACACTCTGTTTCAAACAAGTATATTGAGAAAGAGATTATCAATATGTTAGAATTTTTGATAGACAATGTTTTCATAGTGATTGGAGGAACAGTTTTGCTGCAAATCGTTGGCATTTCAACTGCGCCCCACTTCTTGCTGACATTTTCTTATATTCCTGAGAAGCAGCGTGTATTCATACCTTGCTCTCAACAAGAAGAAAACACCTTGCATCTCAGTTTAATTTTACTTAGAGATACATAGATGTGTTGTCAATTAATAATCCCAACTTTAAGGATTACCTACACGAAATTATACCCACGAACTGGAGATCAAATAGACAACAGAGGGTGACAGATTTGCTTTGTACTTGGATATACTTTTATCTTTAAATTAAGATGGTCATTTGAACAGATGGAACAGGAACGACACTACACAGTTGGTGGGATGTACAGCAGTACCGACACTATATAGTTGGTGGGATGGACAGCAGTGCCGATATAGTTGGTGGAATATGGAACAGGACCGACACTATGTAGTTGGTGGGATATACAACAGTACCGACAATATATGTTTGGTTGGATGTAGTTGGGGGAATGTACAGCAGTGCCGATACTATATAGTTAGTGGGATATAGAACAGGGCTGACACTATATATTTGGTTGGACATTATATAACGGGCGGGATGTACAGCAGTGCCAACACTATATGGTATGTATGGCGTACAGTATTGATGGGATGTAGAGCAGTTGGTAGTTTGCTGGGATGTAGTTAGTCGGATATGGAACAGGGCCGACACTACACAGCTGGTGGGATGTACAGCAGTGCCGACACTATATAGTGGGTGTGATGTAGGGCAGCACCGACATATATACATTTCGTGGGATGTACAACGGTGCCGACACTATATAGTTTGTTGGACGTGGGACACTGCCTATACAATATAGTGGGTAGGTAGCCGCAAGTAGTGGCCCTATATAAATGATAGGGCCACACCTACTTATGTTGCATTAACTTGCAATTTTGATAAACGGAATGGTAGGCACGATTCTACGGATTTCGGCATCAAATGGAGGAAATATCTTAGATATGTAAACCTTAAGCAAACTATCAGCAATAATGACTTACCCCCGACCTGTCGTCTGAAGGCTCCACACATTAAGTAAGATATTATTGCCGATCGTTTGCTTAATGTTTATATATTTTAGATATTTGATCCCGAAATGCGTAGAATCATGCCGACTATTCCGTTTATCAAAATTGCAAGTTTACGCAATGTAAGAAATTGTGGCCCTATCATTCATATAAGGCCACCGCTTGCTGCTAGTTGGTGGAATGTAGAGAAGTGAGCTGGTTGGATGTAGAGTAGTGGGACACTATATAGCAGATGGTGAATGTACAATAAATACGCAACATTATATTTTGCGTAGCAAAGACAGCAATGTTTCCACTATATACGTGACACAGCGTGATCAGCAATGCTGGCAATTTTCAAATTGATGGATTAGCGATATCAGTATTACTACCCTGATAGAAGATGTTATTCAGTGCAACCACAGTTTAGTTGATGTGGTACATACAGATATACATGTACTCTATGTGGTACATCCCGATGGTATTTTTATCTGAAGCGTTAATAAAGATATAAATCTATCATTAAACCTCAAGCATGCTTTACAATATCAGTATGCATCGCAAGAAGGTGTATCTTATTGTTGATTTCCCAGAAATGTGATTATTAATGAGCATTGATGTACTGACAAGATAATAAATGACATGGATTACTCGTGTAGATTAAACAACTGATAATTATCATGATGATGTGGGCTCGATGTCTCGGTCCTTAAGTTGGAACTTTGCTAGATTCAGTTATTGGAAAAATGTCAACCCCGCATCTATTACAATCTAAAAAGGACACCAAAGTATACCATGCTTATGATTAAATAATTCTGATGTAGCAAAGTTTTTTACCATTGGAAAAAAAGTATTAAATAAAGACATATATATATATATATATTCTGTTAGAAATATTTAAGTCCGAAGTTGTAGATAAACAAAATAAAAATTAATATCAGAGAACATGAATAAATAAACGTGTATACATTAAGGAAAATTATTTCATATATGGTCACGCCATTCTGTAGGTCACAGAACCTTATACTGCAATTTTGTGCTGTTGGACGTATCAAATAGATCTCAATATCACATGGCAATAAGAATGGATAAGTTGGGTGGATCGGTGGTCTTAAGTTCTTCTAATTCCTCTCTTTATGATAAAATGTGCTCGTTTGTTATGGCCGGGAAGGCATAGGTATTTACATTAAAGTTAAAGTGCAAAACATGTCATAAACACATCCACTAAGGAGTGTATAACATGGATATAAAGGTACAAGTTTGATGCTTAAATTAGGCACTACCTGTTGATATAGTAATATTCTACGTTTACTAAGCATGTGCAAAATCATGTCTGAATTGCATGTAATAAAAAAAATACAATGGGTATTTTTGCATATCGACATCTTATTGACAATCCGTTTGTCATTTTGTGATGACCTATTTACACTAAAATCCTTGATTCAATTTATCTGAATAATACATAACTTAAGGAGATTCGATCTTAACAGGAATATGGACTGATTATATGCATATTTAAGACATTGACCTGAAACCAGTATATATCTATGATAACTTATCGAGATAATCACATATGTAAATTTACATTGGACTATTCAAGAGCGTTTGTGAACACTTAATAACTCTTCTTCTACTTTGAAGAGCATACAATTATAGTCAAACATTGAATCCAATTAAATAATGTCAACTACATATGTATATTTTTCAAACCGCAAAACACTCAGAAAACACAGTCATAATTATATCAAATACTGTAAACCCCTAAATGTTCACGTGCCCTTAGTTTTCGCAAATTTTGCGGAGGATTAAAATAAGCGAAATTTAAAGGCAGCAAATTTCTTATCCGGATTCCGGGATGTGTCCATTGCTTCCACCCGATTATTATTCATGCGCTACTTTAATTTATTAAATCAGAAATTTAACTAGCAATATCTGTACTAGTCATTTCAATATACTAAGCCAATTTGACTTACATTGAAATTTATTAAAACTTATGAGATGTTTTTATCTCTACATCATCACAATGTGAACCATTACCTTATCTTATCTTATTACTTAGACTCTATGTGCTGATGAAATAATATATGATCTTGAACGACAAAGTACAAATACACTTATTTCGATTTGTTTTAATGTTATTATTATTATGATGATGATGATGAATGGACTGTAATGACGGAGCTTTTATCAGTGATAAAAGCTAAAATTACACACACATACACACACACACACACACACACACACACACACACACACACATATATATATATATATATATGTTGTATCATAGCGGCGTATGGCAAGGATAACATCTTTAATGACTTTGAAACGACAGACCAGGACCGACTTTCTTAAACAGGCCAATTGTAAGGATTTCACCGACAATGGCATTATGCATTGTACCTAACATATATCGTATTTTAAGATAAATATTGCGCAAATTGTGATTATATAGCTGATATGTAATTAGAAAATTTTTATCACCGGTTTAGCCACACCTAGATCTTTTGTGGGACGTTTCCTAGCCTATTACATATTTATATTTTTCGTTGCATTTACAGCTTGAGAATCATTTTATATTCAATTCCTGATCTTCACAATATGAAATAAGTAATCATAAAATTATGAAATCAACAAAGAAAACCTTGACTTATGTTTATGGAAATACAATTATCAATTCGATTACATTTAGTTTCTCCCTTTTTAGGAAGTACGTCAGATCTATCAGTATAAGTGAAAACTCCTTTGTTGTATAGGCTTCTGTTTGTTTGTTTGTTAGAGATTGATTCTGTGGTTATCGGTCTTAAAGCGCGTTCAATTTCTCTTTGTTATCTTTAATGTAGAAAGTTCCGTGTATTTTAATGAAAACAGATAAGTTTACGTGGAATAAACTTAGAATTGATCAGGGCAGTGAGGATAGATTACAAAAGACAGTGTTAGTGCTACTCAGAAATTTAAAATAATTACTGTATATTTACTAAAAGGTTAGTAAACAAGACAACATTAATTGTATTGGTCAACGAAACTCATTTTATTACTGAGTCTCAGTGACCTTAAAATCAGTTGTATATGATACAGTATTAGATCCTATCGAATTTCAAAACCTAACAACTTGACAAACAAGAGGTAACTTTAAACTGGACACCGTATTGACCGCTAATCACAAGCCTCTTCATTGTATTTATCTTCTCGTAAAGAAACGACAGTCCATACATCGTGCTATAAATCACTCCTTCCTAACAAGTGACTTTCCAGAGCTCTGTGATTGTTTTCCAATAACTCAAACAAATGGTATCGTTGACATCAAAGCAGGCAATAAAACAGTTCTACCTTAATTCAATTTGTCGCTAACTCTGCCCAGCTTTACAACTCTACATTGACTTTCCGTCTCTATCCAAACGAGTCCTATATTGGGTAGAACACATTCTGTCGCTATAACACATATCA
This sequence comes from Pteria penguin, assembly GCA_035048485.1. NCBI lineage: Eukaryota > Metazoa > Mollusca > Bivalvia > Pterioida > Pteriidae > Pteria > Pteria penguin. The sequence continues at coordinate 490,328 of CM068591.1, read as the reverse complement.
TTTATTTCACGGACTTGAATTTCTGTCATATAATACAGTGCATTATTTGATATCATCACATACACTGCAACGTACTGACAAGTATTTGATCTTGAATATTTAGCAACAGAATACGTCATTTATGCTTTTACTAATTTACCTTCGATGAATAATTTTGTTTATTAAAATACCAACCTTAGTAACAGATGCCAAAATACCCCACTGAAGTAACACAAAATGTAAAATTTTGAATTGGATTTAGACAAATATGTCTTTGATGTAATGGTACGTCTCTGATGAGAAGCCTCCTTCTCCGTGTCGAGCTATTAGAGATATACATGTTCAATCAGTGCTGAAGAGAAACAGCGAAAACACCGATGTGAGACAGTAACGCGGCGTAAGAAGAATATTGAAGACATAAACCAGCTCAGCGAAAAGGAAATAATGAATTTATGCATCATTTAACTCACTTATTGTTCAAACAGAAAGTCAATGAAGCAGAGAAATAGAATACAGTAAGATTTAAAGAGATTTATTTATGTCCTGTATCTATTGCATGATCAGTGTCGTTTAATCAACAGATTAAAGATAACTGATACGAAATAGTATGCAGAGCTTATTTATTTTCAACATATTCAAATTGTAAACACAATTTATTTCTGGTTCTCTCTCTATTGCACATCTCCTTGGTGACTTCTGCCAGTTAAGTGTCTTTCCTTTTCCCTTATATATATTATGATTCACCTTTATATTTTATCCAAGAATGTTTTATCCAGTACACATTTCTTGTTTGTATGTTTAAGACCGCTAAAACTGGGTAGCCTGTTGGTCTTTGATCAATATATATGAATAATAATTTATATATTTTTAAATGTATGTTCTATAATTGTCCTGCTGCTATGGTGAAAGGGTAGGTGGGCCCGTAAACCGGTTAACTACACCTTTTGAGAAACTAGTATTATTTTAATCGACTGTCATCAGTCGGTACCTCAACCACATGACAAACTTAATTTTTGTTGTGTCTTTCTGTATTTATTGTTTGCTTTTCTGTGATGACTTTTGTCAAACGACTATTTCAGATATGTTTATGCTTTCTTCTAGATTGTCTGTTATGTTGGTGTTATCATTTCATCTCCATTTTTTCAAATTTTAAATTTTCTTTAATTCAATATAAAAGAAATGAAATATTTTCATACGAAATGAAAATATTGTGCAAATAAAACTGATGAACATGTTTTGGAGTGTTTATTGCATTAATGCTTTAGTCATTATAGATTTCCAATCACATCAAATATTTTACGTGAGAACATTTCTTACATCACCTTTCGATTCTAAATGAGCTTATCTCTACCAGCCATGTTTCCCTGATTACGGCATCGTGGTTTGACGTCATCTGAGACATGCAACTAAAATATCCCCCCAAAAAAGAAAAGATGGAAAAAATGTTTAATTTTACAATTGATTGATTTTTTCTGTGTCATGACATATTGCCAATGACGTCAACATTCCCTGAAAAATATTAATGTTTGCTTATATAAATTAACTTTCTCAGACGCATATTTCGATAAAAATTCCTTTTAATGAGTGATGCATTTCTATTGATGAAAATGAAAATTACACCGAAAACAAGAAAAGAAAAAGTAAATAAATTAAGTAAGAGCTGTTGTGTTGAACCTGATAGGAGCAATAGGATATTTTTACGAAATGGGAAAAATAAATTTATATTGGGTTTATATTTTACGTACAGATGTAAATGTTTGTTAATTTATACTCATTGCAAGATAAAATGTCACATTATAAATAAAGCAAGTCAAAGTTATATAATTATTAGGACAAGAAAAAAGAGGAGTTACTGGCTCATTTATGTGGTAGAAGTTACCATGGAGCTATACAATACATCAATATGAATAATATACTAGCACATATAACGCATTACAAAAATATTTGATTTTAGTGCAATTACGATACCGACTTAGGACGGTCATTTAATTTGACAAAAGCCAAACAAATAGTGTGGTTAATCGGTTTACGGACCCACCTTTCCACTCACGGCAACAGCAGAACAATCAAATGACGTACATTTAAAATTTTATAAATAATCCTCCATGTAAGAACAAGGGTCAAAGGGTATCGCATATTGAGAGGTCATAAAAATATAAAAACGTAAGCTATTGTAAATCACATGATGATATAAAAATATATGCGACATCAACATGATAAATCGTGCTCTGACAAGTAAATACTTGATGCAATAAATACATATCGTTTCTTTTAAATAATGTATTCAAAATTAAAAGACAATGCAGTCAGGGGATCAGTACTCCCAAGGCAGGGTGCTTTTCCTTGAATTTTACATATTTGGTGAAAGACAACTTGTAGATATATACACCCTTTTTTAAAATTATTAATTTTTCATTATTTATGAATTTTTGGTTTTGACTTTGTATAATTCGAAAGCAACTGATAAGATATCAAGGTAGCACTCACAACAACGTATTATTATGAGCATTCAAGGGAAGCTTGGAATGGATATGAGACTAGACCCTTTGGATAACTATGCGTTTCCGGTTTGTTGAACCACACAGACAGTTAACCCCATAACACACAGACAACATACAGTAAGTCAACAACGCTCATATGACATTAATTTGGACTAATACTCCATAGATAGTGAAAGTGCTATACAGTACCCTGGATTTGTCACTTATCTTAATGAAAAGCGATCGAGAACTGAGATCTGAGAGAGGTGGGCAAAGTGAGAGTCTACAGTTTGGTCCAGCTTAGTACTCTTATTTTGGTGGTAACGAAGAATGGCATTTATTTTATACCTTTATTATATGTATTTGTCATCACAGAACTCAACTCTTGTATACTGTAAACGTAGTTATCATTGTTAGGAAGAAATTTTGCGAAAATACCAGTTCAACATTGCGCGTGTGGCTGATTTTTCGCGGCGCCAAAACGTAAATGTAAACTACGGCAGGCTGTAAGAGGTTTAAATGAAAAATCAAGCCTCGTGAATTAAACATGATAGTAATCATTTCAAACTTAAGAAGTGTGTACAAAATGGCAATATTGATATTGTTGAATTGGAGATAATTATAAATCCAATGTAACAGAAAGCAAAGAAAATGAAAAGATAATTGAAATTTTGTTTATTGTTGCATAAGTTTCGCAATCTATTATTTATGTACATAAATTTACCCATCGTGAAAATTTGCTTATACTTATAAAGAGGTTTAAAAGGACCAACATCATTATGAATGTCAGTGCTGAGTTAAACTATTACACCTATTTTATAAAATAATAAAAGATTATGGAAGTGAAATCGTAAAACATAACATACACTTAACTTATTTCACAGCTGAAATTGCATATGTTCGCATATAGCAGTAGATAAAACCATTTAATACAGGCATCTATGTTCTGATATCGCAAGGAAAAAGGCAAATGTCTCTTGGCTTCAACTTCACTTACAGCTATATAGATGACTTGCTTTCAAATAATAATCCTTCATTCGCGGATTACCTGAATCATCTATCCAAGTGAACTGGAGGTCAAAGAAACCACAGAAAGTAATAATTCTACTTCGTATTTAGATATTATGTTGTCTTTCGACATTAATGGTCAATTGAACACCTCACTCTATGACAAACGTGACGATTTCAATTTAGCTATCACAAACTTTCCTTTCATAAGTAGCAACATTTCATCATCGCCCGCATACGTTATTCCAGAGCATGTTCAAATTACAATGACTTTGTTCTTAGGGCTAGGCGACTTTCAGTTAGGCTGCTCAACCAGGGATATATATGTGCTAGACTAGCAACATCACTGAGGAAGTGAGACTCTTACTCACACGAGTGACGAGACTCACACGAGACTCTTATTACTCTATATAATATCTCGTTATCCAGACTTTTAAATGATATTCTGGACTGAGACGGATTCCGATCATTTTACACAGATTTGACACCTTCTGTACTAGAAGGTTACCTACTTTGACTTCTCCATATAAAAATACATATGGAATTTACACGGTTTGACTCTTTCTGCTGGGTATATGTGACAGGTGTTGCTGGTGGGCAGGAGATGCTCACTCTTCCCGGGCACCTGATCTCACTCCATCATAAGGGGTTCATATATCCTCTTCAAATAGACATATTTTGTTATTTTCCACTTGGTTTTCATTTTCACTGATTTTGTATGTCCTCTGGTTTCATGATTTTTAGACTTATGGTTTGGATTTATCCATCATCTTTACCTCGTATTACTGTTAATCCAAAAATACCTTGTATTACTGAATAAATCGTGAAAGATATTTTCAAATAATCATGACTTTATTACTGTTTATCCACATTTGTTCATTGAAAAAAAAAGTTGTTAATTTTTAAGTGTAATAGGGCTGCGTATCAACGAAGTAAAAATTACTACTCTCTACTGCAGAGACATGTAGTGATTCCTCTAGTAATGAGTGTGATTCCTACACACATGGGATTAGTATATTGTTATACAATGACATCTACAATATCCATGTGCGATTTAAAGGCAAATTAAAATGCAAATTATTCGAATTCAAATGGAAATTGTTTTTGTATTATTATAAGAGGGACTTCATGCACCTTAAAAATTCTAAGCGCTTGATCCTTATTCCCATAAAAAGTCATACCTGGAATTAACAAAATAGTCTGAAAAATGTAGTTTTAGTTTTAAGGTACATTGATTTTATTTATCCATCTCCCCTGGAGTTGAAAACAATTAATACGAAAATGAGTTTTTCTTTCTTAAAAGATTATTGATATGAATATACATACCGGTAAATGGCAAAGTTCCATTTCCTATTCTTAACATCTTTCGGATGGATAATAATATTCCTAAATTCATTTATAGTATAAATAATTCTCTGTAGATTAGACTTCTCAGAACCTGCACTAGTATATGGACTTAAATGGAAAAATCGCCATCAAACATTTGGCTCAAGGTTACAGATAGTATAACCTTAAATATACTTTCTTTTAAAAATGATTTGATTTCATTAGTTATGTATACCACGTCCAAAATTCCATGTATTTTGTTTAGTAACGAGTATGCCCCCCCCCCCCCCCCCCCCCCCCCCCCCCCCCGCATTTGATTTAACGCATGCACGCAATCTGGACCACATGGATTGACATAAAGTTCGAATATTTCTCATAAGAATATTAATCCACCCTTCTTGAAGAGCACGTGCCAACTCATCCACAGCTCTTGGTTGACAGTAACGTTTAAGTAAGCGTCTTCCTAACTCATCCCACATGTGCTCTATAGGATTGAGATCGGATGAACGTGGTAGGAAATCCACTACATAAATTCCCTGGATGTTTAGAAAGTTTAAGGTTACTCTAGCCGTGTGCGGACGTGCGCTGTCTTGTTGAAACGTCAACAGATTGTTGACAGTTTGATGACGTTGAATTAACGGAAGGAGCTCAGGTTGTAAAATGTCATCGATGAAGCGCCTCGAGGTAAAAGTGTTCCTCAAAATAACCAGTGATGACTTGAAATGTTAATTGATGGCTCCCCAAACCATGACGCCACCGTCGCCATATTTGTCACGCTCACTTATGCAGTTTGTGGCAAAACGTTCATTCGGTCTCCTATAAATGCGCTGTCTTCCGTCAGCCATGGACAAATTGAATCTTGATTCGTCGCTGAACACTATATGCCATGCCTATTACGTCGATTAGCAAGGTCAGACGATTTCTTCGGTGGCGAGGAGTTAGGATCAAGCCTTTCACTGGGCGACGGCATAGCAAACCTTGCTATGCAATCGTCAGCGTACTGTCCCGGGGTGGATTTGCCTACCGTGGCTATCTATCACATCTCTTGACGTTCTTACGGCTGTCGCAAACCTGTTACGTAGATGACGTTGCCTTATGAAAACGTCCTGACTCTTGTTATTACGCGTGGCTGACCACTTCGAGGACGATCTTTAACACTTCCTGTGGTCCGATACTTCCGTACAAGTCTCGTGATTGTAGACAAATAGACGTTGAATCGTTCTGCGATAATACCATGATTACACCGGCGTCTACAAGGCCAAGAACAGCATACCTCTGTTGCTCATACAGTCTCGGCATTTCACGCGTTAGTTTTAAGGAAGCAAAGTTTGATATCAGGATAGATGAAGGCGCTAGGCACCAGTATATGTTATTTCTGAAGAAAATGACTCAATGAGGAGCACGTGGTCGAGTACTTTTTGAAAACACATGGGTGAACAGTATTGCGTTATGGTTGAGTGATTTGTCTCGCCGATAGCATGAAAGTTACCGCAATCACACGATATCAAGCAGATATTCAAATCGATCTATTTTCAAAACATTTATGATTTTACATGAAAAAAATATATAAGCGTTTTAAGGTCCCTGAGTATACATTTGTCTGAATTTGGTTCATTTACTTGTGCTTTCATCAATATGCATCCAGTAGAATCTCACACCCACATGTCTTCATGGGAAGGGGAAAACAGCTGTAGGGCAGAAATCACCAAGGATCAATATACAACCTTTTAGAAAACCTTGACAGGTCCCCTTCAGACCTGTGAATCTAATTTTAGTACATTACCTTTACCAATATGTATCATGAGGAGTCTAAAATGCCAGTGTCATGTGATCAATAATACAAATCTTGGAGGGTCACTTTCCGATTGTTTCATTTCATCGAGTTCAAAAAAGTTAAACCCCTTCACAGTATGGAACATTCCTCATCGCAGAATCATAAAGGAGAAAACAGAAGACATCTGACAAAAATTTATAACACAAGTCACCAAGGACATGCACACAAAACAAGATAATAGTGGAATATACACGGAAAAACATTACAAAAATATTCGATTATGCTGCGGTTATGATACCGACTTAGGTCGGTCAATTGAAGTACCAAATGTCATCCAATTTCTGTGGTTAACCGGTTTACGGGTGCCAACCTTCCCACTTACCGAAAAAGCAAAAGACACACATTTAGAAATTTATAAATAATCCTGCATTTAAAGAACAAAGATCAATAGATTTCACAGAGGAGAGGTCATAAAACATAACAAACGCCTTTAGACTAATATATTGCTGTCAAAAATATGTAAGGCGACATCAACATAAATAAACGGTGCTCTGCCCGTCCGTAAGTGAGCTCAGATCCTTGATCAATAGGAGTCGCGACTAACAGTCATATGGACAAGGATCAGGACCCTGTCTCCTCTGAAAAGGTTTGGACAAGGCCCGTAATAGAGTCACCACCGCCCTATTAGTCAGCGTGCAACGCTCGAGTTAAAGTTTGCATTGGGTTGTAGAGGGACCCAATACAAGACCTATGGTCTTAGCGATAATTTCGGGGTCATACTGTCGATGTCGAAGGCGTTTAATAATTATAAAACCCGCCCATATTAAATTATGGGGACCTTTTACCCATAAGTATTTAAAAGAGCATCTCTACAATCTTTGTAGAATTTGTCTTCAAAGTTAAGCTCTTACAAACGATGCTGTTAAAATGTTACAATGGGTTTTGTTCAAGCTTTTCGTGCCAATTTCCTTATTATATTTCCATTTTAATGTTATTCAGACCTGCTACAGATAAATTTGCTCCCAGATTGTCAGATTATTGTGACCACCAATTAATGACTCTTATTAAACTAAAAACCTCCATGATGCTATCCGTGTTTTCATTTTTATATCCTCATACTTCGAGTGCCTTGTAGCCTCTCCTATCTACATTATAAGGTTATTCATTTATTTTCAGATCTTTGTTTTCACTATTGTTCTGCTTTAACGTGTGACTGGGCGGGAAATTAGGCGATAGAAAATAGTCTTTGCTTAATTCTCCAGACAAGGCCCTCGTGTTTAGAACATGCCCTGGTATAGCATAAAAGTTGTAATTTTTTTTTTTTTTTTTTTTTTTTTTTGCTACTCAGGAAAGGTCGATAATTGACTTGTATTTCGCTCCTCTACGATACTCTCCATGTACAAGATCTTACAACTGCCAATTCGAGGTCATCTCAAGATGACCTTTCAGAACAGCCAATCAGAATTGGATTTAGAGATCTTTCGGTGTTATATTACATACAAATAATACCGAAAAATCTCTAACTCAAATTCTGACTGGCTGTACTGAAAGGTCATCCTGAGATGACCTCGAATCGGAAGATGTAAGATCTTGTGCATGGAGAGTAGCGTAGAGGAACGAAGTACAAGTCGCGTTCAATATGATTGACGCGTTTGCAAACTATCATCATTAATTGACAGGAGTACAGAAATTGACAACTCGTAGTCAATACCTCAACAGCATAAAGATTGAGTATACTGAACTGTTTCCTTTTCCTTTAGAATAAATCATAAAAAGATAACAATAAAAAAAAAACAAAATAAATACAAAAATTAATAAATAGACAAATAATAAATAAGTAAAACTAAATGAAGATAAATAAATGAAAAAAAAAAATAAATAAAAGGTAAAAAGTGAAAAAAGAATTAAAGCAAATATATGTTTGTATTTGTATCTTTTGCAATTATTTTAAAAGAGGAAACAGAAGATATATTACCAAGCTGTGTGAAAAATCACAAAGGACATGCACATAAAAATGTTAATATAAAATACGAAAGTAACTGGTGTCACATGACTAAGGCACAATGTACCACAGTGGACATTCATGGACCCCTGAAATTCAGAGGTGAGACCAGGTGCCCGGGAGGAGTGAGCGTCTCCTGTTTGGCTTGTCACATCCGCCGTGACTGCCCTTATAGAGAAAAAAAATATGATTTAGCACTTTATTCATAAATGAATGTGAATGAACACTGTGTAGAAAATGCCACTGCCAAATAACATCGGGGGAAAGGGTATAATCACGCTTAACTCAAATCCTCCGCGGAAAACTTTTTACGATCTCCATACTATGAAGGGAACACGTGTGATATTAATGTTAAATACACAGAAAAAAAAACAAACAAACCAAAGAACAAATACACAAGAAAGAAATTCGTCTGATTTTGACTTTATTTAGGATAGATTCCTGCAAAAACACCAGCGAAATTTACTTCAGACTCCTTCAGTAGTTTGATAACATAACTTGAACCTCATTCATAGCTTAGAAATCCTTTATACGCTCTCATCGATTTCTCTTACTCGGAAATATTAGAAAATTAATCCATTCACATTTCTTTTGAGATGTATTCACTGGATTCAAACATGCACACAATCTACATAAACGTCAAATCATTGTTGGTTTCTCTAGGTGATCAGCAGAGCATTTACTTATTTCATTTCCGAAAATGCTGACACATAAAAAGTAATCGTCAAACTATATATAGAATACTTGCTTTCAATTAATAATCCTTCATTCGCGGATTACCTTAGCATCATCTATCCAAGTGAACTGGAGGTCAAAGAAACCACAGAAACTAGTAATTCTACTTCGTATTTAGATATTATGTTGTCTTTCGACATTAATGGTCAATTGAACACCTCACATGACAAACGTGACGATTTCAATTTCGCTATCACAAACTTTCCTTTCATAAATAGCAACATTCCATCATCGCCCGCATACGGTGTATTCATATCTCAGTTAATACGTTATTCCAGAGCATGTTCAAATTACAATGACTTTGTTCTGAGGGCTAGGCGACTTTCAGTTAAGCTGCTCAACCAGGGTTATATATGTGCTAGACTAGCATCGTCACTGAGGAAGTTCTACGGTCGTTACGAGACTCTTATTACTCCATATGATATCTCGTTATCCAGACTTTTAAATGATATTCTGGACTGAGACCGATTCCGATCACTTTACACAGATTTGACACCTTCTATACTAGAAGGTTACCTACTTCGACTTCTCCATATATAGATACATATGGAATTCACACGATTTGACTCTTTCTACGGGGTATATGTGACGGGTGTTGCTAGCAAGCAGGAGATGCTCATTCTCCCCGGGCACCTGATCTCACTCCATCACAGGGGTTCACATATGCTCTTCAAGTAGACATATTTTGTTATTTTCCATTTGTTTTTCATTTTCACTGATTTTGTATGTCCTATGGTTTCATGATTTTTGGACTTGTGGTTTGGATTTATCCATCATCTTTACATTTCCGCAAAACAGTTCCAGAGGTGTGATCAAATATGTGGATCCTTAAGAATTCAAAGTTATTACCTGAACATATCAAATATTTCCAAATGTATCACATGTGTAGTGTTGAAAATATTTTGTACGGATTGTTTTCTTAGAGCATTCATAATAGTTCGGCTCAATTTTCTCTACACCTGGTCTCTTAACTGATTTCCAGAGTTCCAAGAAAGTAATAGACATGTTCGTGAAGGAAACAGTGGTATGATTATCATACCATAATGATATAGTTATATTCTCATCCCTTTTGCTTTTCAGATTTGTGAAATTTTACTCTATCATGAAGTTCAGGGAACCAAAGAATTTCCTTTCTTTAAAATGGCTTCAAATATAATAAAATTAAAATACAAATCTTTAAAGAAAAAAGAGGAGTTACTGGCTCAGTTATGTGGCAGAAGTGACCATGGAGCTATACAATAAATGAATATGAATAATATACTAGAAAATATAACACATTACAAAAATATTTGATTGTAGTGCAATTACGATACCGACGTAGGACGGTCATTTAATTTGACAAAAGCCAAACAAATGGTGTGGTTAACCGGTTTACGGGCCTACCTTCCCACTCACCGTAACATCAGAACAATCAAAGGACGTACATTTAAAAATTTATAAATAATCCTCCATGTAAAGATCAAGGGTCAACAGGTATCGCATATTGAGAGGTCATAAAAATATAAACACGTAAGATATTGTAAAACACATAATGGTATAAAAATATATGCGACATCAACATGATAAACCGTGTTCTGCCAGTCTGAAAGCGAGCTAAGACCCTAGATCTGTAGGAGTCCCGACTAACAGTCAGAGGGGACGAGGTTCAGGACCATGTCTCCTCTGAAAGAGGTTTGGACAAGGCCCGTCAAATAGTCCCCACAGCCCTGTTAGTCAGCGTGCAACGTTCAAGTAAAAGTCTGCATAAGGCTGTAGAGGGGCCAAATACAAGACCTATAGTCTTTTTTATGATCTCAAAATAATATTGTCTATTTAGAAAACGTTTGACTATATTATTACATGATAAAATAACGTTATCGGAGCCTTTTACTTTTCTTAGTTTATATACGAGATCACCGTAAAAATTAGGATGGGAAATTCAATTGGATACATAGTGTTGAAAAGAAATATTTCCAAATTTAGATAGAAGTTCTGAATAAGATCTGAAGAATTTGCTGAATGTTTTTCTTAGCTTGTGATATCTGTAACCCTGAGTTAAAAGTTTATTAGTAATTTGTAAATTTCGTTTATGAAAGTCCAAAACATCGGCGCAGCCTCTGACAAATAAATATTAGCGTAAATAAGTAATAACCGAATTTGTATCTAATCAATACTTAATGTTCATACCTCTTTCTGCTCTAGTTTTACGAAACAATTTAGAAAACGGGAATTGCTAGCATGCAGGAGATGTCGGGTTAACGAAGTTTCTACTTTATAACTTATTCAAGTCTTCACTCCCAAATGACAAGTGGTGAATATGTTGTAACTAAGTAGCAAGTAGTGCAGACAGACAAATATGAAAATCGTAAGCAAGCTTTAATTATGTGACTATGATTTTTTAAAAAGTGTTTATATCACGTCTAAATTCGATTTACAGGAGAGATAAAATTGTGATGTAATTATATACCAATTTAGAAGTCGCGTCGTCTTCCGTTGCGTTATAAATTGCTATTTCCTCATAAAAATTAGAATTGGGCACTTATCAAAAAGAACTGTTCATTTCTGCTTTGAATAATCCAATTGCAAATGTTGCCAATAAATGATACAAGCCTGGCGACAATACGGTGATTCTCATTGCCAGGAAGAAAGATAATGTCAGAGGATCACTCAGTAGCCTCTGGTCTCCAGTAGAGGTGAACGGTAATAAATGTCCAATTTTGTTTTACTTTTTTATCTCAAAGAGATTACGTTTTCTTCCCCAGGTATTTATTGATGTCGGACGTAGTTTTGGAATGACAGTATAAATAAATGCACATTGTCAAATGCTCAAGGTTCTATACTATCCAATTGAGTTTTAACACTGTGTCTGATATGTAATTACAAATATATGACATATAAATATTTATTTTAGAAATATCTATATTGATCATGTTAATACGAATAAAATTGTTACTTAATTTTACTTTTTTATTCAAAACAACGTACCAGGGTAGACATAGATCTTTGGTAATCTCTGCATATAAAAGAGAAATACAAAATGTCTGGACGGAGTTTCATAATAACATGTCAACAGTTTCTTCCCGACTGATCACATCACCGTTTCCTGAAATTATATTTCAATCCAGCGTGTATACGAACTTACGAATAATTATAGAATCGTTTTAATTAACATCCCACTCCATATAAATATTTTCATATATGAACAGTCTTTCTGAAATAATTATAAATCGATGAGATGAATATTGGATTTTTATCTATTACAACAGTGGGATGCTATGAATTTTATAATTCCTTTCGTATTATAAGGTAAATGCTTTGGCATAATGTTTAGTTTAAAATACAAAGACGATGGAAGGTCATTACTCTGTTATGTCAATAATTAGAAAAAAAATCCATGATAAAATCGAAAGCTTTTTTGGATATTTTATTTATCATCTATGGCATTCGTAAAGGAAACTCTGCTGTGAAAAAGATAGTTAATTCTCATACAGCCTATATGAAAACGTTGTTTCTGATATGAACAAAACAAGTAAAAAAAAACCGAAGAAGTACCGAAGGGTAAATCATACAAACCACGTGATTTGTAAATGTCTATTTTACTTATCATAAGTGAAAAATAATGCAGCATAGTAGTTATTACATTTGATATGACACGAAGCGTACAGTCGAAACCAGATAAAACAGTACTAAATTTGAACAGAAACTACTTCAGTGATAACTGAAGTGTTCTTTGTTTCATGTTCGATTTCAATACTAAAAACCACCTTAATAGTATAATAATAGTGAAACTAAAAGACAACATCAGCAAAAACGGAATATCAAATAATGATAATAACCTCCTTCCAACAATATCTACAATGGAGAATAAGGGAATTCTAAAAGGGGGAGACATCCGGAATCCGTGGAGAGTAACTCATGCATGGTAGCAAAACCTGTCAATTACATCCTGTAAAAATTGTCGAATCAAGTAAATAATAAAAATGGTATCGAATTCGTATTTAAATGTGTCGGAATAGGTCTCAGTCCTGAATATCATTCATCATTCTGGATATCGAGATAATTTTTTGGCATAGACATAAAATGTCAACATGCTCACCACAATACATTTCTGCCATAAACCTGATAGCATGTTAATTTGTTTTTATGATATTTTCTACTACTACATGACTAAACATAATTTTCAGAAACCATATGATTCTTTTAATCGAATATTTCTTGTAATGTTTTTCCGCGTATAATCTACCATTATCATGTTTTGAGTGCATGTCCTTGTTGATTTCTGTCATACAGCTTTGTCAGATGTCTTCTTTCTTTCTCTTTTGAAATTTCAGGGAAGGTTGTCTCTAACACCAAGCATCTAGAATGACAATTCTTATTTCAACTGACCATCCTAAGTCCATACTACAACTACATTAAAATCGAATATTCCGTGATGTCTTTTTGCGTCCTTGTCCGTGGCGACTATTCTCGCACAAAGGAGTCAGAAATATTTCTATATTTCTTTACGAGTATTTTGAATGGATTTAGGTGTCTTTCCGTAATTGCAAAATACACTGCAATGTAAAATACGAAAGTAACTGGTGTCGCATGACTATGGCACTAACAACAATGTTCCACAGTGGACATTCACGGACCAAGTCCTTGCAAAACAAAGTTTAATAATTTTAACTAAAATACCAAAAAAAAGAAGTAAGAGATCTGAATAAAATAATGGTTGTAAAAGCAGAAAGGGACACACGATTGGGAGAAATATACATGTAAATACAATGTCAAAGGGTAGACATGAGATGGCAATTAACATACATTTAATGTACATATTTAACCCAGTCATAACAAAATATAACAGACAGACATTACAAAAATGTCTTAATTGAGAGAATAATTTGTGATCAATTATAAAAATAAATCAATGCATGAATTCTTCACATTAAAAATGTGCGAAACATGAAATAAATCATTAAACTGTTATGTAATTGATTAAATGATACATTTATTCAAATTATTGGACGGTAATATGAAAATTAAAAAAGTAAAATGATCAAAGTTTATGTAAGAACTGCAATAAAGCCGATGTGAAAAAAAATATAAAGATTTTCAATTTATTCGTTCACACAGAATAAATTGAATGTAATATTTGTCATGTAGGATGTTAACTTTTAAAATTTCAATCGATCGTCCTTAATTTAGGAGTTGCAACTTCACAAATGTATTCATTAATGTCGTAAACTTCATTTCGTTATATTGAAATCCGAACAAAGAACAGTTGATTTTTCCTTAACTTTCAATGTATACATTACGATAAACTGATACCGTAACGGACTCTTCAATTATTGTTATACAATTCAGTTTGAATGTAATAAAATCAATGTTATGACAATGCACACTCGGAAACACGACCTCGGGCTTTGTGAACGGTTTATACACATCTAAAGCGAATAGAGCGTATGGTTTCATAATTAATTCGATGCCTTCGGAGCTGGGTATATATATCATCTTACAAACGTGTACTGCACCAAAGTAAAAGTTCTTACATACAACGAGCAAGACGATTGATATAATTAAAATATCATATTCGTACGAAGTTATATTCCCTTTCTTTAAAAAGGTTATATGATTGTACGAATCGTCAATATCCTTACGTTTTAAGGACTCTAGTTCCCCACAATATCGACTGCAGGGCATTATTATAGACATATCGTCTAGCAGACTTTTCAAGGCAGTTAAAACCGATATACCTATTGGTGTTAACATTCGCCCTTTCCTTAAAATGAAATTTGCAAATAAGGGGATTGCGGCTCTTAATTTGTGTAACATTTTGAACCATAGGTTAGTCAAGGATAAAATCCCTCCATATTTCAAACATCAGGAGTCGCCTTGTATTTCTTACAGCTATACATCTTCTGTGTCCTCTAAAATATTTAATTATAAAAGTGTTTTACAGTGTCTTGATTCACATAACATTCCACCCTGTACATGTTCCACATCAAAGTATCTTTACCCTCCATGCGGCCGTGTTGTAACTGGTGACCTCAATATAGTCCATAACAGGAAATTACGAGACTTCGGGAAGAAAAGTCCTAACTATAGAGAGTCCCATTCGTTCACATGGCGTGAAAATTTTGAAATTATTATGGTATCAAGCGAGGAATATGCCAGGAGATGGTCAAAAAGGGAAGAAGTGGAGCCTGACACTCACTCCGAGTGGATGAAATCCATCGGAGAACTACTCAAAAGAAGATTAAGGCGTCTTAGACATTCGGTAAGAACCAGACACGAGTCTATATTTAATGACCCTGATGTAGCCAGAGAACTCTCTGAACTCCACGAACAAAGCAGCAAACAATTATACCTTTGTTTGCAAAAGATTTTACATTAATTGTCTGTTAGAGGAACTTGGATTAAACTCTGCACCTGGAAATCCAACATACACACAAACAAATTTATCTATTTCTGAAATACTTCAAAACCACATATCTGTCCTCGAGGCTTTTGGAATTACCACGACAAACTCTGACCTTGAATTACTTATATTTATTGGATTCCAAAAAAGCACAAAACACCTTACAAACATCGTTTCATTGCTGGTTCTTCCAAGTGCACCACCAAACCTCTATCCATATTCCTAACGAAGATATTGACACACATCAAGCATGGTCTTCAAATTTACTGTGATACCGCATACTCCAGAAGCGGAAAAAGTCAGATGTTGATCTTCAAGAATTCTAAAGAACTTTTAGAGAATCTAAAATCTCCGAAATTAAATAATATTTTCAGCATCAAATCTTTTGACTTCTCCACGCTCTACACTACAATACCGTATCAAAAGCTCAAAAACAGGTTTGCTACAATTATTCTAAATTCTTTTTTTTTTCCTTAAAAATGGAAATCGTAGATATAAATATCTTGTCATTGGGCGGGAAGATACATATTTTGTAAAAGAACACTCTGATGCAAAACACAAGTATACCGAAGATCAAATAATCAAAATGCTGGAATTTTTATTAGACAATATTTTCGTGGTGTTTGGAGGGAACATTTTTCAGCGAATCATTGGCATTCCCATGGGAACTAACTGCGTCTCTCTTCTTGCTGACATTTTCTTATATTCGTATGGGGCAGAATTAATTCAAAACATGCTCACTACAGGCAGAAAAAGCATTGCATCTCAGTTTAATTTTACGTATAGAGATATAGACGACGTATTGTCAGTCAATAATCCTAACTTTAAGGATTACATACATGAAATCTGTCCCCATGAACTTGAGATAAAAAAGACAACCGAAAGCAATAATTCCGCTTCGTATCTGGATATATTTTTAACTTTCGACAATGATGGTCATTTTAGCACCTCTCTGTATGACAAACGTGACGATTTTAACTTCCAAATCACTAACTTGCCGTTTCTTTGCAGCAATATCCCGTCCTCACCTGCATATGGAGGTTTTATATTTCAACTTTTAAGGTACGCAAGAGCCTGTTCTCTATACGACGGTTTTGTTCCAAGGGCCAAACGACTGGCCACTAAGTTGCTCCTGCAGGGATATGTTAAAGAACGTCTGAAATCGTCACTGAGGAAGTTCTACGGTCGCTATGGGGATCTTGTACGAAAATATGATGTGCCTCTTTCTAGAATAATTGATAATATTCTGGAATGCGACTAAATGGCCTGTTCAATGAACACCAAATATGCCTTTGTATACCAGTTTTGTACTTTCGTATGTACAATTAGGAAACCGAAACTCTTGATTTTGACATGTTTCTTGAGAACAACTGTGACGGGTGATGGATGCAGGCAGAAGACGCTTATTCTCCCCTGGCACCTGGTCTCACCTCGGAATTTTTTAGTATTTCGGGGTTCACAACAGTTCCTTTTTTAAACTTACACGATTTTGTATCTGTCCTTGGACTTTGAGAATGATAACTGGTTTGGTACTTCTTCGATATTGATTCGACAAATATAGATAAAACATCTTCCTTTTGGATGTGATAGTTAGGACTCATACATGAAAATATTATCAATCAAATATTCTTTCCAAAAGAAAGCTGGTAAAAAAAGTTCCCCTCGGAGGGTTTGACTTAAGTATAATTATAAATTTTTCCTGATGTTAAGTGGCTGTGACGCTTTCTACACAGTGTTTGCCCACATTCATGTATATATACAGTGCTAAATTATATTGTTTCGTCTGTATGTTAGGGAAGTCACGGCCGGTGTGCTGGCTAAACAGGAGACGCTCACTCCTCCACGGTACCTGATCTCACCTCTGAATTTCAGGGGTCTGTGAATGTCCACTGTGGTACATTGTTGTTGGTGTCATAGTAATGTGACACCAGTTATTTTCGTATTTCATACTTTTAAATGTGTGTCCACTGATTGTGCTGCTTTTGTGGTGATTGGGAAATGGGCGCCCGTAAACCGGTTAACCACACCAACTGAGTGACATTTGCTACTTCATTTGACCGTACTAAGTCGGTATCGTCACCGCGGCACAATCGAATATTTTTGTAATGTCGTTTTTCCAAGTACATTTTACTATTATCATGTTTTGTGTGCATGTCCTTGGTGATCTGTGTCAAATAGCTACGTTATTTCGACTTTTGAAACGTGAATTTCCGAGATTTTTTCACATAATTGTCTGCAATACAGAGGATACTAAAATTGATATACTAAAATTTTGTCGAATTAACGTTTTAAATACCCTTAATAACGTAGAAACCGATAATTGGTCTTAGCCGAGGACTGGTCCTTCGCCAGTATACAATATAAGTTTGGACAGTCAATTGAATTACCAGAAAATTTCCTTTTTTCCTTCACTTCAATAATAGCTCAAGTTTCATTGTCTCGTTTAGATTCAATCAGACAATACAATTATCCTGTTTCGTATAACACGATAGAAATAATTGTCTTATTATGTACAATTGCATATTTTATATAAAAAATTGTATTAATAGAAAAATAAAGTAAATATACATGTATATAGAAAGTAAACAAAACTTGAAGTGCACTTGGAGTAAACTTGAATCAAGTGGAATCAATGTGCTAGACTAGCAACGTCACTGAGGAAATTCTATGGTCGTTACGAAACTCTTATTACTCCATATGATATCTCGTTATCCAGACTTTTAAATGATATTCTGGACTGAGACCGATTCCGATCATTTTACACAGATTTGACACCTTCTATACTAGAAGGTTACCTACTTCGACTTCTCCATATATAAATACATATGGAATTTACACGATCTGACTCTTTCTACTGGGTATATGTGACGGGTGTTGCTAGCAAGCAGATGATGCTCACTCTCCCCGGGCACCTGATCTTACTCCATCACAGGGGTTCACATATGCTCTTCAAGTAGACATATTTTGTTATTTTCCATTTGTTTTTCATTTTCACTGATTTTGTATGTCCTATGGTTTCATGATTTTTGGACTTGTGGTTTGGATTTATCCATCATCTTTACATTTGTCAGATGTCTTCTGTTTTCTCTTTGAAAAGACCCCCTAGCGACGTAGATTACAAACCTTTATACATCATTGGATTAAAGAATTAGAATAATAGATATTAAAACATTTGCCTAAAGAAAAGACTACCTAACTTTCGAATCCATGTACAAATTTTTGTAAAGCATTTGATTCATGTATAATAATTTAAAATAGATGTGTCTTCAGTGAAGACATATTTTAAATTGAATATCGCATGAGCATCACTGAGACATAAGTTTCGATATGGACATATCGTGCACTACATTCATAAATGTATATGTTTTGATGTTTAATATTATTGCTATGTAGGTACCGCTATGTAGGTATCGATTAGTAGGTACCGCTGCTGGTGGACTTTTAGTTCCCGAGGGTGTGTTCCCACAATCCAGTTTTCAATGCTTCTCAACAGAACTAAATCAAATGCTTCCAATGCTTTGTGAGAAAAGTTGGTAAATTATTCTAAAATTAAAGAATATCTTCATCATATAAAGCTCTTTTTTCGTTGACTATTCGATTCCTACTGAAATATTTACACTTTGGATTTGCACAAATTCGACCTTGAGGATCACTTCATAGATATAAGTTATCGAATATATGGTGCACTAAATGTATATATTTTTTGATATCTATTTATGGTAAAGTAAAACTGAAACTATGCAACGATCAAGTCCAGTCTTTAATTGACTATCAACATAAAATGTGGCGAACTGTTTTGTCTTACAATAATAATGTTATGTCATTCCAACTTTGTGAAGCAGTACTGTGGACAGATTCAGCAACCAGTGCTACTTCTCTGTCAATCGTGTATTTCACTTACTCATGGCACTCTATTGTAGAATAAAAATTAATCGATGTCTTTTTAAACAAAACAATGTTCCATAATCCAATCAGACTGATTAAAACCATATCTGTATTCCGTTTCTCTATTTGTCCCATTGCAGATAAAGATCTGGCGAAACTCCGTAAGGGGTCATGTTCTGGTGAATTTTGATGACGTTTCAGTCACCGAAACCGTTATTTCCCATAGCCAATCAATGACTCGGCTAGGCACGTGATAGTGACGCAATATGTAACAAACACTGTTCAAAATCTACCTTGTGGGTCACGCACGCTCTGGATGTTAATTTCTTACCTAGGAATTTGTAGCCGATCCACTGATTGGCTAAAAGTCAGAGTTCACCAGAACATGATCTCTTACGGAGTTTCGCCATATCTTTATCCGCAATGAGACAAATAGAGAAGCGGAATAAAGATATGGTTTTAATCAGATTGTAATACAATATACTATCACTTTTCACAAACACAAAAAAAAAAATCTATTTCAGAATGTAAAATGGTAAGATTCAAAATCGAAATCAGAATATAGCAGAAAAGTAAACCCGTCGATGTTGATACATTTACTTAAGCCTTCTATATAAACGTCGAAATTATGTGTGAAATAAATTGCTGTCTCGTCATGCATTACCTTTTTTGTAATTATAATGAAGATAAACGATTACTGACTACAACCATAGCATATATGAGATGGATAATATATATATATATAATATTCGTCAAAATATTAATTTTGAATACGTCCACTTGTAATTATTTTTGTAATTATAATGAAGATAAACGATTGCTGACTACAACCATAGCATATATGAGATGGATAATATATATATATATATATATATATATATATATATATATATATATATATATATATATATATATATATATATATATATATATATATATATATATATATATATATATATATATATATATATATATATATATATATGTATAATATTCGTCAAAATATTAATTTTGAATACGTCCACTTGTCTAGGTGGACTGATAGTCCTCGAGGGCATCATAAGCCTAGTTTTCAGTGCTTTTGTACTGATATTAAATATACATACTTCAAATTTTCAGTCATCAAATTAAGTAAATCACTCTAAAACTAAGGAGTATCTCCCTTGTTCATAGCTCAGTCCTTAGACAGATTCTTTAGTTCACATATCGGTCATTTTGGCTTCAACACTGCTCTTCATATTTTTATATATATTGAGAATTCCAATCATTCGGCCACGAACATCACTGAAGAGACAAAACTTGTCAAAATGCGCATATGGTGCAAAAAATTATAAGGTACATGTATATATGTTCTATATTTATTGATCTAGATCTGACCATACAAACTAACTAAATTAACTTTTTGACTATACTTAATTTGACATAATATGTATGTATACATACATATGATCGGTTGCATTTCCTACGTCAGTATTTCAGTTCAACAGCATTTCATACCGTGAATAGGATATCTGACTAAGTGTTTTTGTCTTCTTCATGTGCTCGTATGTGTATATTTATGAATTTACTTCCCTGACTTCAAAACTTGTTGCAGGACTTTTGTGACGGGTGTTATATACAACCAGGAGACGTTTTCTCCTCCCGGGCACCTGGTCTCACCTAGATATAATTGGTTTTCCCATTTGTCTGGATATGACACTATACACGATTTTTCCTTTTATTTCATGGCCTACGAGATATACTTAACTCTTCGGTATTTTTTCGTTGTTTACTTAAATATCTATTCGAAATTGTATAACTTAATATGGTAATTGACGTAGCGAGAAGAATTTTTCCGGAAGGAGTGATCACCTCCTGCTTGCATAGTACAACCGTCCCAAATGTCCCATAGAAACCTTTCGTTTTTGATGTATCGGAGTATTTCATATTATGTTTGAATGTTATGTTGATTCCCGCGTCATGTATTACCTTGTTAAGATACTAATATACTTAAGCTATATGTCTTCTATGTTAAATTTTATTTCCGTGTCAAACATAGCTGCCGTTTCACCCTTTTCATTGCAAATTACATCACAATTTTTATAATTTACGCTCTTAACTTTTTTATTTTATTATTTTATATCAATGAGAAAACTCTGACAAAGCTATATGACAAAAACCACAAAGGACATGCGCAAAATGTATAAATGCAAAGTTATGTGACGGAAAACACACAACAATGTATCATGTTAATTATGTGAGGACTCTGAAATCAGATGAGAAAAAGAGCCCTGACGGAGTCTCCGGTAGTCAAGTGTTTGTTTTATTACTTCATATATGCTCTAATTCATTTTCTTTCTTTGTTTAGTCGTGCTATTATGTCTGATCTTTTTCCACTTGTTTGTTAAACAAGTAACCAATGGCAGGTAAGAGATTTAATTTTAATATACAGAACGAAAGTGAAACACATCTAAGACCAGCAAATTGTCCCACGGCAGTCCCGATAGCTACATCGTGCTGAGGATTGTTAACATAACAGTGCAATTGGTATGGGCACTCCGTTAACGAGCGCTACGATGCGCTTTACCGCAATAACGTTATATGCAAAGGAACTTTATTTCGAAATCTCAATATTCACAGAAAAAGATCAACAGTCGATCGATCGACTGTAAAGTGTAGAATACATATATGGTACAGCTCGAAGGAGAGAGAACGAAATGAAATATTACTAGTATCATTAAAGTATTAATTACCTAAGTCAATTAGATTTTAATTCTCAATTATACTACATATTTGTAATGTTTGTATTTTATGAATAGATGCTAACTAAGGTTGTACAAGATAAGGATACTTAAATCCTGAGACTAGACTGCCCAAGGTATCATAATCATTTAAGTAACAAATGGCATTGCACATATTGTCGAACAACAGAGGCCAATCTGTATGGACAAATGATCAGAAAGCATTCTTTAACATGTGATAGACAAAACAAAAACATGGGACAAGACGAGTTGAAGCAGGAATAATTCCGCGATCATCTGAGTAATCGACTCCTGCTGACTAGGTTTATTTTGGTCTATAAAGTAGAAGAGGATAAAATTCTTATAGCTTAAAATACATACCATAAACAACAGTTAGTATAACACAACGATAAGATAAAAGGAAATCTCTTCCAAGAAAATCACGTTTATTGTAATCAAATCTCTATAGTATATATAAGAGATCAAGGCGACAAAACGCAAGCACAACAGCCTAATGGGTGTCCATAGGTAGAGTTATTAAGTGATACTTTATAAAGTAAGAGTAAGTAAAAAGAGTATCACCTGTATATAGATCAAGATTTATATGTCATAAAGATAAAAATAAAATAAAATAATTAAAAGAAAAAAATAATAATAATAAAGAAAGAAAGAAAAACAGAAAAAGAAGAGAAAAATGGAAACGAGACAGATGTATGATAAAAGTCGTCACATGGGTATGTAAAGAGCACCTGAATAAGCATACAAAAAGACATCGCAAAAATATCCTTTTGTAATGAACTTTAAACTTCACAACATGAGTAGTTTTCAGTTATATCTTTCCAACAAGTTTTAGGACAAAAGAATTACCTTTCTTTCAAATATTTTTATGTTAAAACATTGGATCACACGTGGACATAATCAGACAAAGAAAAACGGAATGAGTTATATATGAAAAATAGTGTCTGCTGGAAAGGCATTAATCAGTAGGATAAATCGGTATCGTTTTTAATGATGTTAGATACAAGTCCTTGTGGGCCTATTGACTTTTACAAAAAAATACATTTGTCCATTGTAATATGAATTTAAATGTAAAATGTACATTGGAGCAGATTTGACGAGGACTTGATACCTGGATTTTCTGAGTGATGTCCGTCTCCACTCGCAACACCCGCTATCAACAAGGAAATACAAGGACTAAATGATAAACTGACACAATCCATGAAGGAACACACGATAATGTTTAAATAGTGACGTTTGTCGCGACAGTTATAGAGGACTAAGTAATGACATTACCAATGAAATGAATATCGTATGAATTCAGCAGAATATTCCATCAAATATATATATTGATAACATTTAAGTTTTAATATGGTATCCAGTCTTTTTTTTTTTTTTTTTTTTTTTTTCGATTTTATACATTTCGTTATGAAATTTTGTCTGGTGTTTGATATGACATTTATTGTGTATTTTTAAATTTTCCCGGGCGTGAAAAATATGCATCAATATCATTACTGTAAAAATGGGCATTATTTAGTATCATCATGTTTGATAAAAAGTGTGACGGAAATAATATTTCTAAGAGATAAATTACATTTATGCAATGTGGTCATTATTGCACAAATCCGCCGTCCGTTGATTTTAGTGTGTTTTGATACAAAATAAAATAGTTTCGAAACGGGTTAGTTGCTTTCATGCCCTATCTAAAATTGTGTATATTATGTACGTTAACCATCCAACATACCTATTATATACGAAACAGTATAATGTAAAAATTTGAATAATTATTTGAAATTTTGACCGCATAAGAAAATTACGATTATAAATCAAACCCTTATTTTTGCCATTTATATTTACATGTATGATGTCATGGATTATGTGTTACATTATATAATATAGAAAATGCAATATATTTAAGCAACCTGACGCATCATTTATTCCAAGTGTAATGTTACAGTCTTCAGAATCTAGAGTATCCATTAAATATAATTAAGTGTACTTTTCATACATTTATACAATATTTAAAAAAAAATTACCATTAAACTCCCTACAGGAAGATTATTGTGTAAATATACGAAATATTAACCGTAAAAGTAACTACACTAAGAAAATGAAATCAACAGAAAATATAGCTCCATAAATCTGTTTTAAATCTCACTAGATCATCGCTCGTTGTCCGCTGGTATCGGCAAAACTTGTCGATTTCGTTAAATATTTCATGTGACTTCGGATCATTAGGCAAAATTAATTAGAAAAAGGGTGCTAAGCATTTAATAGAATTTTAAAAACTAGTAAGTCAGAGATCAAAGCTTATTTTAAGTTACTCAAAACTTAACAATAAAATTCTTAATTGTAAGTTTTGATTACTTCAACGGCTTCGTTAATCTTTTCTGGAAAAACAAAGCATTTATGTATATGTATATCCCTTATCTATAATTTCTTTTATTACAAAAGCTAAACAATAAAGTATATTTGTAATGAAAATGTTTTAGTTTACTAAGAAAGCTTGTGTCTAAAATTACTAACATGGATAAATGATTATCTTTAAAACGATTGTTTAATCAATCGCTTCAGTGAAACATGTAATATTGATATTTACTCACCTTGCGCAGAAAGGAAAATATGAAAAAGGATGAGGGTAACTAACATGGTGAGAGAGGTTCTTCCCACTGCAAATTCCATTTGTTCGCAGAAACTTGGTATCTTGGTTGCTAAGAAGTAATTCAAATTGTCTCTTTGCACAGTAGAAAAGAGCTTTGTTCACCGGCTGAACAAACTACCGTACCGCTAAATGTAAATATATCCCACAATGTTCCTACTTTATTCTTCGAATGCTAACCAGTCATAACTTCACATAAGATAGCATGCGGCTGTTTTCCTCTAACGTAATGTGTGTGAAATGAATGTACAATTATATATAAAATATTTACAGTTTTTTTTTTAAGTATTGCTAATTCTGATGCGTATTTTGCTTCTGACGTGTATGATTTATGCTATGTATTTCCGTTCCGCGTCTCCCTCTATCAGCCGTGTCTGTATTGCGCAAATCTTCACGAGAGATGGTTTATGTTAATGTACTTGTCCCCGCCCCCTATGACGGCTATGATCACTCGCCCTCGTATCTATTGTGGTTTCAGGGACCAATCCAATACATATGGATCAATACATTTTCTACGCATATATCAATTGTCTCTTAAATGTATGTAAATTTGTTTTACAGGCTGATTATATTGCAGCTTATGGATAGGGTGAGGTGCTGATATAAAGAGAAAACTGTTCCGCTAGTGTGACAGCATCACGTGAAGGTTACAGAATCGATCCATGTATATAGATTTAATCGCTATTTGAGAATGACTGTTTGTTGGTTGGGGCTAATAATGCACGATGGAGGAATCCAATTACAAGTTATTTAATTAAACAAAGTAACCGAATAGATCATATTAATTTACATGATGTCGCCGTGATTGGCAGGTTAATTGTTCTCCACTGAACCAAATGTGGTCTTGCTCATATTTAAATGATAACTAAACATTGTCAATATTTACTGTATGAACAACATCGCTCAAATGCTGTCACAGCGCTGTTGTCATTCTACAAAACTGTGGTTTTCTCTTGGCATAATGTTAGTCCTAATATACCCCTGCTTTTGATATTCATTAACTTTATTCAAACATATTAAGTAGCGCGTATCTGATGCTTCATTTTCATAAACAATTCCAGTATTCCATTGGCAAAGAGAATATGATTAATTTGAAAGGTTGATTTGAAAGATTGTTGCAGGACTTTTGCGACGAGTCTTGTATGCAACCAGGGGACGCTTACTCTTCCCGGGCACCTGGTCTCACCTCGATTTTATTGGGGTTCGCATTTGTCTGAATATGAGAACTAAACGATATTACCCCCTTTATTTCATGGACTATGGTTTACCGTTTGGTACTTCTTGGTTTTTTTTTTTACTTGGCATAGGCTATTTATACATTGTGAGTCAAGTTAATGACAAACATAAATCGCTTTAGTAAGCACAGTATGTTACAGAATGCACAGAATATTAAATCCTCATCACGCAAAGTTGATATTGCACACTTTCTAACCCATTTGTACGGCCACCCAAAATTGTATATGCGCGCCAGTGTAAACGAAGCACACCTACTATTTAAATCAATGAACATAAATTTAATGTAATGTCATACTTGTCAAGTCAAATAAATCCTTAGGCCCATGTCAAACACATACCTATGTTTATGTCAAACAATCCCTCACAGTCGTGTCTAACAAGACGTTATTCCTCTATCAATCAAACACACCCATATCAAGAAACCCTTATAGTCATGTGAAACAACCCCCATGGCTATGTCAACGAAATTTAAATGGCTATACCAAGCAATCAAACATATTAAGAATGCCTTAACAGTCATGTCAAGGAAACACTCCTGTCAAGCGAATCCTAGTTGTATTGTCAAATAAACTCTAATGGTCATGTCAAGCACATCCTAATGGTAATCGTAAGCAAAACTCGCAACTAGAAAGCCCAAATAATATGAAACTTAAAATCGGGGTTTATAAATATAGAGAAAACAGAAGACATCTGACAAAGCTGTATGACACAAACCACCAAAGTCCTGCACACAAAAAAAAAATGACAATAGCATAATATACACGGAACGACATTATAAAAATATTCGATTGTACTGCGGTTACGATACCGACTTAGGACGGTCAATTGAAGTAACAAACGTCACTCATTAACCGTGTTTACGGGCGCCCACCTTCCCATTTACCGCAAAAGCAACACAATCAAAGAACCCACATTTAAAAATTCATAAATAATCCTCCATATAGAGAACAGGGGTCAAAAGGTTTCTCAAGGAGAGAGGTCATAAAAATTTATTACACACGAAACAATTACAGAATAATATGTTGAACATTATTACAGAACAGAGAGCCTGTTCTCTATACGACTGTTTTATTCCAAGGGCCAAACGACTGGCCACTAAGTTGCTCCTGCAGGGATATGTTAAAGAACGTCTGAAATCGTCACTGAGGAAGTTCTACGGTCGCTATGGGGATCTTGTACGAAAATATGATGTGCCTCTTTCTAGAATGATTGATAATATTCTGGAATGCGACTAAATGACCTGTTCAGTGAACACCAAATATGACTTTGTATACCAGTTTTGTACGTTCGTATGTACAATTAGGAAACCAAAACTCTTGATTTTGACATGTTTCTTAAGAACTGCTGTGACGGGTGATAAATGCAAACAGGAGACGCTTACTCTCCCCGGGCACCTGGTCTCACCTCGGAATTTTTCAGTATTTCGGGGTTAATAACAGTTTCTTTTTGAAACTTACACGATTTTGTAGCTGTCCTTGGACTTTGAGAATGATTAACGGTTTGGTACTTCTTCGATATTGATTGCTAAATAGCTCGGGTTTAATATTATCACCTATATAACCATTATTTGTAATATTACGTGGAGCACAGATTCTATCCGTGTACCTGCATCTCCAATATTTGTACGTTTTTTGCATTGTTTTAATTATAGCCTATATCATAATTTTCTGAGTGTTCATTACTTATTCACATTTACATATGCGTACACGTTTATTTAAATGTTTATAACTATTTACACAGATTTATGAATGTCGCAGCGTATAACATCTTCAAAAGTAGTAAATAGCTTTATTTATACATTCAGTTTGAGATTGCTTTACTGCGATCACTCTAGCACACTTGTCATGAATTTCCTCTGTGATGCACATATGTCATGGTACTGATTTTGTGAATGGGTAGATGGACCCGTACATCGATTATCAAAACAAATGAAGTATCAATTGTCAGTGCAACGGTACTACAAGTGCCTATATATATATATATATATATATATATATATATTGTGTGTGTGTGTGTGTGTGTCTTTTTATATACTTATTCTTCTTCGCTCTACAAGTCCAAGTTTCTCATACTACTGTTTCCCGCTTCTCCCCGTCTTTTTCGAATGTCCCTTATAATGTTAGTCTTCATGACAAGCATAGTTAATTATCCCGGGCAACTCGTCCCCGTCAGATTATCAGAGCTCAACAGTGAAATATCTCTTTGTTCTTCATATATATGTACCCTATTGTTCATAAAAGTCACTATGAAGAAATCAAAAATTTTCAAGCTGACAGAAAGAAAAAAGAGGAGTTACTGGCTCAGTTATGTGGCAGAAGTCACCATAGAGCTATACAATACATGAATATAAATAATATACTAGAACATATATCACATTACAAAAATATTTGATTGTAGTGCAATTACGATACCGACTTAGGACGGTCATTTAATTTGACAAAAGCCAAACAAATGGCGTGGTTAAGACTAAACTTGTATTACGTTGTCTCTGATGGGCAATGCGTGAAGTTGTAGAATGGACTAAAATTGTTGATAGTTTGATAAAATCACATTAATACACCAAAAAGGAACATGATGATCATGATGGTCATTCTCCTGCATTTTATAACCTAAAATTCAAAGCAAAACTAGTAAGAATATATAACGCTTGCATATAAGAACCGGAAGTCTAAGCCACTTTTACTTTGTAAACGAACAGTCTGATTCCAGCAGCAAGTATACAGAAAAAGAGATCATCCATATGTTAGAATTTCTTATAGATAATATTTTTGTGATATTTGGTGGGAAAGTGTTCGAACAGAGTGTTGGACATTGCTATGGATACTAATTGCCCGCCTCTTCTGGCCGATATAATTGTGTACTTTTACGAAGCAGAATTCATAGAGCCTCTGCTCTCTAAAGGCAATAAACAATTAGCATCTCGGTTCAACTTAACATACAGACAAATCGATCTTATTTTGTTGCTTAACAACCCTGTATTTGAGGATCACCTCAAGATCATATATCCAAGGAATTCGAGATAAAAGATACTACAGAGAGCGCATCTTCTGCTTCATATCTCGTTTTACTTCTATCAATTAGTGACGATGGTTCATTAGTAACCTCTCTCTATGACAAACGCGACGATTTTAATTTCATTATTTCTAACTTCCTTTTTAAGTAGCAACATACCTTCCTCTTTCGCATATGGCGTCTTCATTTCACAACTTATACACTATGCCAGGGCATGCTATGAATACGAAAATTTCGTCCTGAGAGCGAGGCTTCTTGCCACGAAACTACTCTCACAAGGATATATTGAGAAACGTTTGAAATTGTCACTGAGGAAGTTCTATGGTCGCTATAGGTATCTATTGCAATTTCAGATTCCTCTTTCAAGAATGTTAACCTATATTTTGAGACCTGACCATACAAAATAACAATTTTAACTTTTTGACTTTACCTGATTTGACATAATACGTATATACATGTCTATACAGACATTTGTTCCGACACCGGAATTTCAGACAGGCAGCATTTCTTCCCTTGAATGGGAAATTTGACTTCTTGTTCCTGTCTCCTTCCTATGTTCACGCGTGTATATTTATGTATTTACCTCCTCGACTTGAAAGGTTGTTGCAGGACCTTTGCGACGAGTGTTGTATGCAACCAGGAAACGCTTACTCCTCCCGGACACCTGGTGTCACCTCGATTTTATTGGGGTTCGCATTTGTCTGAATATGACCCTAAACACGATAAATACTATATGTACCAAAGGCAATAAGTTCGATTAACCTTCCTTCCATCACACTCTTAAACGTCATAAAATTAATACAAAGAGAGATATATTGAAGGATCCAGTAAATGCACCACTAAACCTCTATCAGTCCTTCTTACCAAAATGCTGTGTGAGGTTGAGAAGCCTCCGAAGTACTCCAATATTATCTACTCCCTAAGTTATATTAATCATTGACAACTTTGTTTATATGAAATATATTATGCCTCTTTACCAACTACGTATAAAAGATAAACTCTGTTTCCTAAATTACAAAGACCGTGTTGGGATATCCGAACACAATTTTTTTAATGACAGTATTTAGATGTAGTAGTTCAGGTACTCTAAAGATTAAATAAAGAACATGTCTTTTTATTGAAGTCACATTTGTTGTATTCGTAGACAAAGTATTTCAAGAACCCATCGATATTCCTGCTAATTGTGCACCTTTACACCGATGTTTTCCTTTATTTATACAAAGGTTAATATATCTAAAACTTCTGTGACAACATAAAAAGCAATTGGCAAAAACCTTTAATTTAACATTCAGACATTTTTATTCTTTGTCTATAAATAATAGCAACTGCGATACTTTGTACACGCAATTTATCCTAATGAACTCGGAATTAAAGATATGACAGAATATGGTTCCTGCTCTTCGTACTTGGAATTTCTATTAAATATTGACCAAATGTACTTCATTATATGATGAACCAGACAATTTCAATTTTGCTATCGCTAACTTTCCATATAGGTGAAGTAATATTCGTTTAACTTCTTATCTTCTCTATATCTTTAATTCATCAATATACCAGATCTTCTCCAGAAATTGGCTCTTACATTTATTGAGCTACTGGGTGGAAAGTTCATACCGGATGGATACAAAATACTAAATATGAATTCTACATTCCATAAATTTTACGATGCCTACTAAGATCGTTTTCGCATTTATCGGAAATCATTGTCTGGCATGTGGGCTTCCTTACTCGATTGCAGTGCTTGTAATACAATATAACACCATTTACTCATCATGACTCTTTATCAAGTGTTCACCTGTTATAATGTGACCACTTAATTTTATTGACTACGGGTCCAAAGTATCCTATGGCATCACGGATGTTTACTCCTCCATAACCCCTGATCCCACCTTGATTTCTCCCATTGGCCTATGATAATCATAATCTCATCTCATCTGAGATAGTCCTTCTTCTTGAGTCCTGTATTGCATGCTAGCCTTTTGCAGCCTTTTGAGGTATATTTAAACCGAGAGTATGAAGATTTTACAGAGATTCTAACTATATGGCTATTTGTATAATGACATGATTTCTTTCCTTCATATTTTTTTGGTGGCTTTACAAATTTATTTCAGTATGGTAGGAGTACCTGTCATATACGTTGCACAAGATATCGACTTATGAAAATCCCTGCTTTAGTTGGAAAAGGTAATTAACTTCATCTTCCGTGACACGATACTTTGGTTTTACTGTACTAACCGAGAATACTGGACACCTACGAATCATGACTGGACTCGAACACGATAAAATCACATTAAATGGTGGTGACTGTCATGTCGACCGTATTCGATTACAAACCAGCAATCGTTACCTCTTTCATTGCTCATGTATCTTAAGATCATTTCCGACAAGATTAATCAAAGTTATATCAGAGATGAGGAAGAAAGATATACAAATTACATAGACACAAAGGACAATTTGTATTCGCCTATTTGAGCCCAAAGATCATAGGCAAGAATCAAAATCGCACACCCACTGCCAATGTAAGATATGTAACTCGTGTCATGTGACTGTGATACACACTACGATGTTCCACCTTAACAACATTCCTGAAAAAATGTTACTATTTTTTTTCTGTAATTAATAGTATAAGAGGTAGTGATTACAAACAATTCTTCATGGCCGACTACGGGCGGACAACAGGGTATGCATGAGTGTGGTTGGCTTTCGACCAATACACAAAACTCTGGAAATCTATTTGTTCTCATTAATTAATCGAGTTTGATTTACCAGCGCAATTAAGAGTGATAGTGAGTATTCGATGATGAATTATTTGAAAGGACGTAAGCCCTGGTAATGACCTTCCGATAATGATAATAATGCTTATATCTAGTGTGTGATCAAATAGGTAATAAGTTATACAAACACGTTGTGGGAGGTGTGTATAAACGGGAAACACTCTTTTATTTTTTATTTATTTATAGGGATAGGACTACAGATGGGTGCAGTCCTAACATAACATTCACGTTAACGCGAAAAGCGGTCACGAGGACTGCTTTAGCACACGTGCTAGGACTGCTCGACCGGACGCGCGTGCGCTCCTTGCGTTAACGCGGGAGGAAATTCGCGTTAACGCGATTTATTCCCGCGTGCGCTCTGTGCAGTCGCGCGTTCACATGATTACATTTGTAATTCTCTTTATAGTGGTACGGGTGGAGGAAATAAAAGTAATCTAATTAAATTACCGCAAATATCGCCATATATACATGCATTAAATGTGATGTTAAAATGACACCCCGCATCAAGGGTTTCATATGTAATATAATAATGGAAGTCACTGCGTAGACATGCACTCAGGTATTTATGAAAAACTTCGTCAGTTTATACTATAAAGACTCTAGGAAAATTACATTCTAATTCTATTTTATTTATTTATTTTTAATTAATAAAATTATGTATTTATTTCTTAATTGTTTATTTATTTATAATTTACTTATGTATTTATTCTTATTTATGTATTTACAATTGGGTTTTTTTTTAATTTTGCTATTTTTCATGAATATGAATACCATGATTATCACCATTATTATTCTTTTCATTAATTCAATTATTATTATTATTATTATTATTATTATTATTATTATTATTATTATTATTATTATCCTAAAATACGAATAAATTTCATTATATTCAATGTTCGGAAATTGTATTCAATATTGTATTTCAATCTTCTGCCACATAACTGAGCCAGTAACTCCTCTTTTTTCTTTTAAATTCATCCTTTTACTCGTAAGCCTTTAATTTAATTCTAAATATTTACCTACATGCACACAGTAATGTGTTTTTATATTTAAATATACAATGTATATATCGATTCTCCTTTAAATCCTTCTCTATATAGGTTGTAAGCAAGCGAACGTGGCTGTCAGCCACGTTCACGCGGCAGCCAAGCGCGTGAACGCGGCAGTCCAGCGCGTTAACGCAGTCTCAACATTTAGTTCACGAGGAAATCTGCGTTAACGCAAACGCGTGTACTAAGCAGTCCTGAGCGCACGAGAAAAGCAAACTTCACGTTAACGCGGCGTTAACATAATGTTATGTTAGGACTGCACCTCACTGTATAAATAAGAATTACATTATGTGATTTACTCGTGAAACTACAGATTTTGTCTAGTCTGGAATATATTACTTAATCATCAGACGAAAATTGTGCGGGTTGGAATAGATATTACTTTGTGGGTTGGAATTGATATTACCCGCATTCATGGCGGGCGTGGCTAGCCAAACAGGACGCTCACTCCTCCCGGGCACCTGGTCTCACCTCTGAATTGCAGGGGTCCGTGAATGCCCACTGTGGTGTACAGTTGTTAGTGTCATAGTCATGTGACACCAGTTACTTTCGTATTTTATATTCATGTCTAGTTTTTTCTTAGTGAATAGATGATTCTTGTAACATTACCTTGGAAGCGGTCGCCAAGGCAGTTTTTTCCGGATAAATAGAATTATTTTTTATATCCTTTTGTTGGTCATAGTTAATAAAAATTCCTTCTTTGGTGTGTTCACGACTGCTGACTGTTTGTGTTAACGCACATTTCTATGTGAGCTCGCTTGACAAACTATGATTTAAACCTATATAAATGTATGTAGATGAATATACAGTTGGGTGCAGTCCTAACCTTACATTCAAGTGCACTTGACGAGTGCACTTCAAGTTTAGTTTTTCGTCCTGAAAACCAGTCATAAAGTTTAGTCAAGTGCACTTGATATCAAGTTTACTTTAAAGTAATT
Source organism: Pteria penguin (assembly GCA_035048485.1). Classification (NCBI taxonomy): domain Eukaryota; kingdom Metazoa; phylum Mollusca; class Bivalvia; order Pterioida; family Pteriidae; genus Pteria; species Pteria penguin. The sequence continues at coordinate 456,372 of CM068591.1, read as the reverse complement.
CCGTCTTCAAGTTTACTATCACGTGACACCAAGTGTACTTTTCGCGTTTATTAAAATTATCCAGTTTCGTATAACACGATAGAAATAATTGTCTTATTATGTACGATTGCATATTTTATATAAAAAATTATTTTAATAGGAAAATACAGTAAATGTACATATATAAAGTAAACTAAACTTGAAGTGCACTTGGAGTAAACTTGGAATCAAGTTTAGTACTAAACTGGACTTCATGCAGGTGGGAATAAATAGTAGTATCGCAAAAATTTTACTCCTGTCCTTTCAGGTAGTCTAGCCGCATTCGCTAAATGGTCTGGCGACCACTTTTCACGTTAACGTGAATGTTGTGTCAAGATCGCAGTCATCTTTCTAAGATCACTCATGTAGAATTTCAAATTTCTACTGTACAACCGAAGAGAATTTTTTATTGAGATTTTGAATGTGGCTCCCATGGCGTCTTTGTTAAAAAGATGTCTCTTTTGTTGAACACATGTTACTTTTTTCATATGTTCATCAACCATCCCCGGGCACATGATCTCACTCCATCACAGGGGTTCACATATGCTCTTCAAGTAGACATATTTTGTTATTTTCCACTTGTTGTTCATTTTCACTGAGTTTGTATGTCCTCTGGTTTCATGATTTTTAGACGTATGGTTTGGATTTGTGCATCATCTTTACATTTAATATATACTTCCTGTAAAGTTATCCTTACATTTATTATGGAAATGTTGCAGAAAATCCAGTTTTGTGATTTGAAGATTTGCGGGCATTGCAGTCATATCAAATTACATAATACAAACTTTTTTACATTGGTTCATCTGGTAGTATTTATACGATTTATTTATATAGGATCTTCACAACTACTACAAAAAATGAAGAATACACAACATATACATGAAAAGTTGTTACTTGTCACTTCCAATCTCAAAGCCTAGGATCGAGGACCAGAAGCAAACTCGCACATGAATTCCTGACAAGTGAGAGTATAGTTCATTTTCTGCCATAAATAATCTTAATGGAATACATGTAGTGACAAGTGGCTGGCAGGACAGACGTACTAGAGTAATCGGGGAATTTCATAGATTTGGCTGGCTTTTCACCAGCAGACCTTAACCTCTGGGAATATTATTGTTTACTTGTTTTATGCATAACATCCAGTCCACTTCACCATGGAAGCTTCCCTACATTTCTTTTGTTATTTGTGTTTAAATCAATACAATTCCAAAAATAGATATATTGAAACAGATGTCATCCAAATGTTGAACTTTCTTATCGATAACATTTTTGTGGTGTTTGGAGAAAAGGTTTTTCAACAAATTGTCGGCATTCCAATGGGTACTAACTGTGCCCCGCTTCTGGCTCGCAAGGAAAGAAACAATTGGCTCTTGGCTTCAATATCACTTACAGATATATAGATGACTTGCTTTCAATTAATAATCCTTCATTCGCGGATTACCTTAGCATCATCTATCAAAGTGAACTGGAAGTCAAAGAAACCACAGAAAGTAGTAATTCTACTTCGTATTTAGATTTCATGTTGTCTTTCTACACTGATGGTCAATTGAACACCTCACTCTATGAAAACGTGACAATTTCAATTACGCCATCACAAACCTTTCTTTCATAAATAGCAACATCCCATCGTCGCCTACATACGGCGTATTCATATCTCAGTTCATTCGTTATTCCAGAGCATGTTCAATTTAAAGTGACTTTATTCTGATGACTAGGCGACTTTCAGATAAGCTACTCAACCAAAGTCATATAGATGATATTCTGGACTGAAAGAAAAAAGAGGAGGTACTGTCTTAGTTATGTGGCAGAAGTCACCATGAAGCTATACAATACATGAATATCAATAATATACTAGCACATATAACATAGAAAAAGTTTGGATACCTCGAGGCTACTATTTTAAAGATATTCTGTTAAATCACTTCTATTACATTTATAACAAACAATCATACAATTTAGTCACTGTACTCACAGTGATATAATAAATTGATAAATGTTATGGAGAAATAAATTTTACATATCTTTTGTTCATATTTTAAAACTTTAACATTGATGTTGATTGCAAGAAAAAAGAGGGGTTACTGGCTCAGTAATCTGGCAGGAGTCACCATGGAGCTATACAATACATGAATATAAATAATACACTAGAACATATAACACATTACAAAAATATTTTATTGTAGTGCAATTACGATACCGACTTAGGACGGTCATTTAATTTGACAAAAGCCAAACAAATGGTGTGGTTCACCGGTTTACGGGCCCACCTTCCCACTCACCGTAACAGCAGAACAATCAAAGGACGTACATTAAAAAAATTATAAATAATCCTCCATGTAAAAAACAAGTATCGCATATTGAGAGGTCATAAAAATATAAACACGTCAGGTATTGTAAAACACATAATGGTATAAAAATATATGTGACATCAACATGATAAACCGTGCTCATTTCATTTCAAACGGTATTTGCTCTGACTGTTAGTTGGGACTCCTACAGATCTAGGGTCTTAGCTCGCTTTCAAACTGGCAGTGCACGGTTTATCATGTTGATGTCGCATATATTTATAAATAAAGCAATTGTTATATTTATTCTTTGTAGTGTTTTTACAGAGACAGCATACTATAAAAGATTAAAGTAAAATCATTTGGCTTTATAGCCGCAAGTAGTGGCCCTAAATGAATGATAGGGCCACAATTCCTTACGTTGCGTAAACTTGCATTTTTGATACGCGGAATGGCCGGCACGATTCTACGCATTTCGGCATCAAATGGAGCAAATACCTAATATATAAACATAAAGCAAACGATCGGCAATGTTTACTTACCACCGATCTGTCGTCTGAAGGCTCTACACACATTTTTTCCCAACCTGTTTCAAATTTGCGGGTTTCTGTGTCAGCCATTCAGTCTCGCGAGATCTCGTTAAAAGTAACCTCACAAAAAGAGGCGGAGCTGACGAAAAACATGTGGTCATGGGTGCGTGGTCATTGTTATTTTTATGTCATTTCTCTGTTTACATTTTATTTATCGGCTAGTTACCGCATTTCTGGTAATTTCAATTCAGTTTTCTTCTTCATAGATAACTAGCCGATGAATAAAATGTAAACAGAGAAATGACATAAAAATAACAATGACCACGTGTTTTTCGTCAGCTCCGCCTCTTTTCGTGAGGTTTCTGTTAACGAGATCTCGCGAGACCGAATGGCTGACACAGAAACCGGCAAATTTGAAACAGGTTGGGAAAAAATGTGTGTAGAGCCTTCAGACGACAGATCGGGGTAAGTAAACATTGCCGATCGTTTGCTTTATGTTTACATGTTAAATATTTGCTCCATTTGATGCCGAAATGCATAGAATCGTGCCGGCTATTCCGTTTATCAAAAATGCAAGTTTACGCAACGTAAGGAATTGTGGCCCTATCATTCATTTAGGGCCACTACTTGCAGCTATTGCCTTTACTGCCCTACAGCATACACTTCATTCAAAGTGAACCTGAAAATTAGATGTGAATTAAATTGTTTTACTGTCATAAAGTATCCCATTCCTCAGCAGTAACATTTATAATGGAAAATATAAAAGATGTGTTTTCATATACAGTCGACATTGTCATTTATCACTAAATATGAACAACTAAAAAATATCTAATATTGAATTCCTTATGATAATTGTTTGTACACTGCAGATATATTACTTACAGTTGACTGAAATTGCAATTTTGACATTTCACTGTTATTTGTTTGTGATACAACAATGATTTTTTCTTTTCAACAATTTAACCAACACTGAAAGTTTGTAAAACAAATTCATGTGTTATAATCCTACAAATTCTACTTATAAAGATACACTGTAGTGTTGTTATAAGGGAAACAAAACCGATAGGACCCAGTTTCATGAGGAAGGTAGTCACGGATATGATATCAAATTACATCTACCATCAATATCTGACCATCCTGTATTTATAATATGATATAGTAGTGAGAGGAGCAGGTTAGCCAACTATTGCGCATCAGGCATATCGAATTAATATACGTACATATGTTTTGATATTGATATACCGCTGCTAGAGGACTGTTGGGCCTCGAGGGTGTCCTCAGTTCAGTTTTCAGTACCTTTGTAGTGATTCAAAATATATACTGAAGATTATTGTCAAACTCAGGAGTATATCCCTAATGACTAACTCTGTCCTTAGATGGGTTCTTTGACTTCTAAATTAGGTCAATTCGGGAATAAGTTTGCTATTCAAATAGATGATACCAACTAACCATCTTCAACTTTTTGACTATTAATTTTGATATTACATTTGTTTACGTGTATTTCCGACACCGGAATTGCAGTTCACCGGTTAACCACACCATTTGTTTGGCTTTTGTCAAATTAAATGACCGTCCTAAGTCGGTATCGAATAGTTTTGTAATGTGTTAAATGTTCTATTATATTATTTATATTCATGTATTGTATAGCTCCATGGTGACTTCTGCCACATAACTGAGCCGGTAACTCCTCTTTTTTCTTTCAGTAGCATTTCATACTGTTGCATTGTAAAGATGATGGATAAATCCAAACCATGAGTCCAAAAATCATGAGACCAGAGGACATACAAAATCAGTGAAAATGAAAAACAAGTAGAAAATAACGAAAAATGCCCACTTGAAGAGCATATGTGAACCCCTATGATGGAGCGAGATCAGGTGCATGGAAAGAGTGAGCATTTCCTGCTTGCTAGCAACATCCGTCATATATACCAAGGAGAAAGAGTCAAATCGTAAAAAATTCACTATATATTTATATATGGAGAAGTCAAAGTATGTAACCTTCTAGTATAGAAGGTGTCAAATCTGTGTAAAATGATCGGAATCGGTCTAAGTCTAGAATATCATTCAAAAGTCTGGATAACGAGATATCATATTGAGTAATAAGAGTCTCATAACGACCATAGAACTTCCTCAATGACGTTGTTAGTCTAGCATACCGTGTATGGGATATGTTGATTTAGTGTTATTGTCTATTACATGTGCTCATGTGTATAAATATATTTACTTCCTGGACTGGAATAGTTGTTGCAGGGCTTCTACAACGGATGTTGTATACAAACACGGCGCCGCCCACAATTTAAAGAGCTCAAGCTATCCACGGACAGATGCACAGCAGGTTCAAGTGTCCTTAGGAGTAAGAACTATTTAAACTTCAATAAAAGTCGTTTTAGTTTTCTGTAAAAGTAAAATTGAGGACCGCAACCGCAAATTCGAATTTATTGTTAAAACTTATTTAATCAAGGAGAAATCTAATTCTAAACATAAATATAGGAAAACTGATGCCATAAAGATGTTGAAATTTGTTTGGAAGAAAAGTTTTCCAACAGACTTTCTGCATTGTAAACGACACTAACTGTAGCCCGCTTCTCGCTGACACATATCTTTACTCAAACGAGGCTGTTTTCATTCGATCTTTGCATTCGGAATGGAAAAAGCAATTAGCCTGTCGGTTCAACCTTAAGCTCTATAACAAAAGTGACAATTTCAATTTCAGCATTACAAACTTTCCTTTATGTGTAGCACTGTTCCGTCGTCTTTGCTTTATATGAATTCATACATGTATTCGTTATGCCAAAACAATTTCAAATTATGATGACTTTGATCTGAGAGCAAATCCACTTCAAGCTAAACTGCTCACCCAAGGCTGGGTACGTGGTAGGCTAGCAACGACACTGAACAAGGTACATGACCGATACTAGTCACTTATCATTCAATATGATATCTCGTTATCTCGAATGTTATATGATTTCCTTGGTTGAAACCTATTTCGGCCATATTATACATCGTGTTGGTCACATGGACTTAAATGACAGGTGTTGTTAGCAAGAAGCAGACGCTTACTCCTCTTTGTCACATGATCTCATCTTTTTTTTTTTTTTTTTTTTTTTTTTTTGCTGACTTTATATGCCTTTCAGCTAGATGAGTTTTGGATAACTGTATTGGCTTTATCCATCATCTTTACATGACAACAAGTCTGCTACATCCGTTGTAAAAGTCCTGCAACAACTTTTTCAAATCCAGGAAGTAATTAGAAACACATACACACATGAGCACAAGTATTAAATATATGGCAATTCTAGTTCTGAATCACTTGTTGAATGTCCATTATTAATATTCCTAAAGTCACAAGCGACTGTAAAATTAAAAAGGATGAGAAAATAGTCAATAATATCTGTATAATTGGTCTACTAGATTGATTTTCACCATCTAATCTTGTAAACATAGAGTCTTAACTTAACAATTTAGCAACGTTGATTCAAACATGGAAAAGCAAAAATAATTCCGATAATAACAACAATGTAAACATGATTTGAAATGGTAGCCATTAGAACTCCCACTGTCAAAATTATTCAGTTCGTGATCGATAGATTAAGGAAATAATTTCAGAGAGTTATCAACTTCCTTAGATGAATATATATCATTATTGAATATGACATGCAGAATGAAGATGTTTTGTTTTTGTAAAATGGATTGAGCATGTGATCTGAATGGAACTCCTTAACTGTGAAAATTACCTTCTATTCAGTATTACATGATATCGACTTTGTTTACAATAACAGATCCATTTTTCCACATTTTATAACTCAGAATCAGTGTACTGATGACGATATTGATGAAATAACACGGCCTGATCAGGTCAAATAGGATTATTACATCACAGATGAAAGTCGGAAACCTGGTACACAGAACTAGGGTTAACCCTAACCCTAACCTGGTGCACAGAATTATAACGTCTCCATGTTCTGATAATTTTTATAACCACTAGGCCGGTGTCATTACTGGTAGACTAATGGTTATTATAACCACTAGGCCGGTGTCATTATTGGTAGACTAATGGTTATTATAACCACTAGGCCAGTGCCATTATTGGTAGACTAATGGTTATTATAACCACTAGGCCGGTGTCGTTATTGGTAGACGAATTGTTATTATAACCACTAGGCCGGTGTCATTATTGGTAGACTAATGGTTATTGTAACCACTAGGCCGGTGTCATTATTGGTAGACTAATTGTTATTATAACCACTAGGCCGGTGTCGTTATTGGTAGACGAATGGTTATTATAACCACTAGGCCGGTGTCATTATTGGTAGACTAATGGTTATTATAACCACTAGGCCGGTGTCGTTATTGGTAAACGAATGGTTATTATAACCACTAGGCCGGTGTCATTATTGGTAGACTAATGGTTATTATAACCACTAGGCCGGTGTCGTTATTGGTAGACTAATGGTTATTATAACCACTAGGCCGCAGTCGTTATTGGTAGACGAATGGTTATTATAACCACTAAGCCAGTGTCATTATTGGTAGACTAATGATTATTATAACCACTAGGCCGGTGTCATTATTGGTAGACTAATGGTTATTATAACCACTAGGCCGGTGTCATTATTGGTAGACTAATGGTTATTATAACCACTAGGCCGGTGTCGTTATCGGTAGACGAATGGTTATTATAACCACTAGGCCGGTGTCATTATTGGTAGACTAATGGTTATTGTAACAACTAGGTCCGTGTCATTATTGGTAGACTAATGGTTATCGAGGGCATCTTAAGTCTAGTTGCTAGGTCACTTTCTTTGACTTCTCCATATTTAAATATATAGGGAATTTTTACGATTTGACTCTTTCTACTGGGTATATGTGACGGGTGTTGCTAGCAAGCAGGAAATGCTCACTCTCCTTGGGCACCTGATCTCGCTCCATCATAGGGGTTCACATATGTTTTTTTAAGTAGACATTTTTCGTTATTTTCTACTTGGTTTTCATTTTCACTGATTTTGTATGTCCTCTGGTTACATGATTTCAGATTTATGGTTTGGATTTATCAATCATCTTTACATCTAACAAGGTCCTAAAATTCAATTTAGAAGTAGTGAAGTAAAGGCTGAAGATGTGAAATGTCACCATATCAAATTTATCAAAAATATTTTTGAAATGCTTTTTGCATTAAAATGACATAGTCCAAAGTAAGTCAAAAATGGAAAGAATATTATCATTCGAAACAGCAACACTTCTTAACGCATCCTTCTATAGTGATAAATGGAAATTTTCCCCCTGGATAGCAGAAACTGAGACAGACTATGCACTTCAGTATAGAATATATACTCAGGGATTTACAAACGCCTATCTAATACCATTGTAGTTTAATCAATAACTAGGGTAAATAATTGCATCAAACTTGATTTATTCCGAAAATTTGAATTATATTTGGCAATATGATTGATATTATCACGCGTTTCTTTTAAAAATGATTTGATTTCATCAGTTATGTATACCACGTCCAAAATTTCTTGTGTTTTGTTTAGTAACGAGAATGCCCCCATTTCCTTTAACGCATGCACGCAATCTGGACCGCATGGATTGACATAAGTTTCAAGTATTCCACTCTTCCTGAAGAGCACGTGCCAACTCATCCACAGGTGACGTTTACGGAAACGTCTTCCTAACTCATCCGACATGTGCTCTATAGGAATGAGGTCGGCTGAACTTGCTGGGAAATCCATTACATTAATTTCCTGGATGTTTAGAAAGTTTAAGGTGACTCTAGCCGTGTGCGAACGTGCGTTGTCTTGTTGAAACATCAACGGATTGTTGACGGTTTGATGACGTTGAATTAATGGAAGGAGCTCAGACCGTAAAACGTCGTCGAGCTGGCGCCTCGAGGTAAGAGTGTTCCTCAAAATAACCAGTGATGACTTGAAATGTTGATTGATGACGCCACCACCGCCAAATTTGTTACGCTCAATTAACGTTCATTGCGTCTCTTATAAATGCGCTGTCTTCCGTCAGCCATAGACAAATTGAATCTTGATTCGTCGCTAAACACTACGTCATGCCAATTACCTCGATTAGCAAGCATGTTCCGGGACCATGTCAGACGATTTCTTCGGTGGCAAGGAGTTAGGATCAAGCATTTAAATGGGCGACGGCATGGCAAACCTTGCTCTTTCAATCGTTGGCGTACTGTCCGGGGTGGATTTGCCTACCGTGACGACTTATCACATCTCTTGACTTGCTTACTGCTGTCGCAAACCTGTCACGTAGATGATGTTGCCTTATGAAAACGTTACGCGTGGCTGACCACTTTCAGGACGATTCTTAATACTCTTTGTGATCCGATATTTCCGTACAAGTCTTGTGATTGTAGACAAATGGACGTTGAAGCGTTCTGCGATGATACGTTGATTTACCCCGGCGTCTACAAGGCCACGAACAGCATACCTCTGTTGCTCAGACAGTCTCGGCATTTCACATGTTAGTTTATTTTAATTAATCAAAGTTTGAAATCAGCATAAAGGCACTAGGTACCAGTATACGTTATTTCTGAAAATGACTCAATGTAGAGCACGTGGTCGAGTACTTTTTGAAAAGCGCACAGATGAGCAGTATTAATAATGCCGATAGTATGAGAAAAAAAACATATAGTTGTTTTTAAAGTCCCTTAGTATAGTTGTATGGAGACCTATACCATTAAAGTGATGTTTGCATGTTTCTTGTTGAGCTTGCTATATTATGTTTATATTAGCATGTTTTGTTACTGGTATATATTGACACTATAATTCTAACCAGTATTTATCGACGACAAAAAGGTTAAAAAAAATAATAAACTGTCACAGGTTATCAAGAAAATAAGTATTCCATCATTCAAAGATCTCAAAAGAAATAATTCGACTAGACCAAATTTACCATTACAAATTTGTCATATTTTCATTTTCTTAGGTGTATTTTCTCACCTTAGAAGTTTTTTATTCGATCGTGAATGATATTGATAGTTTCCTTCTTTGCTTAATCATTGACAAGTATTTATTTGTTATTTGTTATAAATTATATTATATACTGTTATATAAATATATAAATAGTTGAAGAGCAGTGTTGAAACCAAAATGACCGAAAAGAGAACCAAAGAATCTATCTAAGGACAGAGCTATGCATGAGGGAGATACTCCTTAGTTTTAGATGTAAAAATCGAATCGAAAAAGTACCGAATGGTAAACCATATCTCATAGTCCATGGAACAAAGGGGACAATATCGTGTTAAGTGACATATACAGACAAATGCGAACCCCAATAAAATTGAGGTGAGACCAGGTGCCCGGAGGAGTAAGCGTCCCCTGGTTGCATGCAACATCCGTCGCAAATGTCTTGCAATAACTTTCAAATCGAGGAGGTAAATACATAAATATACACCCATGAACATACGAAGGAGACAGGAACACGAAGTCGAATTTCCAATTCAAGGCAAGAAATGCTGCCTGCCTAAAATTGCGGTGTCGGAAACGCAGAGTGATTTACTTAATTTGATCACTGAAATTTTAAAGTATAGATTTAATGTCAGCACAAAAGCACTGAAAACTAGACTTATGATGCCCTCGGGGATTATTTGTCCACCAACAGTGACACCGCCCTAGTGGTTATCATAAATATAGAAAATATATACCTTTTTACTTTAGTGTACCATATGTGCATTTCGACAACTTGTGTCTCTTCAGTGATGCTCGTGGCCAAATGATTGGAATTTCCGAAATTTATAAATATTTGAAGAGCAATGTTGAAGCCAAAATGACCGAAAAAAGTACCAAAGAATCTATCTAAGGACAGAGCTATGCATGAGGAAGATACTCCGTAGTTTTAGAGTGATTTACTTAATTTGATGACTAAAAATTTGAAGTATAGATTTAATGTCAGTACAAAAGCACTGAAAACTAGACTCATGATGCCCTCGGGGACTATCAGTCTACCAGCAGTGACACCGGCCTAGTGGTTATAATAAATATAGAAAATATATACTTTTTAATGTTGTGTACCATATGCGCATTTCGACAACTTATGTCATTTCAGTGATGCTCGTTTGACTTAGGCTTAACATAATATTTGAACAAGTCGAGGTACGGCTGTACCTTCTTAACATCATCGCCTTCTGGTGGTTTAAATGTATTAAATACATCTCTGTCAAGTTCGCCAACCCATTATATAAGTTAAGTGCAGAAATACCAGAGTCGCCTACAATTATAGATATAAAGCAGTCTTATATTACTATTAATATGTTTTACAATGTCATTTATGTATATCAAAAATAAAAAAAGTACCAAGTATAGATCCATGTGGAACACCAGCTTTTACATGGTACCAATGAGAAGAACATCCATTTAGAACTACGTGTTGTTATCTATTAGTTAGATATTTATGAAACCAAGACAACAGATTTTCAGAAATGCCAATAAATATTAGTTTGTTTAGAAGATATTTGTGCCAAACTCCGCCAAATGCTTTGCTTATGTCGCAGAAAACTACTAGCCCTCCCAAATTGATTAGTTATATCTATTATCTGATGAATAGTTTGGTAGGAAGCCGAAATGAAAGAGAGAACAGAAGACATCTGAGAAAGCAGCATGACACAAATCCCCAAGCACATGCACTCAAAACATGATAATTGTAGAATAAACAAGTAAAAACGACATTACAATAATATTCGATATTGTTGTGCTGCGGTTACGATACCGACTTAGGACGGTCAGTTGCAGCTACAGACGTCACTCAATCGAAGGTCAGCTATTATATTATGGCGTTGGATGAAGTTACATAAATGTTTAAATACATGGCGTTCCATGATTTTACCTACGGTATTTAATAGATATCGGTCTGTAATTTTCTGTAAATGAAGGGTCGTCTTTTATATAAATCGGAGAAGTTTCCAAATATCAGGAATATACCCACGCACAATGAAATATTAAATATCTTCGGAAGAGGGGCAAATAATTGGTTGGTAGCTGATTTCAGTAGTATTGGATATATTTGATCAGGACCTGTAACCTTAGACGTGTTTAATAAACAAAGAACATCTCATATATTTTCTTCCCTGATTTCTATATTATCTAACAATTGGTGATTAGGACCCGCAATATTTGGTAATGGTTTGTTTTTATCACTAATAGATTGTTGAAGTATGAAATAGTCATTAAAGTCATAGGCTTTATCGGTATCAGTTTCAGTAACAGATGCATTATATCTGGGTGACAGGGTTTCGATGTGTTTTATTTGTATTCGTTAAGGTTTTAACAACTTTCCACCATTTATTGGGGTCCGCCTCTTCATTCTGTAATCTATCAGATAATTTTTATAGTAATTTTCTTTCGATTCACATATCATTTTAGTACATTTGTTTCTTATATTTCGGAAAAGCAGCCAATGGGAAGGGTCATTTGACAGATAACTACGTTTGTGAATTTGTTTACGTTTACAGATTACTGTTCTTATTTCATTATTTATACAGTGGAAGTCCTTTTTCTAAATTGTCACTATATTATTAGGAATATGAGTAGAAGCGGTGTTAATAATTAATTCACTTATCTGACTCACTGATAGATTTGGATCTCCCATTATAGTATCAGACCATTGGCTGTTAACAAGCGGATCGCGGTACGAATAAAGTCGAGAGGGCTATAAAGCAAGATTATTCGTTTGAATGTTCGAGGGTGATACTTTGAAATGTCCAGTAAAGCGTAGGATGAACAATGATAACAAATGTCGTTTGGAAGAAAAAGCTCCATGACACCAGATTTGTATACGAGGTTAGGGCCATTCACCAGGATAAGATGAAGGAGGGAAGCTGAAGAATTGGTGTAGTGTGTAGGTTCGTTGTTCATTTTAAAAAGGTTAGACGAATCAAGAATATCAGTTATATTACTTGTTGTATTAGAGAGTTGGCTGCAATTAAAGTCACCACAATAAATATATGATGATGGAATCGCGGAAGGTGTGAGAGGTTACATTTGGAGGTCTATAAAAGGTTCCAAATAATATGGTTTTGCTTGCAACCAGGGGAAGATTACTCCTCCTGGGCACCTGGTCTCACCTCGATTTTATTGGATGCTCGTTTGTCTGAATGACACTATACCTGATATTGTCCTTTTATTCCATGGGCTATGAGATATGGTATACCCTTAGGTACTTCTTCTATTTTTACGTTTATTAAGACTTCATTCAAACCAAACGCACTCTACCTGGTTAACCTCGAGATCTATACGACGACGTCATGTGATGTGCAGTTTAACAGAAACCGATATTCCGCCGCCTGTTCTATTGGGTCTGATGTAATTGTATTGCTCTTTAATGCCAGGAATGAAGACATCCTCTGCACAAGAGGAGGGTTGTAACCAAGTTCAGTGAAACTTAAAAAACTTTAACTTTTAAATCTTTATGTGAAAGTAAAAAAACGAAGAAGTACCGAAGGGTAAACCATATCTCATAGTCCATGGAATAAAGGGGACAGTATCGTGTTAAGTGTGGTATTCAGACAAATGCGAACCCCAATTAATTCGAGGTAAGACAAGGTGCCCGGGAGGAGTAAGCGTTCCTGGTTGCATGAAACACCCGTCGCAAATGTTCTGCAACAACCTTTCAAGTCGAGGAGGTAAATACTAGGGAGGCCCAAACTCTTTCCTTAAAAACACACACTTTTCAGATACCTATGAATAATTTATTTGTATCACAATATACCAAAGAATAAATAAATTACAACGTACGCTTTATAGTTAACAAACTCGGAAAATTTCACCGGTTTATCTCAAGTACTTTAAAAGATATGAGGATTTGAAAATGGACAATATTGCATTTTCACACAATTTTCCAGCAAATGAAAATGCACGACCTCGCAATTTCATAAGTGTATAAGTTAATCAGTTATGCATAAAATTTTTGATTTATTTATATTAATCTACACTATGTACTACAGGTATTACGAAAGAAGATAAAAATATTGATTTTAAGTCTTATTATCTCAAATATATACTCTTAAACTTGACGAAGACTGAGGCAGAATTTATTCAAAACATGCTCTTCACAGGCAGAAAAAACCTTGCATCTCAGTTTAATTTCACGTATAGATATATAGATGACGTATTGTCAATCAATAATCCTAACTTTAAGGATTACATACATGAAATCTATCCCCACGAACTTGAGATAAAAAAGACAACCGAGAGCAATAATTCCGCTTCGTATCTGGATATATTTTTAACTTTCGACAATAATGGTCATTTGAACACCTCTCTGTATGACAAACGTGACGATTTTAACTTCCATATAACTAACTTTCCGATTCTTTGCAGCAATATCCCGTCCTCACCTGCCTATGGAGTTTTTATATCTCAACTTATAAGGTATGCAAGAGCCTGTTCTCTATACGACGGTTTTATCCCAAGGGCCAAACGACTGGCCACTAAGTTGCTCATGCAGGGATATGTTAAAGAACGTCTGAAATCGTCAGTGAAGAAGTTCTACGGTCGCTATGGAGATCTTGTACGAAAATATGATGTGCCTCTTTCTAGAATGATTGATAATATTCCGGAATGCGACTAAATGTTCAGTGAACATCAAATATGACTTGGTATACCAGTTTTGTACTTTCGTATGTACAATTAGGAAACCAAAACTTTTGATTTTGACATGTTTCTTAAGAACTGCTGTGACGGGTGATGCATGCAAAAAGGAAACGCTTACTCTCCCCGGGCACCTGGTCTCACCTCGGAATGTTTCAGTATTTCGGGGTTCACAGCAGTCTCTTTTTGAAACTTACACGATTTTGTATCGGTCATTGGACTTTGAGAATAATTAACGGTTTGGTGCTTCTTCGATATTGATTTTACTTTGATGAAAATGACGAAGTCCAAATGTCCAAGGTCATTTTTCTAAAAACATATACAAGGATTCATATTAATGTAAAAACTTATAGAAAATGGTTACTTATAAGGATATTTGAAGGAATTTTGATTGCATGACGATAAATAAGCTCTGTATAAGCAAAAAAACCTCTTTACCTAAATCAGGGGCGGATAACTAAAAATGTGAAAAATATCACATACCTTTTAATTTATCATAGTATAGCTTAATGTTTTCATATTAATCTACTATATGTATTATATTCATTATTTAAAAAATCAAAAATTTTGATTACAAGTGTTATAATCTCAAATATAAACTCTTCATAAATACAAAATGTCGTAAGTTTTGTTGATTTCAATTCCTGTTCTTTATGTCTCCTTCATGATAATCCTTCAAAATATCTTATAAACAGGAAACCTGATAATTAGTCCTTGTCCTTCATTATTATGGATACCCAGTTTATTAAGATCGCTTATTAATATCTTGAAAGCTGTTAAAAGGTACGAAATGAAGGTTGATATTTGCTAGGTCAAACAGCCGTTTGAGGTGATATTACGTAATAATTTAGCCGCACAGGTGACAGGTGATCGCCCTAGACGACGTTACCCCGATATACCCTCAATATATTGTAAATGTTGCAACTTGATTAAGAAGTCAACTATTAAAGATATAATAGAATTCGTCTTGGGACTGACCATTTGATTGCACATGACGCTGGTGTTTTCATGCGAGCTGTAACACATGTTTTCGAGTGCCAATTACAGGTATATCGGGGGAATGTTAAAATTAGAATTGTTTTTTACAAAGTCTTCAATACAACGTTTTTAAATAAAAAATTAAAAACCTTTATTTATTTTATGAATCTTAGGTCACGCGATGGGTGTTTCGTAGTACCTTAACATAACTTGTTCTCTCATTGTAATATATAATTATATTTGCGGATTTACAGGGGTCCCCCCTCTTTTTTACCACAAGTATGAGTAAATCTTTCGCACCTAAATTGGCAGAGTATTTTGGCTTATATTGGACTTTCACATGTGCCTCTCCCCCCCCCCCCCTCCCCTTTCCCCAATTTTGGAAAATTCTGGATTCGCCACTGATAGAAATACCAAATTTAATTAAAGAGGATTAAAACCAAATTATTTCAATCAAAATAGGCTCTAAGTCTTGTCTTTTTGTCTATAACAAAAAATGTATTCCTTAGATATGAATAGCCTATCCCCACCCCCTACTTTCCTTCCTTTCGCATCTAGACTTATCTGCAATTAAAATGTTAGTGATCTCGTATATAAACTAAGGAAAGTAAAAGGCTCCGATAACGTTATTTTATCATGTAATAAAATAGTCAAACGTCTTCTAATTAGACAATATGATATTGAGATCATCAAAAAGACTACAGGTCTTGTATTTGGCTCCTCTACAGCCTTATGCAGACTTGAACGTTGCACGCCGACTAACAAGGCGGTGGGGACTATATGACGGGCCTTGTCCAAACATCTTTCAGAGGAGACATGGTCCTGAACCTCGTCCCCTCTGACTGTTAGTCGGGACTCCTACAGATCTAGGGTCTTAGCTCGCTTTCAGACTGGCAGAGCACGGTTTATCATGTTAATGTCGCATATATTTTTATACCATTATGTGTTTTACAATACCTTACGTGTTTATATTTTTATGACCTCTCAATATGCGATACCTGTTGACCCTTGTTTTTTACATGGAGGATTATTTATAAATTTTTAAATGTACGTCCTTTGATTGTTCTGCTGTTATAGCGAGTGGGAAGGTGGGCCCGTAAACCGGTTAACCACACCATTTGTGTAGCTTTTGTCAAATTAAATGACCGTCCTAAGTCGGTATCGTAATTGCACTACAACAAATATTTTTGTAATGTGTTATATGTTCTAGTATTTGACACCTTCTATACTAGAAGGTTACCTACTTCGACTTCTCCATATATAAATACATATGGAATTCACACGATTTGGCTCTTTCTACGGGGTATATGTGACGGGTGTTGCTAGCAAGCAGGAGATGCTCACTCTCCCCGGGCACCTGATCTCACTCCATCACAGGGGTTCACATATGCTCTTCAAGTAGACATATTTTGTTATTTTCCATTTGTTTTTCATTTTCACTGATTTTGTATGTCCTATGGTTTCATGATTTTTGGACTTGTGGTTTGGATTTATCCATCATCTTTACATATTATTTATATTCATGTATTGTATAGCTCCATGGTGACTTCTGCCACATAACTGAGCCAGTAACTCCTCTTTTTTCTTTCTGAAGCTGGAAACAGGGTGATCAGTGTACACTAAGTGACGAAAGTTAAGTGACACAATATATGTCTTTGTATTTATTACATTGAATTGTGTATTTCTGTCCATAATTATATACGTGGAAGTCGCCGACTCAGTGTAAATCAATATCGAAGAAGTACCAAACCGTTAATCATTCTCAAAGTCCAAGGACAGATACAAAATCGTGCAAGTTTCAAAAAGAAACTGTTGTGAACCCCGAAATACTGAAAAATTCCGAGGTGAGACCAAGTGCCCGGGGAGAGTAAGCGTCCCCTTTTTGCATTTATCACCCGTCAGAGCAGTTGTTAAGAAACATGTCAAAATGAAGAGTTTTGGTTTCCTAATTGTACATACGATAGCACAACCTGGTATACAAAGTCATATTTGGTGCTCATTGAACAGGTCATTTAGTCGCATTCCAGAATATTATCAATCATTCTAGAAAGAGGCACATCATTAGGAAACTCATGTAAAATCTACAGTGTTATTAATGATCTACAAATTTACAATAAACTATATGAAATTGTCAAATGTTTAATTAATGTAAATATCAATAATTTTCAAATCGAATGTAAAAATCGTTCATGGTTATTATTAACACACGCGCCCACGCCGTGCTTAAAATTTATGTATCATGAATGATGAAATGAAACTTGTAAGAAATAAAACTTTGTAAATAATAGCTACGGGGTAATTTTTTCACAAATAGGATAATCATAATACACCGTTCCACTTTTCAGCATAGAAAGCGATGTTTAGCGGATTTTTGATTGTTATAACTTATGACGTCATAATCAAATGTCGGACTTGTCCAACCTTGCATGACGTCATCATAGTCAGATTTTGCGCTTAAGTGCTTGACTTTTGACGAAAGTGGAACGGTGTATTACTTCTATAGACATTGTTTTGGTTATGTGTTTTCTTATTTGAGAACTTTGTAATGCACGATTGTTTACTATGTATATCGATGTAATCTAATGACTCGTGAAAACAATATGGCGGACCGTTGTTTTGGCAAAGACAATAACGCTATCTTTTTTATATTTGGATAGTTTGTAGTCATTTCTTGGTATAATTTTATAAAAAAAAAAGGTATCAATGAATCGGGGGAAACATACTTATCGCATATAATGGGCCGGTAGAAATAAATTAAAAACTGAAAATTATATATTTGAAAAACTTATGTGTGCCCGCGTCGCCCATCGTTTTCGCTTCGGCGATCAGCTGTTTACAGTTAATGGACATATTTACCTGAAAAACCTCACTTCACTGGATTTGATACAACCGTGACCCCGAACAACGCCAGTGAACATATTGCTTTTATTCTCAATGATTCTAAGCGCGCCGTCAATTACAAGGCAAAATAAACATTTCGCTGTACCGCCGCGGTATCGTTAGATATTTTTATGATTTTAGCTATTTTCAAATTGCCGTAATTGTTTTCATTTCTACTCCAAATGAGATGAAAATTTAGAAACAAGAAGGAAACAAAATGAATATTCTAATGATATGATTTTGATTTACATGTTAAAAGTATTTCTCGATAAATTATTGATGTGAATATTGCAAACAACGCATTTTCATGAATCTGAACTTAGTCATTTCCGATGGTCCTCATTATAAATACATAGATATACACGCATGAACATACGAAGGGGACAGGAACACGAAGTCAAATTTTCCCATTCAAGGCAAGAAATGCTGCCTGCCTGAAATTCCGCTGTCGGAAACGCAGGTTAACAAATGTCCGTATATAGGAGAGAGCTTAACATAAGTATTCTATACTTGTTGCTTGATCCTAAATTTTATTAGTCTGTAAATCGATATTTCTTGTATTTGCCTCAATAAATAATGTTAAACCAAATGTCTGTATATATGTATTATGTCAAATCAAGTATCGTCAAAAAGTTAAGATGGTTATTCTGTATCGTCAGGTCCCAAAATATTCTTGAAACAGGAGTCTGAAATTGCACTAGATCCCTATAACGACCATAGAACTTCCTCAGTGACAATTTCAAACATTCCTCGTTATATCCTTGTGAGAGTAGTTTCGTGGCAAGAATGTAAAGATGATGGATAAATCCAAACCGTAAATCAAAAAATCATGAAACCAGGGGACATACAAAATCAGTGAAAATGAAAAACAAGTGGAAAATAACAAAATACCTCTACTTTACTAGGATATGTCAACCCCTGTCATTGAGGGAGATCAGATGCCCGGGAGAGTGAGCTTCTCCTGCTTGCTAGCCACACCCGTCACATATACCCAGTAGAAAGAGTCAAATCGTGTAAATTCCATATGTAATTTATATATGAAGAAGTCAAAGTAGGGAACCTTTTACTATAAAAGGTGTCAAATCTGTGTAAAATGATCGGAATCGGTCTCAGTCCAGAATATCATTTAAAAGTCTGGATAACGAAATATCATATGGAGTAATAAGAGTCTCGTAACGACCATAGAATTTCCTCAGTGACGTTGCTAGTCTAGCACATATATAACCCTGGTTGAGCAGCTTAACTGAAAGTCGCCTAGCCCTCAGAACAAAGTCACTGTAATTTGAACATGCTCTGGAATAACGTATTAACTGAGATATGAATACGCCGTATGCGGGCGATGATGGAATGTTGCTACTTATGAAAGGAAAGTTTGTGATAGCGAAATTGAAATCGTCACGTTTGTCATAGAGTGAGGTGTTCAATTGACCATTAATGTCGAAAGACAATATAATATCTAAATACGAAGTAGAAATACTACTTTCTGTGGTTTCTTTGACCTCAAGTTCACTTGGATAGATGATGCTAAAGTAATCCGCGAATGAAGGATTATTAATTGAAATATCTTTTATCTCGAGTTCCTTTGGATATATGATGTTGAGGTGATTCTTAAATACAGGGTTGTTAATCGACAAAATATCATCGATGTATCTGTATGGAAAGTTGAACCGAGACGCTAAATGTTTATTGCCTTTAGAGAGCAAAGACTGTATGAATTCTGCTTCGTAAGAGTACAAAAATATGTCGGCCAGAAGAGACGCGCAATTAGTACCCATAGGAATGCCAAGAATCTGTTGGAACACTTTCCCACCAAATATCACAAAAATATTATCTATAAGAAATTCTTACATTTGGATAATCTCTTTTTCTATATACTTGCTGTTGGAATCAGACTGTTCCTTTACAAAAATGTGTCGTTGTGGCCTAAAACGAGATATTTATATCTGCGATTTCCTTTTTTGTTAAAGAAGGCGTTTTGAATAATTGATGTGATTCTGTTCTTTAGTTTTTGATGAGAAATAGTTGTATAAAGAGTCGAAAAGTCAAAAGATTTGATGCTAGTGACATTATTGAAAATAGGAGATTGTGTGCTCTAGAAGTTCCTTGGAATTCTTTAGGATCCACATCTGATTGGTTCCTCTTCTCGAGTAAGCAGTATTTCTGGACAATATTTGATTTCTATTAGAATTTTGTTGAGTAACATGGAAAGGGGCTTGGTGGAACACTTGGAAGATCCAGCTATGAATCGATGCATATATGGAGGGGTTTTTTTTTTTTGCATCTTTGGAATCCAAAAAAGCTATGATAGCTCGAGATCAGATTAATTTGTAGTAATACCGAACCGAACTGACTTGTGGTTATTCAATACCTCTGAAGGAGAGAGATTTGTAACTGTATGTTGGATTACCAGGCGTTGAATGAAGACCAAATTCTTTTATAAAACAATTAAATATTGAAAACATGAAATATTGGTTTCAAAAAAGCTTACAGAAGCATATTATGATTTCGTTAGTATGAATCGATGTCGGGCCAGGATTTGTCTCGATATCACTGGAGAGAATGAAAATATATATACTTAACACAAAATAAATGAATAAGTAACAAGGGGAATGGTTGTCTTGTAAGGTGATATTGTATTGATATATGCCAGAATTTGTCAAATTGTATGCTTTATTTGACATACAGAAAAGATTTGTAGTTCAGACCAATTTGACAAAACAAAAAGTAATACTACAATGTGTAAACCTTACAAATGCGTCAGAATCAATATATTGCCTGATATAAGCGTGAGAAAGACCACCATTTTAGTTGATACTCAAATTGCATGAACACAGAAAAGACCAACTCTTACACCCACTAGTGATAGAGAAGCTGACATTATATTGCCAGAGTGGGATACAAATAATCAGTTGATTGGGTTGGTCTGGAAGACACATTGATGATCGCAAACACAGTGTCAATAAAATGGGTGAATATATTGTATGCTGTAAAAGAGACAACAGAGGACATCTGACAAAGCTGAAGGACACAAATCAACAAGGACTTGCACACACAAAATTTACAACAGCATAATATACACGGAACGACATTACAAAAATATTATATTGCGCTGCGGTTACGATACCGACTTAGGACGGCCAATTGAAGTTACAAACGTCACCCAATTGGTGTGGTTAACCAGTTTACGGACGCCCACCTTCCCACTCACCGTAAAAGTAGCACAATCAAAACACACACATTTAAAAATTTATAAATAATCCTCCATAATAAGAACAAGGATCAACAGGGTTCTCAAGGAGAGAGGTCATAAAAATTTATTACACACGAAACAATTATAGAATAATATGTTGCTATCAAAAATATGTAAAGAGACATCAACATAAGTAAACCGTGCTCTGCCCGTCTGTAAGCAAGCTCATATCCTTGATCAATAGCAGCCCCGACTAACAGTCA
Source organism: Pteria penguin (assembly GCA_035048485.1). Lineage (NCBI taxonomy): Eukaryota > Metazoa > Mollusca > Bivalvia > Pterioida > Pteriidae > Pteria > Pteria penguin. The sequence goes on along the minus strand of CM068591.1, from coordinate 434,625 downwards.
GAGGGGACGAGGATCAGGACCTTGTCTCCTCTAAAATGATTTAAACAAGGCCCGTCATAGAGTCTCCACCGCCCTGTTAGCGAAAACGCTTAAGTAAAAGTCTGTAAGTCTGTAAATTTGATAACAAATCAAGTTGATAAGAACAGGATACAAAAAGAAAACAGTTCGTGAAAAATGATAAAAATCAGAAAAAATACAAGAATTCAATTTGATATGGAGAAAGAAAATGCTTTACAATTAAGAAATGAGTGTAAAAATGTCTGTCTATCGATGTACAGACAAAACCAAGGCACAAACTATATAATACGCGAAGCCAATTATATTTAGTTTGTGCATCGGTTTTTGTCTTATTAATTTTGTCTTTTGTCTTTTTGTCTTTTGTTAATTACAGGTATTTCAAAATAGAATTTTTCCAATGACGATTAGGCTACATCTTGTATTTTAATCTGATAAATCAAATATCACGCTTCACTCTTAGCCAATCAAAATGGCGGCCCCATCGATACTCGAGATAGAACAATATATACAATTATTGCAATTATTGTAATAGAGACCACTCGATATATAGATCTATACCTAGACCGAACAGGAGTTATGATTACATGGGGCCCCGATCATGTATTACTCGAAGGGATATTGTCTATACGGTACTACACTAAATTATACTCCTTGCGTTTGTATATGTCGAAATAATTGTTTGCAAAGTCGGTTCGGCGAGATCTGCCGTCATACTCTAATGTATACACAAATGACGAAATGGAGAATCTTGTCGTGTTTTCAAATAAAACGGCAATTAGATTTATCCATCATTTTTACATGCTCACCATTAAGTAACAAATTCAATGAATGCATATATCTTTAAATTCAGTTCATTAAGATTTCATAATTTTAAGAATTTCATTTATCCAAATTTTTAACAGATAGAGAGAGAAAAAGACTACCCACTATAACTGTCAACGCGACAAGCAAGTTTCCGATAATCGTACATCAGGATCCGGCGTCATAAACTGAGAACATACTTAAGTCAAAAATTTAATTTTAATTCATTCCATTATCAAACGTTCAAATTAATTTAATGTAGAATGGTTTAAGGAGGAATTAAACACTTGACTCCCGAATTCAATTTTCTTCATTTTTTCATAATTAGTATTAGAATATGGTATCTACTAAAATGCAAAGTATGAAAAAAAATTATCCACACAGTTCTGAAAAATTTGACTTTGAATAAGCTCCCTCTGAGGCATATTTGGAGTTCCCTTGAAAGGTACTACAAGGTCAATTCAATATCTTTTAACTTTACCAAATGTAAATATATATCAAAAACACATATTAATATCAGAAAAGGAATAATGTTTTAGTAAAATTTCCAAGGAGAAACTGTTTTGAAAGAACTTATTTCAATATCTGTGCTAGAAAGGTTTCAGTAAATATACAAAATCAATACAAAAAATCCCCTATTTTCTCCCCTAAAACACCATTTTACAAAAATCTGCAAATTCAATTTTCAAGAAAAATTATATCTATAATTCTTCGTGTCCAATTGCACGACATTATGAGTATGAAGAAAATTTATCCACAGGAATAGAAAATATGGTCACCAAATCTTGGCTATTTTGACATGTCAGAAAATTGTCCAATTTGGGAATCGTCATATAAATATAAACATGAAACACATATAGACATTTAAAATTAATTTAATTTTAATTGATTTTGAATGAGAACAATATATCATATAATTCAACACATTTTATGATCAATTTCTAAATTGAAAAATTAAAAAAGATGCCCGAGAAGGTCAAAATTGCTCACCAAAGTCCCAATGTTACATATGAAAATGACCAAGACAAATGATGTCAAAATTGTAATGAAATGAAATTCTAGAATAAGATGTAATCTAAAATGTTTGAAATAGATCCCTATATATCACTTATGCATAAATAAAGAAAAATTGAAACAAAAGCAGAGAATATTTGGTGACAAACAATATTCTCAATTGTTGCACCACCTACTGACAAATCTAGACTATAGTACAATCTTAACAAATTTTATCAGGTATGTGTTTGGAGGATTTATTATAAGAATGCAAAAGGTATTACTGGCTTTGGTGAGCAAAATTAAACTAAAAGGCTACAATTTGAATTCCAGTGTAACTATTCAAAAAGTCATCAACTAACCCCTTTCCTTACTTTAATTAACCACTAGAAAAACACAATTCTTGATTCAATTTTTCAGATTTATTATGTCATTTATAATTACATTGTAAAAACACTGATTTATAGTACATAACCTGCATATAAATTAATTACCACAAAGGGTATTGAAAAATGTGTCACTTTGATCTACCATATAATAACATCAAACTTCAACCAAATGTGTTTGTGAAAATGACAGCCCCCCCCCCCTCCTCTTTTAGAAAAAAGTCTGTGAAATGGTAAGAGATTTTCTTGGCCCAAAGCAAATACATATTAAGAAATATGAAAGCCCTTTCATCATTGAAAAGTTATATGTTGATAATTAAGGATTCTGCTGGTTTTTTTAAATTAACAGTAAATCAAAACCCAAAATCTAAGTCAAACTGACTCTAAATTTGACCTTGAAAAAGCCTTTCCACATGGAATTCACATTTTAAATATAAACCTCATCACTTATCATTCAAAAGTTATGGCACAGATCTACTTTTTGCAGAGAAATTAAAAGGTAAGATGTTTACAGATTGTTGACAGTAGGACCACATATAATCACTTTGACAATACACTGTTACTCAGTTGAACCCTGGTCTTCCAATTTGGTGAGCAAAGCACAAATTCCATTCTGTTTATAATGCAGTCTCCTCCTGACAAGGAAATAATTTATTCAAAAGTACCCGGTAGGTTAACCATGATCAGATTCCAGCTTAATCTGTAACTACCCACATCATTGTAGCATGACCTGAAATAATACATTGCAAAGGATCTTAATTTAATCCAAGAAAAAATATACATGTATATAACTTTAAAAATTTTCCTTTTTCAGTAACTTGGTCCCAATCTCCCAAAGATATCTGGATAAGAATTAGTTATTTTTTAACAATAAATATGAAGTTAAAGAAATTGATGAAAAGTACATATTCTCAACTAAGAAGATTTAGTGCAAACACCTTTAAAATTCAGAATCTGAAAATAAATCCCTTAGAATGTGATAAATGTCACAAAATGATGCTGCTCTGTATATGCAACAAATATGCATACTCAGTAAAATTACTTGATTGATTATTACTCCTGAGAGTTTTGATACAGATGTAGTTTAAAGCAGCCGGGGCAATCATCAAAAAAAAAAGTCATGAAATAAAAAGGACAGCCAATCACAGACATTGCCCTCTTGGCAGCTATCTTGGTTGATGGAGGGGTAAAAAACACACAAAGTTAAAAGTAGTGCAGGGTCTTTTATCTTGACACTTCAGAATAAAATTGAAAGTGTGAAAGTCAACAGTCACAACTGTCACAAAATTGTGAATATAACTCACTCATGAAGCCTTTGAACTGTGTAAGAAAAACTTCAAATATGTTGGTATACAAAGAATGACTTCACTAGCATTAGAAAAATCAAAGACATATAATATTTCAATGCAATTACAAGTATTTCTGAAATCAGATCATGTTATTATTTATATTAATCATGAGTCATCTTAGTGAAATGCAGAATAATTAATGGTTTAAATACAAAATGACAACTTTACCTAATGTAGCCTATTTATCTATATCAAATGCACCAGTAGATCCCTTTTCCAGTTGAAACTTGACATGTCACCACACTGCATCCAGAATTTGTGCACTTCATATGCAATATGCTTTCCAGGCCATATCTTAATGAAAATATAAAAGAATGGATGATAATGCTTCATTTTCAAAATCAGATACTTGATCTTTATTGACAAGAAGATTCTTCTTCTTCCATTACATACTAAGTGTACTATATTATGTTACATTGTAATTGATTAATACTTATATTAGCTGATTATTATATATGTGTTATGTAATAGCAATTAATGCATTCCTAAAAACACATACTACAGTATAGTCATGACATTTCATGATTATTTTCAACTGAAGACCTTGATTTTTTCAAATAAACAGGCATTCTGAGAATGGTAAACAGGATGGCAAAACATCTCCCACTATTTGAAAATATTTGCATTATAAAAGTTTAGTTGAATTGTTTGTTAAGAACCTTAATATATTTCATATTTTCTCACTCAGTACAGTATTATTGTAAATTATAAACAGAACTACTGTACTGATTACTTGTACATAAATACAGGATACATGGTCTTGGGTTTGAAATACGACTGTAGTGGCAGATTTAGAGGTCCCTGGGTCCTTTTTTGCCACATATTTACATGTAAAAATTCAGATTTGGCATGAAAAATGACCGAGTAGTTTGGCTAATACACATGTGCCCCCCCTTTTCGAAAATTTTGGATCCGCCACTGGATTGTTTACCTCTGCTCCCGTACTGTATACGATAACTTTAGACGAGTCACACAAACAGCATTTACGTATCATCAGTAGGTTGAGCTAAAAAAACCGTACCTCAACAATTCTTCTTCCTGTATTCCAACAAAAATCTCCATCAACATCGTTCAACTACTCTCTGCTAACTCGGGTACACGTGTGCAGGTTGGTTTTTGTACGCGTACGCTAGATCCGATCTACTTTTAAATGCTCCCTCTTCCATTTTTGATTAAGATATGTGATTATCAGAAACAAATTTACACCATGATTTTCTTTTTTACTCATCTTAACTTTCAATATTCGCCTCAATCGTGTCTTCTGCTCTTCTAGCGCTTTGTATCGAATGTAAACAATCTTACGTCATTTTTATCAACCGATGCATTCCGAACGGCGCTATATTCGGATAGTGTTTAATTCCTCCTTAATTCTATTTATTAGTAGAATAGAACTAAATAAAATTCAAATCCCATTTATTAATTCATTGATGAATAGAAGAATATGAATTTTTGTCTTAAGTATATTCTCAGTTTATGGCGCCGGACCCAGGTCATTTTAGCTAGGCTTAAGGCTTCAAACCCAAATTCCCCGACTGGAATGCATTTTTACAGGTTGCAATCCCTTTTTAAAACCTCTCCATCTATTGATGATTCTGTACTGTCCAAGAGAAGTAATATTCGTAAAATAAGTCGAGAGATGATAGCGGATTTTACGATGCAGCTGAGTTACTCTGCCACAGATACAGTCAGAATAAGAAGATATGGGGGGAAAACTACGAATAATAACACAATAAACTTCTATTACACGGCAGCTGCAATACTGACTAAGGGCAATGAAGTTGTTAAGTTTTATTACCTATACCTATCAAATTGCAGAAACTTCTGGGCGAGGAGGGGGAAATCCCCCTCTCCTCTGGTCCCTACGCCAAGTCTCCTCCCTGGACCAGATGGGGATATGAGCGGTCCATACACCCCTCGCCTAATTCTCTGTCTAAATCCTGGATCCGCTCTTGATATATATTTACTTATATGGGAAGGGTGATATCTCTCACAATTCTGACAAACTGCAGGATAAAAGGCTCTCTCTATCTATCTATCTCTGGGTGGGGGTGGGGGCTTATTCATTTATTTTTGTTTGAATGTGAGACATTCTATACATACATGTTTTACCATTTCGATAATGTCAAAGATGAAGCAAGCTTTCATATGATTTCTCATTTTAAAACATTTAGAAGGATTAACAAATTTATCATAAAAAATATTAGAGCATATACACTATAATTTTGTGTGCCAGATGCGCATTCGAAGTGCAAATATGTTGGTACCTGCATTCCGCTTCAATCTAAGTATATGTCGCTTTGTTGACTCAGGTGGAATCTCTGCTAAAGTTTTCGTGACGATGGAAAATACAGAGCAGGAAGGAGGCCGATGAAACACACACGCACGCACGCACGCACCCGTAAAAATGTTTATGAAGTTTTGACTGCATTAAAGGTAAACATTCACCGGCCATCCAACACCATTATCTTTTTATTACCTTAACTTATAATATTCCAACCCCATGAAATATTTTGATGTATTTTACCTGTAAATTTTTGAAACATCAATGTGTCCCAGCATTCAATAGATGCGCCGTTGTAAGAAAGATAATTCAAACATGAAACTTGACATTAGTTCTGTACTGGATATTTGAAGGTATTTGTTCTATATTCACTTAGTAACTCTTTTAGACTTGTCCATCTCGTCACAAAGACAGTCTTATCATCATCCGATCTTCCGAAGAGGATGGGTGCAAATTGCAATGATTTTAGTACCGATAGAATCTATCCATAATTAATAAGGAAAAATAGGGAAAAGTATAAAAACATTCTAATTCATACATTGGGAATTGAGTATTGTGAAAAGCTTAAAGCTGAGCTCTGATTATTTAAATATGTGTAACGTAAAAACCTTTTTGGGAACGGAAATTTAAATAGATCTGGTAATCTCCGTTCCCAACTAAATATAAACTTTTTTTTTTTATAAATAGACATTCATGATGTTGTTATTTCTTGTAGAACTTTGGAGGTAAATGATGTTAATATACATATTTCGGCTTAATTCGGTGTGTTTTTGACTTGTACGGGAAAGATCATATGACAATTTTCATCAAAAATGAAAAACAAAATTACACGGAATTGCGTGCTGTTACAAATTCAAGTTTCACAGTCCACAATGTAAAATGTGCAAAAAATATTTGGGTAAAGTTCTGTAAATACTGTGTCAAATGTCTTAAATATCAATTATAATGGAAATAAATCAGTCATCCATGCAAAATACACAAAAACATTGATGTTAAAATTTGGCAAATTCTAACCACTCCTTTTTGCAAGAAAGTTTGATATTGAATTTGTGAGAATTTTTATGTTTTTGGTTGAATGGACAGCATGAACAAGAAAATGAGATCAAACTGCATTTTTGAGAAATTTAGTATTTGGTCTATAGGTCAAACGTCCAGCAAGATTTGCATAATATGCTACATTTTAGCTATATATAATTCACATATCAAAATGTTTGTCAGACACTCTTCTATCAGAAATTTAAGTTTACCTTAATTTCGGGAAGGTCGTGTCGAAGGGGGTCATCCCCAAAATTTGCCAAAATTCAAATGTAAACAATAACACCTTTTTAGGTAATAAAATCCTTACATCTGCGAAATGAGATAAAAATTCATGATTTTACAGCAGAATCCATCTTTGTAGATTGATCAAATAACTTTCTTCAATCGCAACCCCTGATACATTAAAATAGTAGTCCCTCTATCCCTACATCACATCAGCCAATCACGACTCTTGTTCATTACTGTACTTTGACCAAAACAAGGTTGTATGGGAACACTCTATAAGTATACGTCAATAAATGACAACTGTAAGCGGTTACAACAATCTGGAAAACGACTTCCCGCGATCCCAGTGGTGATTAATGTTCAAAAGTGAAATAAATAAAAAGCTATTAATCTGAGTACTTGTTCAGTTATTATTTATGAGTTGTTTGTGCTGTTGTTTGGAAGACTTACAGGTTGGATTATCTTTTCATTTTTATATTGCACTTGATCAATATATAAATGAGTTCGAAAAAAGGAATTTCATACAACTGTACAGACGGTCATCCCAAGCTGTTGAACACTATACGAACAAGAGCAACGCCTAGCGTGGCGTAATACGCCCGTCGCTTACTTTGGACGGGATCAATGTGAACGTATGGTTTTATTACCACCAAACCTGGATCTCTTTCGTAATACTTTTATGAAATATTGAAATACAAAAAGAGGGATCCAAGTCCCATAACCTTGTACCAACAAAATGGAATTTGCTCAAACCGAAAAGTGGCTTCCCCTACACTATTTAATCATTCTGTATAAGTTTCATGAAAAACAACTGAGGTTTACTAAGTTATCGCGTTACATAACATCTTATCATAGTAACAAGGTTTTATTAACTTTGAATGTTGTGACCTTGATCTATGAACTTGGGTCAAGGACATGACACACCCTTGGGTCCTTAGTAACAATTCTGTGAAATATTACTGAAATCCATGCACAGGGGAAGAAGTTATGACCCGGACAAGGTTTACTCACTTTGAATGTTTTGACCTTACCTTTGATCTATGGCCTTGGGTCAAGATCAAGACACATTTTTGTGTCCTAAGTTACAATTCTCTTAAACATTATTGATATCCATGCACAGGGTAAGAAGTTATGACCCGGACAAGGTTTTACTCACTTTGCATGTTGTGACCTTGACCTTTGACCTATGACCTCTTATAGTTTTGAGACACCCTTGGTTCCTAGGCAATAATTCTGTGAAGTATTGTTGAAATCCGTGCACATGGAAAGAAGTAATAGACCGGATAATCTTATCCAGACTCCGGACGCCGGACGGACAACGCCATAACATAATACACCCGTCTTAAGACGGGCGTATAAAATGTGAAACAGCCAAAAGAAGAAGTGACCGACCAAATACGAGGTATCTACAGTAAATTAAAATTGTTTAGTAATTGATAAACGAACAATCATCAAATAAAAAAGGGAAAAGAAAGAATGCTTTTATTTCAACAAGCGCATCTAGTAGTGCAGTTATGGACCAAGCCCCCATCCCATCTAGATTGAAGTTTACTCCTAAAATAATAAGACAAAGACGGGGGCGACCAAAAGGGTAAGATGTAACCATTGTTGGGTTGCCTAGAGAAAGGAACAGGTCAAGGAGAAGTGAAGGGCGTGTTGATAAAATACTTATAAAAACGTCCAAAATTAGGAAAAGTCACATCGGTCGTACTTTCTATCATGCATTTGTCTCGTTGATTATATTTGATTGTCCATTTTTGCTTCTTTTGTTACTGCTGCATGTGAAATCTTTATAGACATGTTGAGTTGGATTATCTCAAGAGAGCTTGTACAGATAGCCATCAATACGGGAGGCAGTTTGCCAGCGAAATTTTCGAAACTCCCTAAGATATTAGATGAAAACGTTAATATTGAAAGAATAGAAAAATATTTCACGAAAGACGTATGGTATATCTTTAAAACGTTGATAAGAGAGAAAAGGAATGAACCTGGTGTTATAATAGCTGCAGAGAAGACGTCTGTTCACATGAATCAATCGGCTGTAACAAATACATTGAATGGTTCCATCTAAACTGTGTTCCTCTTAAAACAGCACCAAAGCAATTATATTGGTTTTTGCAAATCCTGCAGATAGACTGTATCCGCATAAGCCAACTAACCTCTATACGGGGATTTACGACCCCATAACCCTTGCTGTATTTTTCTATAATAATAATACACACATTCCTCTTCCATTCTGTTTCTAATGTATTTTGCTTACATAAGTATAAGAGTATTTCCCTTGTAATAAAGAATGTAAAGATGGTGGATATTAATCGCAATGTTATGTTATGTGTGAAGTCGTTTTCGGGATTCGTGTAACATTATCAGTTGTCATTTACTGAGATGTACTTATATCCTGAGAAATGGCGGTACATGTCACGTGTACAGGGAGTCACTACCTACTGCTTATGTAAAGATGATGGATAAATCCAAAGCACAAGTCCAAAAATCATAAAACCAGAGGACATACAAAATCAGTGAAAATGAAAAACAAATGGAAAATAACAAAAATAACAAAATATGTCTACTTGAAGAGCATATGTGAACCCCTGTGATGGAGTGAGATCAGGTGCCCGGGGAGAGTGAGCATCTCCTGCTTGCTAGCAACACCCGTCACATATACCTAGTAGAAAGAGTCAGATCGTGTAAATTCCATATGTATTTATATATGGAGAAGTCGAAGTAGGTAACCTTCTAGTATAGAAGGTGTCAAATCTGGTGATAAGATATATTGCTTATATTGTACCATGCCTTCTACTTTCATTTTCTCATTTTTTCTCCTGTTAATACACAATTCATTACATCTTTTCCCTCAGTGTGGTTGACCCATATTATCGACATTGTCCTCTTTTGCACTGCGAGTGTTCACATCCCACCCTCGCTCTATTTATATAGTAAATAGCTCTAGTACGTATGGTTTGGATTTATCCAACATCTTAACATTATTACCATAAGTGAAACTTGGCTTGACAAAATGAAAAACAAATGGAAAATAACAAAATATGTCTACTTGAAGAGCATATGTGAACCCCTGTGATGGAGTGAGATCAGGTGCCCGGGGAGAGTGAGCATTCCCTGCTTGCTAGCAACACCCGTCACATATACCTAGTAGAAAGAGTCATAACTCGTAAATTCCATATGTATTTATATATGGAGAAGTCGAAGAAGGTAACCTTCTAGTATAGAAGGTGTCAAATCTGTGTAAAATGATCGGAATCGGTCTCAGTCCAGAATATCATTTAAAAGTCTGGATAACGAAATATCATATGGAGTAATAAGAGTTTCGTAACGACCGTAGAACTTCCTCAGTAACGTTGCTAGTCTAGCACATATATAACCCTGGTTGAGCAGCTTAACTGAAAGTCGCCTAGCCCTCAGGACAAAGTCATTGTAATTTGAACATGCTCTGGAATAACGTATTAACTGAGATATGAATACGCCGTATGCGGGCGATGATGGAATGTTGCTACTTATGAAAGGAAAGTTTGTGATAGCGAAATTGAAATCGTCACGTTTGTCATAGAGTGAGGTGTTCAATTGACCATTAATGTCGAAAGACAACATAGTATCTAAATACGAAGTAGAATTACTACTTTCTGTGGTTTCTTTGACCTCCAGTTCACTTGGATAGATGATGCTAAGGTAATTAAGGATTATTAATTGAAAATTATGAAATAGCATTACTCAATCGATGAAAATAATGAAATAGCAATACTCAATTTCAATCCCCTTTCCGCCTTGACAGAAACCATCATGGGGTGGCGTAGCAGTATACATTAAAAATAATAAACATTTCATTGAATGGAAAGACTTACACATTCCAAATTTAGAAGCAATCTGGATAGAAATTAATTTAGATAATAGAACAGTTCTCATTGGCACTTTTTATATCCACACAAGATTTGACACTTGGGATATTGCCGAATTGTCAACAAAACAAACTATCCAGATTTCCTCTATTATTATTCTGCTCGGAGTTTAAAGAAAACATGATGGATCCAAACATATGTGGGAACATAACCAATATCATGAACAGATTTAATCTCAACAAATTGATAAAATTTCCGAGAAGAGTAACCAATAAGTGAAAATACATAATTGACCTAGTATTGACATCAGAATCCTGATATTGCTCAAAAGTTGGCACCCTAGATCCGTTTTTGTAGCGATCATCAAGATATTCACTACTCAACTAGCTTCTAAAAAGTAAAGCATTATGCATATCAAAGAACATTCTGGCAGTATGAACGTGCTGACTACGAAAAATATAGATTCAACCTAGTCACTCATAATTTGATAATCATGATTTAGCTATAGATGCCCCAGAAATTAAAATAACTAACAATATCAAATCAGCAGAGAATTCCGGACTTCGATCCGACAAAGAAATAGGCTTTACAAAAAGCCAAGCTCACTAAAATCCTCGCAAATTTAGGACATACAGGAATAAAGTCACCGCCCTTTATCAAGATTCTAAAATTTCCCACTTCAATAAACTACATGTAGCAACCAGTTTGCAACAGAGCAACTTGTCCTAAAACACGTCGTGGAGAGTTACTAATGAATATAAAACATATATACCTTCTAATTTTGTGCCCCAGATTCACCGCATTTCGACAACTTATGTCTCTTCAGTAAACAATTTTTAGACACTACTGGGTCCAAAAACCCCTGAGAATCCCATTTTTCACCGCAAAACTCTGCAACACTCTGAAAAACTCTGAAAAATACTGAAGTCTACCTGAAAAACACTGAAAAACTCTGACGGCCCTGATAAACACTGAAAAACTCTGAAGTCTACCCTGAAAAACTCTGAAAAACACTGACGACCCTGAAAAACTCTGAAAAACTCTGACGCCACTGAAAAACCCTGCAAAACTCTGAAAAACACTGACACCTACTGCGATGCCCTCCGGTCGTGCGATTGCGGCTTCGCGTACTTCTATACGGTCCTTTCTATAAGCCCTATGAGCATTAAGGTATGTAAAATGTGATGAGTTAATTAGTGGTGAATAAAAAAAAAAAGAAGAGAAAATAAATAAAACATATCTTGCATTTTTGTACGATGTTTTGAAGGGAAATTATTTTAACGATTCTCTAAGATTATTTTTACTGATGCATTATTCCTGTTCTGACTTATGTTTGTAAAAATCACAGTATGATAACATGAATTATTAAACTAAAACAATTAACAAAATAAAAAAAAATACCCAAAGAAACAAGAGAGAAGGGGGGGGGGGGACCCAAACAAAACAAACCCAGCAGAGGCATCCTACAATACAAAGGCTTTTCTTATCATGATTTATATATATAGTAAGAGGTCACCTGTCTATGAAGGTCACATTTTAAATTCCACAAATCTATGTTTTCCTAAATAAAAGACCTCTGTATAAAGGCCACCTGTCTATAAAGGCCACTTTTGACTCTTCCCTCAGCTGATCTTAATAGACAGGTTTGACTGTACACTTATATTTGCAAATTAAAATGTATGTACATATATTCCTGGTAAATATAACCGTTTCATAAATATGTATTAAATTGGTGAAGGGGAAATAAAAGAAAAGTAATAAAAAAAAGCTCCAGAACTATAAATTAGTGAATAAATACACATGTCATAAATTACTGAATAATAAATAAATAAATAAATAAATAAATGGTATTTGAATGTGATCAGTACCTATAAATTTCATACGAAAAGCGAATTTAATACACCAGTACTGATAGCAAATCGACCACAAAAGAAATCGCTTGTCATTCATTTTAAATAACATAATGCATTCTATTCCAATTCTATTGCAACATATAGAGACTGCACCCATGTATTGTTATGTGACGACCTTTAGGGTTAACCCCCCCCCCCCCCGCCCACACACACACACACACACCATTTTTTTCTCTACCAACAATTTTCACACAATATTAAGATATACTAATTTAACCTTTGTTCTTATTATAACAGCGTAATATAACAAAGTTCAGAGGACAATAACTTCCTTTAGCAGAAAATTTGTCGAGTAGAATGTTTAAATTGTAGTATATTTAAATTGAGGCCATACAACCCCCCTCCTCTCTCTCTCTCTCTCTCTCTCTCTTTCTCTTTCTCTCTCTCTCATTATCTCCTATATTACGTATTATAACAATGTATCCAGTAACTGTGATGTATAGCAGTGGCGGATACAAGGGCGCTCGCCCTGTTGACTGGGACACAGAAGTCTTACATAAAAAAAAAACCCTTGTCCTGTCAATACTAGCAAAGTATTTGACCCTTATTTTCAAAATGACATCTAAATTCAAGTAGACAGTGTCATATTTAAAGCAGATACCTGGATCTGCCTCATCGTAAATTGTCGAATAGGATGTTTAGTATAGTATATTTAAATCCATCTTCTCGAGAAAAGCGTACGTAATATTACGTACCCTTGTCTCGAGAAGATGTTTTAAATCGAGACAATACAACCCCCCCCCCCCTCTCTCTCTCTCTCTCTCATATATATATATATATATATATATATATATATATATATATATATATATATATATATATATATATATATATATATATATATATAATGGCACACGCATGGAATTTGTGAAATTGCTTTATTTTAATGCGACATGTCTTTGTTTTTTCACCTTTGTTCTTCTACATTTCATCAGTTCTCTATTACGTAATAAACATCCGGTTGTTTGACCCGGTAAATATCACCCGTAATCTCATATAGTATGTTACCTATCATGATGTAAATTGGGAATCGTAATTAACAGTACCTTCGTATGTATGAGGGGACAGAATATATTAACAGGTTTAAATATCTCCAGTTGATACTTTTCAATGTTAATTTTGTGTTTTGGCAAAATTAAAGTGTCATTTTAACACTGGCTTATAAAGTTTTGGACAAAAACTGATTTTCACTCTTCAAAAGTGAAACAATTTCCTTTACACACGATCATTTATTTATTTTTATATCATAAACTGAACTATATCGATTATTTCAGTTCGATTTCTTCCGCATTTCCTCTGATGATAGCAATATTATAGAATACATGCGAAATGTGAGATTTGTAAAGCTGTGATATAAAGTGCTATTCTGTTTCATTAATTTACATACGAATTAAATAAATAGCTGCATTACAGCCTGTATCGCGTAGCGAGAAGGAAATGCGCACACCCAAAGCCATACCCGTTCACTCAAGTTGGACACTGTTTAAAAAAAAAGGGGGGGGGGTGGTGTTGGTGGAATTAAATTAACGCAACTTCACAGCGTTTTATCGATGAATGGCCGCAAATTTATTAAGAATGCAATATTAACTTATTAACATTAATCATGAATGCTTTTAAACTCGATAGGGAGTGGGGATTGGCCTTAAGGTCGTAACATAACAATATTTGTATGGAGTCTCTACACAGATTCAGAGATTGTAAAGATGTAAAATAAACATCAATCATTATGTGTTATTAAAATGATTGATAGGGATATATAGAAATAATTATTTCCTTTTTCCCTGTTTTTATTTATCTATTTACAGTTAAAACTCTGCGTTTTCCGTTAACTTCGTCCAGCGATTTTTTAAAAAATCTTATTATTTTTATTAAATTCATTTTGATCTATTGTTTTCGTACGGAAAAGTTTGATGTTCTTATTGTAAATAAATAAATAAATTTATAATTGAATAAATAGATAAATAAGAAATAAATAAGACAATAAATAAATGAATTCCGTCGAGGAAGGCCACTGGTCGAAATGTACGGAAAAAGTGCTTTTATTATATATAAATAAATAAGTAAATAAATAAATAAATAAATAAATAGATAAATAAATAAATGCATAGATTTAAATATGTCTTGTTCTATATATTGTACTTATTTCCCCTCCCTTAATGCACCTCTATGAAACAGCGTTCTTAAGCAACATGCTACTGCTGTCGTTAGATTATTTGTTTGTTCGTTTGTTTGTTTTATTCTTCGTTCTTTCTTTAAGTCGATCAATAAAACAAGTGATATCGCGCTGGTTAGTCCTGAGTCAATAAAATTGTTTTTGCTAAGTACGTAATTCATGTGATTTATTAAACTGCATATGTAAAGATCATCTTACAAACGTAAGTCAGAATAGGAACAATGTCTTTGTAATTTTATCTTTCAAAATCGTTAAAATAAGTCCTTAAGAAATGGTAAAAACTGAGATTTTTTCTAATTACGGCTTATAAATTCATCATATTTAGTACGTATTAACGGTCATGTATAGATAACAGGGAACCATTTTAAGGGCTTATATTATAGAAGGGACCGTAAAGAAGAATGCGAGACCGCAATCACACGGCCGGAGGGCATCGCAGTAGGTGTCAGTGTTTTTCAGAGTTTTGCAGGGTTTTTCAGTGGCGTCAGAGTTTTTCAGAGTTTTGCAGAGTTTTTCAGGGTCGTCAGTGTTTTTCAGGGTAGACTTCAGAGTTTTTCAGTGTTTATCAGGGCCGTCAGAGTTTTTCAGGCAGACTTCAGTGTTTTTCAGAGTTTTTCAGTGTGTTGCAGAGTTTTGCAGTGAAAAACGGGATTCTCAGGGGTTTTTGGACCCAGTAGTGAGAGTTGTAGTCGAACAAGTCATGTGAAATTCTTGCTCTTGTCTAAATGATACCCAGTTTTGCACAAAAAAGCTAATGTCCTGAATACATTCTTTTGTGAACAAAATAATATTGATGCCAGCCATGCCGCTCTCCCTACATTTAGGCCACCCCAACCACTTATCTAATATACAGGTCACTAACCAGGATGTACTTGATGTACGTAAACACATTCATGTAACTAATGCCTCCCGGCATTTCCTACTAAGCCCTAGACTACTAAATGAAGGGTAAGTGATACTGGGTCCATATATGTCAAAATCTTCAATTCATCACTTTATGCATCATACTTTCCAGATAAATGGAAAGCTGCTAATGTCATCCCTGTTTTCAAAAAGGTGAAAATACAGGCCCATCAAATTATAGATCTATGTCCCTACCTATTTGTGTTTCAAAACATTTTGAAAAATGTGTGTTCAAGCATATTTATAATTACCTAAATTCTAATAGTTCGATTACATCCGTACAATTTGGATTCACACCAGGTGAGTCAGCAGTATATGAATTAATTGACTTGTATGACCAATTCTTGGGGGCCTTAGATGATGATAAGCAAGTGGGAGCTGTATTTTATGACATCAGCAATGCAATTTCTTCATAATGGACATTTATCTACAACAACAATCGAGACTATGGACATAAACATTTCCTCGTCAAATGT
The DNA here is from genome assembly GCA_035048485.1 of Pteria penguin. Taxonomy (NCBI): domain Eukaryota; kingdom Metazoa; phylum Mollusca; class Bivalvia; order Pterioida; family Pteriidae; genus Pteria; species Pteria penguin. The sequence continues at coordinate 418,218 of CM068591.1, read as the reverse complement.
ACCCATGTGGCATCCATTTAGAATTTCACTGTTTGGCAGCAATTAAACAGTGTTACAAATGTAGTACATTCAGACATTTTGCCAGAAGGTGTAGAACACCCTCACAACGAACAGTGGCTCAAAATAACAGACGGGTATGTGCTACTCGCAAAAGCCACAGGAAAAAAACAAGACATGGTGCACGCTGAAAAATATTACGAGACAAAAATTTATTCCGTGAAATGCTTTGAATTGGACTTTGAGAATGATTAACGGTTTGGTACTTCTTCGATATTGATTATCTATTACGCAATTGTCCCTTATCATAATCTCTTAAACAAACACCCCTTGTATACATGTTATTGTGACTGTTTGTTATGAAAATCTTGATCATACTTTATACAATTTAATTTTGGGACTCAGCGTTAGACTAACAATATCCAACCCGCCAAATCTGGAAAATATGTACTTCACGTGTTTTCGAACTTATTCAAGAACGTCATACAGGAACCACGGCAGGGCAGTCTCTCTACGAATCGCCATCCTCGCTCCCAGTTCCGTGACAATCATGGTCACGATACGTTCCAGAACCTACGACAATGTATAACCGAAATCAACTTGGTTATATGTACATGACATGAATACATACAAGAAATTACGTTCAAGGCATGGAAGAGTTTTAACTTGTTATGTACCTTGAAATTCAAATTAGATAGAAAGACTCTTCAAACTATATATTTTTCTTTTATAAGACAATTGTTAGAGTATGGCAACATTGTTTTGGGATAATTGTACTTACTTCGAAATTGAAATATATATATATATATATATATATATATATATATATATATATATATATATATATATATATATATATATATATATATATATATATATATATAATCAAATTGAACCAGGAAGAATTATTTCAAGAGCCACTAAATCTTGTTCCAAAGAAAACATTTAAAAAAGACAATGGGTGGGAATCACTACAAAACAGAGCGGAAAACAAATACTTATTGCTTTTTATAAAATGATTATTAAGCAGGCTCCTACTTATTTACAGACACTGGTTACACCTAGCATTGGTCAATTAAGTTAAAGGTCTTTTAGGTCTGGCAACGACCTCCTAGTACCACTCTTTCGCACTAATCATTATCAAAATACATTTCTTCATAAACAGTTACAGAATGGAATTTCCTCCCTAACGATGTTAAATTTCTTCCATCCTTACATTCATTCAAACATTTTCTAGACAAAATTCAAACAAAAATACCCATCTATAACTACACAGGTGATAGAAAATATGAAAACACTGGCATAAGATTGGGATGCAGCTGTCTGAACGCCGACCCATAAAACAACTAAGTAGTGACGCTTGCCAATGTGGTGTAATTGAGACTGTCAACCATTATCTTCTTGAATGTCCACTTTATACAGACATAAACAACTGTTGGAACAATAACTGTTAACACAAACTTAGACATTTTATTGAAAGGATGCCCTCTGTATGGTGAAGATGTCAACATTACTTTTTTTCTAAAGTGCAGAACTTCATCAAGAAAACAAATATATTTTTATTACCATATGCTTTGGTTAACACCTCTTAATCAGATTTTGTGTATTCCAGCCGAGTAACCACACTGAGGTGTTTCACACTCATTTTTCATACTTTACTCATCACTATCGTCTATTATCATCATAAAGTCTTTCTTCTAGTTTTTATTTTTCTCTTTCTTTGGGCTAATAATATACAATTTTTATATACATGTATGCACATACACACAAGTCAAAAAAACATTATTCTCTACATACAAACCTTTCATCATTATCATTATTATTTTGTAATTACTCGCTTTTTTTACTCACAAATACATTTTTTCTTTAGTTTTAATTTTGTCTTTCTATTGAATTTTGTTCTTCAGTTTCATTATTTAATTTTATTTAAATGGTGTTATATAATGATTTATAATTAATTTTCGGCCATTATAGCTTGGAAAGATATTTTGTGTTATCCTAAGAGAGAACTTAATATAAGTCTCACTACTTGTTGCTCAATCCTTGTGCTGTATATATATGCCATTGTTTAAAACCAAGAGACTTATAGAGACGCACCCTTGTGAATTATCTTATTTTTTAAGGACCTTTAAAGTCAAACCATTATTCCTTAGAGATTTATAAGATATTCTTTTCGAAAACTTGTTCTAATGGACAAGTTTTAATAATTTGCAAGGATGCGATTTCGTCGCTTCGAACTAGTCTTCGTGTAAGGTAGCCTTTAGTGTCGACGTCTTCAAAAGTGTACACATTGTAAAACAAAGTAGATATACAGACGGCTTCTTTGATACAATTCTTATATTGAGAATTCTTTATAAGTCCCCTACCGGCTCGCCGAAGAGGCGTTATAGTTTTCACTCCGTCTTTCCGTCCATCTGTCCGTTTTCAAGACTTTTTCCAGCCATTCTTCGATATCTTTAAATTATATTTGGTACATGAGTATATATCAACAAATTACAGGTCGGGTTCGAGTTTCGTAAATTTTTACTCACTCTAAGCAGAGTATTAGGCCTTGAACTTAGAGATAATAAACTCTTAAATTTCAGTTTTCCGGACTTAACGTACAATGTTTTACCCACTTTAATCTTTGAAAACTAAATGATATTGTATAATTTGATGGATTAAACTACTGCCCTTCTTATTACAGAAAAAAGAGGAGTTACTGGCTCAGTTATGTGGCAGAAGTCACCATGGACCTATACAATACATGAATATAAATAATATACTAGAACATATAACACATAACAAAAATATTTGATTGTAGTGCAATTACGGTACCGACTAAGGGCGGTCATTTAATTTGACAAAAGCCAAACAAATGATGTGGTTAACCGGTTTACGGGCCCACCTTCCCACTCAACGTAACAGCAAAACAATCAAAGGACGTACATTTAAAAATTTATAAATAATCCTCCATGTAAAGAACAAGGGTCAACAGGTATCGCATATTGAGAGGTCATAAAAATATAAACACGTAAGGTATTGTAAAACACATAATGGTATAAAAATATATGCGACATCAACATGATAAACCGTAACTTTATTTCGAAAAGCAAGTTTACGTACTATACATTTTCAAATTTATCATTAGAAATATTCCATTAACAGTTTCTATGGCGTATTTGTATCACAGCTCTCAATAAGGACTATGATTATAAATAATCTAAATTCAGGAAATAGATACCAATACAAGAAAAAAAAGTCAAATATCCAAATGCCCGAGCTGTTCCGTGATATATCCTAAAACACTTGTAAACAAACTTCCAATGAGTCTAAAAATTTTCTTTGATGGGTGTTTCTTGGAAGCAAGAGATGCTAACTTATTTCGGGCACCTGTTCTTATCTCCATTAAGATGTCCTTTTCATTTGTATACCGTAAATTACATGTATGTTGGTTTCCCGTTTTTCTAAATGTATAGGCCCCTCAGTTCGAGTATGGTTTCCGGATTCTGTCTTTCTGTATCGTAGACTGAGTGAAGGATACAAATATATCATCGTATTTCCCCATGAAACCAAAAACGTTGCGCACAACTTAAATGTACTTTTATTTTGACACCAAATGTCTTTCGGTACTTTAAAGCAAAGACATTTGTTGACAACATTGGGGCCATTATTTCACAAAGACACCCAGTTCAACTCTGGTTTTACTAGAATATAAGATGAATAAAAGATTAATTAATATTAAGTTATATTTTAAATCATAAATCTGTTGAAGATTATATTCCTCCGCACTTGAAAATGAGGGAGTCGCCTTGTATTTCCTATAAATATTCACCAACAGGTGCTTCCAAAATCTTTAACTATAAACAAACTTTGAAATGTGTAGACCTGAAAGACTTTCATAACTCTATAGAGTGTTCTTGTTCCTCTTCTGAGTTTAAATATAATCCATGTGGTCATGTTGTGACAGGAGATCTTTTCGCAATGAAAAACTTAGAGATCTTTTAAGGCCCAAAATATAGAGAGCCACAGTCATTTACATGGCGTCAAACTTTTGATATTATTATGACCTTATTATGAGAAGAGTATGCCAGAAGTTGGACTAAAAGAGAAAAATTGAATTAGACACTCTTTCTGAATGGCTGAAGTCGATTAGAAGTCTGCTAAATAACAGAGTTAGAAGACTACGTCAGTATGTTAAGAACAAACACTGTTCTATATTTCGTGACTCCAGTGTCGTTAGAGAACTTTCTCGACTTCACGAAAATTTCATTATTGTTCCTGCTGACATGGCAGCTAACAATTATACATTCGTATGTAAGGCATACAATATTGAATGTCTTGTAGAAGAGCTTGGTCTTCATTCAAAGTCTGGTAATTAGGGGATAAACGTACTGTGTTTGATTGTTTCCTACAGGTATAGCTTTGTTATACCGCTGGAAACAGAGTTTTCCTGGAGACGCTTGCGGAGTCAGGAAAACGGTAGTTTCCAACGGTATAACCACGGTATACCTGTCGGAAACAATCACACACAGTACGTTTATCCCCATTCTAATTCACTGTAACAAAAAAATCGTTTTTTCTCTTTGAAATTGTCCCCAAATTCCTCGTTGCTAGGGACAGATAGCGCCATATTTAAAATTCTTCCGAGAAACGAATTGATATAGTGCATTGACATAAGAAATTTCTTCATTTTCATATTCTTAAAATTTTATGATTATATTATTAATCACATATTGATTCATACACGAGTGACTTGACATCGCATCGTAAACAGCTGAACAGGCAGTTTTGCTGCGGCGCGGCGAGATGAAATGACATGGTCATGATGCTGGAAAGCATGTTGCATGATGGCATGTTATGTACGTCGTCAGTTTTTTTGTTTTTTTGGTACAACTTGATTGTAATAGTTGTGCACGTGAATGGAAGAACTTGCAAATCGTCCTTGATACGAGACTTAAGATGGACGTTAAGAGCACTGAACGAAGTTGTTTCAGACAGTATTTTGATACTTGGAGTCAGAGGCAATGTGGACAAAGAGTACGTACAATGTAGTAATACATTTAAGGAAGGTATATCGTGGTTATACACGTCTGTACGCTAACGTGTAGACCAATCAGAATTGTCAAAACAAAACAATTGAATTAGAATCCAACTTATACAGTTACAAATCTGTCTCCTTCAGTGGTATCGGATAATCACAAGTCAGTTCTCAGTTCATTCGGTATTACTACAAATGAATCTGATCTCGAGCTACCATACCATTTTTGGATTCCAAAGATGCATAAAACTCCATATAAGCATCGATTTATAGCTGATCTTCCAAGTGTTCCACCAAGCCTCTTTCCATGTTACTCACCAAATTTCTAACAGAAATCAAATATGGTCTTCAGAAATACTGCTCTACTGCTTACTTCAGAAGCGGAATCAATCAGATGTGGATCCCAAAGAATTCTAAGGAACTTCTAGAGCACTTAAAATCTCCTACTTTCAATAATGTCACTAGCATCAAATCTTTTGACTTTTTGACTCTATACAACCATCCCTCATCAAAAACTAAAGAACAGAATAACATCGATTATTCAAAACGTCTTCTTTAACAAAAAAGGAATTCGCAGATAAAAATATTTCGTTTTAGGCCACAACGACACATATTTTGTAAAGGAACAGTCTGATTTCCAGCAGCAAGTATACAGAAAAAGAGATTATCCAAATGTAAGAGTTTCTTATAGATAATATTTTTGTGATATTTGGTGGGAAAGTGTTCCAACAGATTGTTGGCATTCTTATAGGTACTAATTGTGCGTCTCTTCTGGCGGACATATATTTGTACTCTTACGAAGCAGAATTCATACAGTCTTTGCTCTTTAAAGGCAATAAACATTTAGCGTCTCGGTTCAACTTTCCATACAGATACATCGATGATATTTTGTCGATTAACAACCCTGTATTTGAGAATCACATCATATATCCAAAGTAACTCGAGATAAAAGATACTACAAAGAGCGCATCTTCTGCTGCATACCTCGATATACTGCAATCAATTAGTGACGATGGTTCATTAGTAACCTCTATCTATGACAAACGTGACGATTTCAATTTCATTATTACCAAGTTCCCTTTTCTGAGTAGCAACATACCTTCCTCTCCCGCATATGGCGTCTTCATTTCACAACTTATACGCTATGCCAGGGCATGCTCTAAATACGAAAATTTCGTCCTGAGAGCGAGCTTCTTGCCACGAAACTACTCTCACAAGGATATATTGCGGAACGTTTGACATTGTTACTGAGGAAGTTCTATGGTCGTTATAGGGATCATTTGCAATTTCAGATTCCTCTTTCAAGAATGTTAACCGATATTTCGGGATCTGACCATACCAAATAACCATCTTAACTTTTTGACTATACTTGATTTGACATAATACGTGTATACATGTATAAACAGATATTTGTTCACGTGCGTTTCCGACACCGGAATTTCAGGCAGGCAGCATTTTCTGCCTTGAATGGGAAATTTGACTTTGTGTTCCTGTCTTCTTCATATGTTCATGCTTGTATATTTATTTACCTCCTTGATTTGAAATGTTGTTGCAGGACTTTTGGGACCGGTGTTGTTTGCAACCAGGGGACGCTTACTCCTGGGCACCTGGTCTCACCTCGATTTTATTGGGGTTTGCATTTGTCTGAATATGACACTAAACACGATATTGTCCCCTTTAATCCATGGACTATGAGATATGGTTTACCCCTACTTCTTCGGTTTTTACTATTGGCTCATAAGCGCATCCAGGTATATGTACATGTAGTAGAGAAACCAGCCCTCCTTTCCAGTGCATTATGCTCTCAATCGGTTCGAATGTGGGCATATGTGAAACCGATAAATGAGCGAAATGTGAGTATATAAATTGATTTAAGAAGGTCCGACACCCCCCACCCCCCACTCCCCCAAACCGTCCCCTCCCCCCAGCCGTTTTGAAAAATTCTAGATCCGCCTATGACTCTAGATTCGTGGTTCAATGTCGTCTTTGACTTTAATTTTAGGGTTGTATTAGAATATGATATGACCACTCCTTTTCATTTTGTTTCTGAGATAAAACTGTCCCTATCCCGAGATGACTAGCCTCAGTGTCTAAAATAAATGTCCCATTATGTGTGGGAAATGCCAAAATTGGAAATGAAGCTAACAGATGTTTTAACCTTACATAAATCGAATCACATCTGTCATCCCAAACAAACAGTTTCGATTTCCGGATGAAAGTTCGGGAATAAAGCGTCTATAATGACGCGCTAAACCCCCCCCCCCCCCAAAAAAAAATTAACAGAAAGGCATCACATTAAATTGTTAAATCTTTTATGTGTACTGAAAGCTGTCTTGCATATGTCTGCAGCAAACAATTTGTTTTGTGAATACTCTTGTGCTACATCCAATATGGAAAAATATATACAACCGGATAAACATTCTACAACATCATCAACACGTGGGAGGGGGGAGGGGATAAGCATCCTTTCTTGTAATAAAATTGAGACGCCGGAAGTTAATACAAAATGTTTTATTCTACTTTATAACAAGACAAATGGGAGATGCCCAAGGTATATTGCTTGCTGGGTTCAACGACTTGATTCTTAATCATGTTGTTAAGTTATACAACTATTAATTTTCCTCTGTTCTGCAGGAAGCCTATAGCCACAGATTAAATACATAGGGATAGGGTGGCCACACATTGAGCATCTTGTTCCCACAGATTACGAAACTACATGTATTATTTATAGAGCACCTGATGTATTAAAGCCAGTTAAATGGATGTTGTAAGAGCCCTGTTGAGAGAGAGAGAGAGAAAGAGTACTTGTATGACAACCATGAATTAAGCAAAGAAATATATTCTATTGACAATCGCTCTCTGTCTCTCTTTGTGTCAATCCGACTTCAAACCCACCTAGATGATAATATCCCTAGATATATTGTTAATAATTAATGCTGGCTGAGCAGAAATTTTATTCTTGACGAGAAGCTCATGATATGAGGATCAAGAGCGGGGCATGGTCGGCGTGCTTATTCTTGACGAATGAACGGATAAGAAATGGTCAATCGACGCTCTAGCCTTTCTGCTTTTTTATTGCTATAAAACATTTTTGAATTTATATAAACCAGATATGCTCTGTAACATAAAAGGCTTCTAGAGGTAAATTATATCAACACCTTATCGATTATATATGTCTTCAGTATTACCTTTGAAAACCTATCAATCCTCATTATCAAAAACTTAAATTGCAACATTTCTCATGATTTAGCTATTGGACGTGGTAGATATCTCAATATTGATAGACACCAACGCGTCTGTCCTTTTTGTAATATTAACGATATTGAGTATGAATTTCATTTTATATTGAAATGCCTATTCTATCACGATATTTTAATTCAATATATTAAAAGATATTATTTCATAAACCTTGTGTATTCAAAGTTGTGCAACTGCTAAGTGTTATCAATGTTAAAGAACTTACAAAACCCGACAAATATATTTCTATTGCTTAAAAAGAAAGGCGGTAGCTGAATGAAATGTTTATACATATTTCAAATTCTCAAAAGTGTGTCCCGATGTTTATTCGATTATCATGTGTGTTTTACCAATATTCATAACTTATATATGACGTGATTGTGTGTACTAATATATATTTATGTAAAATATGTGAAATGGTTATATGTATCTTAATCGTGAGTACTTATTTATACATGTATCAATATTGAGTCTTTTCGTTAAACAGAGTTATTTCCCATTTGAGACGGTATCTGACATAAAAGAGTTATGACGTCATCGAATGCCTATGAAAACGTCATGTGCGGGTTATCATTTTCCTGAGTTTTAGATCAGGGTCCGGCGCCATAAACTGAGAAAATACTTAAATCTGGCCTCTCACCATAAAAAGCCGAGGTGTTTCGAAAAGTTTTTACGGGAGCGAAGTTGACCTAGGTCAACCTCACTCCCGTATGTTTTATAAATATTTAAAGAAAGTCTGACCCAAATGCTCGAATAGAGCTTTCTCCCATGGTATAAAAAAAGGCGTAGTCATGCAACCGTGACATTTCATCGAAGACACGACAAAGGCAACATGGTGTCACAAACAGAAGTACATGTAATTATCTCTATATATTTCCTTTTTTGTTTCTTCATTTTTTGAAGTAACATATACAAATAATACAAAGTTAGTTATAACAAAAGATCACATGATACTGTAATGTTGTATGCATTTGCCACGAAAAGGCCACCCACCCAACCGTGCGTAAGGGTTCGCTAAAGGGAAAAAATATAATTTTTTTGCAAGTCAAATATTCAGTCATTTCTATGTAAAAGTGTACCTTATTATACATCAAAATGATCGGCTCGATGAGAACAATTCATAAACAAAGGCTAAAATTGTCCATATACCTTTGTATGGTCAATCAGGTCAACTTCAGCAGTCTGGGCTTCCAAAAAATCTGGTCTCTTGTGGCAATCTTCAAATACTGTAAAAAAATCAAAAATATGTAATTCAAGGATGTATCTTGGGCAAGCTAGCATTTATTGTAACTGAAACTACCCCAAATAAGTCATATGATGCAAGTAAAGTATGGCAACTAAATAAAATTTGAGACCATATTTGATAAAGTACTACTTTCACATTGAAAAGTATGGAAGCCCAAGAAGGTAAATCATCATACAATTGTGTATAAGTGAGGAACTAACTGAAGACTGTAAAAATGTTACATTCTTGTATCTAACAATAGGAATAATGATAGTTCATTCTCTTTAGATCATTAGGGTATTGATGGAAGGCTTCTTCACAGCTTTGTGTGGGAAATATGGTAAGGGGGGGGAGGAAGGGCTTCATAATGGATACATGTTCTAATACTCATCATAACATACAGATCTTAAATGATTAGTACATTGATCTATCTTCAATGAATTTGATGAAATTGTAAAAGAAGATGTGTCTGTGAAACACAATGCCCCCCCCCCTTCTGCACCAACAAAGTCCAAAATAGGTATTTTATCATGAAGTCTCAGTCAAAGTCACATGGTCATCCTAATTGGTATCATTTAAATTACATCTTTAGCGGAGCATGCATGCAAAATACCAGGACCCATGGTTACAAAGATTGGGCTCTCTGCCATAATCAAATTCGGTTCGCATATGCATCCAACATTTCATGAAATTTGTTGTACTATTATTGATAATAAAGCAAACCTGTGATGCACTGGAGCAGGTCCTTGTAATTCAGTATCAACTGACTCGAAGAGCGATGAGCTGCGAGGCTTCAGTATTTGCTCCTTGGATTTCCTGCTGTCTTTACTTCTCTTCTGCTTTTGTCTGGTTTTAGTTCCACCGGTGGCAAATACTGAAATGAATTAATGGTTTGGTTTCTGGTTTGTTGTAGATTAACTTTACATTCAGCAACATTTCAGATATGTGGTGACAGGACAGTTGTCAAGTTTCCAAATTTAGACCTGGTGCCAGGCAATCACACCATGGGCAGCTAGGGGTCTTTTATGAGCCAAGCCTTCCCCGATATGAGCAACCCCCTTGCCATCAGAGAGCCCGCAAGCGGTGAGGGTATGCCAGGAATCGAATCCTGATCTCCTGATCCATAATCCAGCCTGCTACCTCTATGCAAACACAGTGGGAGAAATGCATAAATGCAAGATTATGTAGCAAAAACAGTACCAGCAACAAGTTACAAATAATTCATTTATCAAATTGGACATAAATTGTTGTATTCATTTAAATACTGCAATACAGTTGCATAGTTTATAAATGAAAAATATACCTGTAGGTCAATCTATATGTCGCAGAACTTTACGGATCCAGCTCGATAATCCTGAATCAGATGGTCTATTTCGTAAGCGTCTTCCTCCCCTTCATACAGCACTTCACACACTGCATTCACAGCACCGCCACTGCCAGATAGGATGGATATCACTGTGCCTTTGTACCATTCTTTCTGCTGGGAACCTTCATCAACTACCCATTCATGGCTGATACATCTACCTAGGAACTTTGTTGGCCTTTCTCTTGCTTTTCTGCAATTTAATATATAAGAAGAATGTATCATACTGTTAATGATATGGTGAAAGAAACAAACTTAAAGCAGTGTGATCCTTTTGACTCCCAAACAGATTGACATCACATTGAAATGAATTTCAGCTACATGTATATGATGTGCATAAGGCAAATCGCTGAATGTAAAACAATATGTCCAGCAATGTAATAATTATGGTTGAGTGGGGTGAAACATCTTCACATACCGTATATATACTGAATTGTTTAATCGTTTTGCTCCAATTTCTTTCTGATAAGGAATATTTCATCCATTGTATATATATGACATCATATTCAGAAATATTTCATTTACATACAAGTATAGATTCGCAAGAATGTGGTGTAACATCATGTTCAGCACTGCAAAATTTACCCTGTATTTTAACTATATCAAAGTGTACTTGTTTCAAAGTTGTTTTATAGGTCACAGTTAATGGTATGCAAGACATTCCATTTCACAAGACTTACATGTGGCCAGTTTCCTTTATTTCTCAATACAAACAAAACCCCAATTCAATTCATCATTATACCTGTATTAATATTGCTGAATATAGTTGGTGGTCAGCAGGATTTTGACTAAAGGTTATGACTGAATGCGAGTTTAGGTCACAGGAATCTCAATGCAGGACTGAGTGACTTGGTCTCTTGGGTCATCACAAATGGTCTAGTGTTTAAAATTATACATAGTATATGAAAAAGTAAGAAACCTGTGATGCACTGGAGCAGGCCTTTGTGTTTCAGCATCAGCTGACTCAGAGTCTGATAAGCTGCAACGCTTCAGTGCTCTCTTCTTGCGTTTTGGATTTCCTACTGTCTGACTTCTCTTCTGCTTTCCTCTCACTTGCTGGACTCTTACTGGCGGCACATACTGAAATGCATAAATGCAAGGTTTACGAACAACTAAATAAATCTAATGTTTTGAATCTTACAAAAAAAATGCTGGTAAATAAAAAAGTTATCCAAACTGCTGAAACCAAAACTGACTACATAGTCAATCCAGTCTCCATAAACAAGTATATATTGTAATCTAGGTGTCTGATGTCACATAGAAATTCTTTCAAAATACGTACATGTGTACAAGAGGAAAACAATACAATAATGAATGAGTAATACGAATTTCCAACCAAAAGCATACCACTATGAGCATTCCTTGTCCTCTCAAAAAAGGTGTGTTTGTGAAGCACTAATGCCCCTCTTCCTGAAGGCAATAAAGTACAAAAGTGGTCTTAACCTTGGTTATGCTAAGGAATAAGGATCATCTCCACATGGTGTACCAAGTCTGAAGCCAACCAATATGTGCAAAAGTGTTTGCCTAGCTTTAAAAAAAGCTCTGTAAAATGCTAATGTAAGATAACCACGGGTACCGTACAGCAAATTTTACACTTATCACCATATCAACTTACCTGAGAACAATGATACCTTGCGAATGTAGTACATACCGATACAAATCATCTGTGACTGCTGGCCACGAGCTTAAACTTCTTATTATTAATATGCAAACTTACCCATACTCCAGGCTCTCGAATTCCTGGACTTTTCCCTTCTCGTGGTGATGCGAGCTCTGAAAGAAGAGCCTTATGGTAAAACGATTCGAGTTTCGGTAGCATTTCATTTTCCCACAGTAAGGTGTCTCTCTGAATGCGCTGAATAAATATTTGGTGCGGGTTTAGTGTCCGAAAAACAAAATCAATCCATTGCTTGTCACAGATGTTAAGTAGGCCCTGACACTGGAAGTAGTAATTGTGCCTCTCTTTCAGATGAAGTTTTCCATTCACATTTTCCAAACAGAAGGATGGAGTTTCTGAGGCTTGAAACAGATTTATCGGCTTAGAGTGTAACAGATTTTTTATTTCAATAAGGCCAGATTCTCCCTTCGAAGTTGTGACTACACCATCAGGACTGCCTGCTAGGAATTTATGCAATGGATGGATGACAAGACCACTTCTGTTTACATGCACATTTTCGCTTTCGTCGGCTTTCTTCAGTTTATATTCTTCAATAGTAGTGTCTTCCTGAAGAATTCCATTTCTAGTGTGACGGTTTCCATTGAATGATGAATACAACAAGTTTCGCACAAATTTTTGAACTGGTAGACTGCAATTTCGTTTTACGATTGAGCCAAAATTAGATGCTGTAATCCTTTTCCTCCTTTCCGAATGCCAGAGACCTGATTGTTGTACTGTAGAATTTGTAATTCTTTGACACTGCTTGGCCGAAATGTTGATATGTTTATCCAAAAATGACTGCTTTAGACTGTTAAGATCTGAAGGTGAAACATCTTGTGTTACGTCAAGTGCCTCTGGACCATACGCTTTTCTAGCTTTCTTTGTATTGTTAGTTTTTAATGAGGCCACCTTCTTCTTCCATCGCTGATGCTATGTTTTAGGTTTTGCTCCGTATTTGTTGGCATGGGCCAATGTCTGTCGTCTGCGGCTGTAAAGCTTTCGGAAGTGGCATCCGGGCTCTGTGCCTGTACATGATTCCCATGTTTTACAAGACCATTCTGGACCCAAATTCATCCTCAGTGCCACGCCATAGCAACGAGCGTGCCAGAACCCATGATTGCAGAGATTATGCACTTTGCCCCCATCAAATTTAGTGCGGATATGCATCCAGCATTCGGCTAGGTTCGTGGTACTGTTGTTTATTAGTCTGTCTGACTTTTCCGCTATTCGACCAAGAAGTAACGAGACATCTTTGATGATGTGTTGTTCAACATCACTGTAATCTATTGACGCGACTCTTCCTGTGATGTTATAGATGATCCTTCAGTCCAAAACTCAATTTGCTCATCAACAACAGAAGCTTGGACGGTTTCTGAAGCAGGGGTCGTAGAATCATCACATTCGTTTGAACTCTTTGAGGAGATTTTTGAATTCTGGCATTTTGCACGGCAGAAGTCTGAACAGTTGGAATGTAAGTTGAAATCATGATGGACGGAATTTTTGATGTCGTGAGTCAATTTTTTAACTGCGGTGGCTTTATCGTACTTATTTTCTTTAAGCTCCTTCGAACGAACACGGATTGCACATCTCAAGGCACTCACTAGTCTCACTCTAGTTGTTTTTGATAGGTGATGCTTTCCCTTGTAGAGTGGATTTTCAGTGACTAGTTTCTAAAGATTTGAGCGATAGCATTTGCAAACGTGATTTGCGCATTCTTCTTTTGTTACAAATCTCCCCCACACTGGTACTTCTTCTCTGATCCTAGCAAACACAGATGAATCGCCATCGCCTATCAGCCGCATGTACCTCACCTGCAGAACGTCGAATTAACAGATTCTCAACCAAAAGTTGGTCGAGACTGCAGCTCTACTGGTCTACTCTATTATCTTAAAGAAAAACCCGTCGACAATCCTTACTGGGTCCCCTGTAGGACCTCCATTAAAACCAAAGCGTAGCTTCCCTGTGCATTCCACATTTGTCAATGACCTTGACCTTTGACCCCTGACCTTGAAAAGCAATAGGGATCATCCTCTCATCATTGACAATATGTGTGCCAAAGTTGAAGAAGATACAATTAAAGGTCTGGTTTCTATGATGTTCACAAGGTTATTTCCATATTTGTCCATGATGACCTTGACCTTTGACCCCTGACCTTGAAAATCAATAGGGATCATCATGGTGTAGGTGTGTGGTAAGTTTGATAAGGATGCATGCAATTATGTTGTCTCTATCGCGTTCACAAGGTGGTGTGACGGACGGACGGAACCACGGAAGCGTTACTATATCCCCTCCGCAACGCGTTGCACATGGATAATAAAAATGACAAGCAGGGCTACAATGTACATTATCTAGTAATGCTCTTTGTGGCATCAACAAATCAAATTTATCACCTCACCGCTACGCGGCTCGGTGGTAAAATTGGTGGATTACACACTGGGAATTATTAGACAATATACATGTAGTCCTGCTGTCATTTTTTATTTCTTAAATACAACAGGGATTTAACCTACAAAAAACGAGTTACTTGGCTGAACAAGGGTGGGCCTTCTTCTTTGGCAATTGTAGAATATTTAGGGGAATTTCCTGGGTTGTCGGCACACGGCAATGCTAAATCTGCGTCAGAGTACATTCGAACTCCTCACACTGTAATGAAGGAAATTTCTGAATCCCTAACTAAGAAAAAAACCCAACATGTCTACCAAGAATTGATAGGAAAACACGACGAACTTACCGGACCAAAAAGTCTAAGACAAGTTAGGGACAAAAAACACTATGACCAGAGTAAAAATAGGAAAACGAAGGACGGACAGACAGTTAATCGTCGTAACATTGCTGACCATATCAACGAACTGGACAGACTTGTGGCAGATGGACAGACGTACGTTCGATCAATTATAAGAGACCAGGGTAGGGCGCCTTCTATCATTGTTTATTCCAACGAGCAAATAAAAGACTTGAAGAAGTTGTGCTGCACTGGACAGAGTCTGTGGAGTATTGACAAAACGTTCAACCTATGCGACATGCATGTGACACCGACCTGCTACAAACAGACTAGTGTTGTGTCTGATAGAACCGGTGAACCACCGATTTTCCTGGGTCCTATATATATATACGACAACAGTGACTTTGCCGGTTACAGCAACTTGTTTAACCACCTACGGACGACATTAGCCGACACGGACAGTTCTAGGCTTGTCATAGGAAGGGGGTTTAGTAAATTCCATCACCGCTGCATTTCCAGACGCAACACACGTCCTCTGCTCTTGGCATCTTAGAGGTAATGCCAAACAACACCTAATTGATGACGCCGTGGCCAAACGTGACCGTGACAGAATATTGGATGACATATTTGGAACTGACGGACTTCTTGATACAGACGATAGTGTCATCTTTGACGAAAAATGTGAAAGCATTCGTTCTGACTGTAAGGAAATTTCGGACAAGTTTCTAAAATATTACGATACTAGACTGGAAAGAAATATTAGGAAAAAATTAAATGAGCCGAAGAATGCTGGGAAACTAGGGATGTCTGGACCATGGACAAACAACAATAGCGAGTCACTAAATCACGTTCTAAAACAGCAAATTGACTGGAAGCCTCAACCTCTTTTAGATCTTGTAGAGGCTGTCACATCCCTCATTGACGGACAGTTTACAGACCTAAGACGGGCTATAGTTGCCACGGGACAGTTCCGATTAGCACCCACACATGTTAGGTTTGGTGTAAGTAAGTCAAATTGGGCTGCGAAGACGAACAACGAACGGACGAGACTGTATGACAGATTCAGAGAGTATGTACCAAAAGACCCCAAGACTGTGACTTCAACGGACGGAAAATCGACGGTGGTTGCTCCGAGGTCACATGGTCGAAAGATTGGACAGAGGAAACGAAAAATTAACGAACGGACGAGACAAATTAAAAAACAGAAGGTGTAAATTTGTGTAAGACTTAAAAGTTTATTTCTGCGTGAAAGTTATTTTGTTCAAATGACCTGAAATTTAAGCTACTCTCTAGCTCCGTTCTCTATTGTAGGAGAGCCCGGTCCTTTTGGGTAGGGCTAGAGAGTTCAAAATTTCTTCGTTGATTTTTTCATATTTAGTTTTCTTTCTAGTGTCTAAAATTGAAATAGCCGCTGTTTACTTATGCCCTATGAATGTGCCATGTATACACATATATATATTCTTACAAATTATATGATCCTATATTTTGTGTATTGATGTTGATGTGTGTTTTGTAATAATTTATATGTGTTGATTTACAAAATAAAGTGTGTAAAAATAGTCTATCTTAATTTATTTGTCACAAATGATAGCAATATGAATGTACAACGGTGTGCTGTAATCCAGAGTTGTCCAAATGACTTTAAGCAGTATATTGTATATCAATCAGAGGAAATTCGGAATATCAAACTTTTTATTTCTAAGTCAAAATTTTAAAAAAAATCAGCATTTCCAATGTTGTTTAGCTTATATATTATGGAAATGGACAAATTTGTCTTTAAAATGAGTATATAAGTGCCGTTTCGGTGTTTACCCTGCCGTTTCTGTGTTTAGGTGCCGTTTCGGTGTTTCGATTCACCCTATAGTAGCTTCGTATGTGAATGAAAATATTTAACAGTCCATTTACCTCAATCAAAATGATTAATTAATCAGTTAAAGAAAGAATAAAATGAAATTTTATCTTTCAATATGTGCAACAGGCACAAACTTCGTCGTTTTGTCGATACCAAGCGGCGGAGTGATATATATTCTACTTTCGGTTTTGAAGATGTGTTAGGGTACTGAAAATTCAACTGTAATTCAACATTATAAATGGTAAATGCGTTATATCAGGTTGTTTCTTATGGTTTCTGGATGATTGAAATTGTATTGGGTCACATACCAAGGGTCATCAGACTTTTAGATCATTAGAAAAATAGAAAAATCCAACGGTTGACAAAAACAAATATGGCGGCGCCCATCAAGTATGGTGGGACACACAAATAATTGTACGTACTAAGTCAACGGCTTGTTGACAATGCCATTGAATGGTAGCTTGCCCTTCATACTGACCTCAAATTTATACTGTCAGTTTTTCTGCATTAGTTATGCACTTATAACAAGTGCAGATTTTTTTGAAAATATGGCACATTCAAGCTGTATTTTCAACTATTGAAATCGTGGTAATATACAATTAAGGTAGGTGTAGCCCAACATTTTGCATTGTATTTTCAAGACTGCAATTATATCAACTTGTTTTTCAAGTTTGGGACCTCAATATTCTCAAATACTGTAGAAACTGACAATTATATCTGGACACCCCAAGTCAGAAAAATTTTGCCTTTATTCAACCCGTAACGTAATACTTAAATTTTAAATTTTAAAGTTGAACGAAGAAATTATATCACATGTTCTAGTTATTTAGATATTATAATATGACCAGGTATGTTAAATATTATAATGTACAAGTAGTATCGTATGTTCAGTTGTACTCGTAACGAACTCACCCTCTCCGTGCAAATATAAAAAGGCTAATAAGATATAGGTAATTTGAAAACTTACGATATTCAGGTAATACTATCCTTTCTCCAGATTACAAGAGCTAACTTTCAATACTCCACAACAGACAACACATTTGGAAAGCATAATATTATTTATACATGTATACTTTACTGTAAAAAAATACATATCAGTTTGCACATCCGTTTGTTGACACATATTTTGGAGTGTTCGAATAAATAACATACAAATAGGAAATGGTATAGATTGAAGACGAAATCTTCACGATCCTACATAGTGGGTGCATACTGAATAATGTTATTTGTAAATTATAGCTCTTTTCTGACGTCTAGATTAACAAAGTTATTATTTTAATTTATTTTATTTTGTTTTATTTCAAGTACAAACATTTTTCATCAATGATAGTACGGAAACAGAAAACTATATGATACTTTTGTAATAATTTATATTGTTATTTACGGGCTAGTACGATGTTCATACAAATTCAAGAACTAGTAACATTTTTAACTAAACAACCTGCGTTTTTGAAATACGAATGCCCCAGCTGCAAATAAACATAGCTGTCAATGTTCTACCCGGGGTCACATGACGACGCTTAGGGGATATACTTATTGTTAAATTTTGGTAACTATAATAACATTCTATTGAAAGTTATTAGGCACTGTAGAATTACGGAGGTATATACAGACGGACGGAACGACCGAACGCTTTTTTGCCCAAGATCCCTTAGACAGGTGCAAAAAGCGGAAGGGAGAGGCGCAGGTGCCAAGAGAACGAAAAATGTTTAAAAATCATATAATAATTAGAATTAATATTTATGCTGTTTGTTTGTAACTGTTCGACTTGTCATGGATCCCCATTCATAAAATTATACAAAACATTCCTGAGGTTTTTACCCATCCATCACTGTTATCCCATTCCCCCTCCCCCAAGGAAAGACTAGGTAAAGAGAACATATGCTGTTTGAAAAAACAAACAGCTTTTTTCTTCTCTCCATCATTTCTGTCTCTGTAAATGTAAAAATACTTATAATCGAACACTCTGAATTCAAAAAAGTGTCCTTGGGAATGCTGTATACTAATTTCGAGTTTCATTTTCTTTTTGAGGTGGGAAGGAGAAGAAATGAGGGAAGGGGTGGGATGCAGGGAAGAAGTGTAAATTTGAGGGCAGTGAACTTGGGCGAATGCCACCCGGGTAGAATATGGAAGACGGGTTTAAAGAATTAGGCAAGAAGCGGTTTAGTCCGACAAGACCCTTGCGTCTCCTATCTGCAGTGGATCATGTTATGAAATGCAATAACATATGCATGTTTACACTATACGTGTAGACTTGCATCCGTATTGTATAAGATCAGTCAAAAATGAATTTCTAGACACATAACTAAACTAAATTGTTGTAAAGAAATTAAATAAATGTAAAAATGTGAATAAATGATTCCGTCTAGTGCTGTATGTGTTAAATATCTATGTAAAATGCATAGTGAGGAAAAAAAAGTTTTCATACTTTTTGTACAGCCACTAGTTAAATGTCACGGTTTGTCGATTTGACATTTCTTTTATATGGTAAGCGAGAGCATTTAGGTCAGACGTTTATTTAGTATTCATAAAACATACGGGAGCGAGGTTGACCTATGTCCAAAAAAAAATTCGAAACATTTCGGCTTTTTATGGTGAGAGGCCAGCTTTAAGTCAAAATTTCAAATTCCTCTGTTAAACAATGAATTAGTAACTAGGATTTGGATTTTATTGAATTTTATTCTATGACTAAATAGAATCAAAGCATTCTGCATGACAATTTATTTGAACGGTTGATAACCTTATCAACCGTTCAAATAACCGCCTTATCAACCTTTTAATTTATTCCCTTGGGAATAAATTAAACTGAAATAATTGACTTAAGTATATTCTCAGTTTATGCGCCGGACCCAGTTTCCATAGGATTTGATGACGTCATAAATGTTTACGTCAGTTACCGTCCCAAATGGGAAGTAACTCTGTATAACGAAAAGACCGAATACTAAAAGCGAATAGATATGAACACTGCTTTGTATGTATCAAAATAGTTGTACTAATTCACTCTCTGTTGAATAAGTTTCTGTTCGAATTTCATATACTGTAAATGTATATCTTATGTGTCTTCGACATAAAGAAATAAATTGAATAGAATTGTTACGCTGTTTTCACTTCGTATTATTGTGCTATATTGAATTGCAGTTTGGTATTTAAAAACTCATTTTCCGATTAGTCGTCATGTAGTTATTTAGCTGTACTCTGCGCAACTGGCGTATCGATTCTGTACACAATAAATGTTGTAACAAAAGAAGTTTTAATTATTTTAATTATTTTTCTTTCGTTTGAGTGGAGACGAATTAAAAAGAAATTGCTAACAACGCGGCTGCAGAGACGACGCAATGACGTTAACTAGTAAACCACACGGGGATGGGGGTTTGGGAACGGGGTGTAATTTCCTTTATCAAGATATATACAGACATGCAGCGGGAATGTGGAATATTTTACGGTAATCCAATGTATGAATAGGAATCATTCTCACTTACAAAATATGTTACATTAATCGTCTAAAGCATCATTTTTCATCTTATCTATAACAGACTATTATAGATAAGTTTACAATAATAAATATTTTAAACCTTTATCAGTGGATATTGATTTGATAAAAGAATATATTAGTAGGTAAAACATATCTGTAGGTAAATATACATACATGAATGGATATGCTTTTCGCTAAGTTAAGTGTATGAAAGGGTATGGTTTTACTGCCCAGTATATGAACGGGTAGGGTGCTAACGAGACCAGCCGCTTATGTTCGTACCCAATGTCATTGTAAGTGACAACCCAGTAATCTGTGGCAACATCTTAATAATCTGTGGGAGCGAGATAATATTTTTATACATGTCTACTTAAAACCATTTTCAAAATGAAGAAAGGGAAAAATTAAAAGACAAACGACAGAAAAACTTTTTTCGTGAAAGTTTGCCACCAAGTGTCCTCATGAAACTATTATGAAGATATTTTCTGAGGAGATTTTACATGCATTTTGATTTGACAGGCTGACACTCATGGCAAAACCTACAATACTTCATTTACTATAGTAACTGATAACATGGATTGATACTTTAAAATATGAAAACCCAGTGTTATAAACTAACAAACAGAACTCAGTGCGTCCCGCTATACATATAGTGTTCTTAATCAGGTACTTTTAAGCACATTCAGACAGAAAATGACATTCTTCACCAAGTGAAGAAATCTGAACACAAATTGCAGATGTACAGATATATCACAGAATATCTTAAATGAACCCTCTCAGTTGTATTGATTGATTGAATGATTATTGTTTTACGTCACTCCACGATTATTTCACATATATAGTGAGGGCATCTGCCTGATGCATTGCATACAAATTTAGACCTTTCCAACGGACCCACCCGAAAAAAAGAGGGATCTTTTATGTGCTCCGCCTACCGTGACACGGGACCTTGGGTTTGACTGTCTCATCAAAAAGACAGAACACCGGTGTGGCCATGGCGGGAGTCGAACTCGGGACCTCTCGATCACGAACCGAGCAGCATATCCACTAGGCCACACTGGCTTCGCTCAGTGATATATATATTAGGGTTGTCAACGAGTGTCCGTCGAACGAACCGAGTTTCGGTTAGTAAACACTTATACTCGGTACTCGGTGAAAAAAAAAAATTTACAGAAAAACAGAATGAAGATGTTATTCCGCTCTGCTTGTCTTGTATTTGTTAAGCGACGGAACACTTCCCTCTATGAATGTTTAGACAATCAAAACACTCTCAATTATTTCTTCAACCGCCTCGGGGCCATTATATATCGATTGTTTGTATCACTGAATATGTACTCAACTTTAATTACCTTTACCCATAGCTTATTTGTACATGTACTACATAAGGCTTGAGTTGTAATTTTTTTACAGTAGGTTAATTTGAAGCCAGTTTGTTAAAATGCCGCCTTAAATGTCTAAGGCTTGGAATTACTGGAGCGACTGGTTGAACAACGGCGCGTCATTACAGACGAAATGTTCGACACATTAGTCACCAAGAAGTCCGATGCGTACATGCTGCTGAAGGACTCAGAATGGGAAGCAGCTTCCGAACTTTCATCCGTTCTCTGTCACCTCACAAAAGAGACTACGTACATGTCAACTGAAAGTTGTGTTTCAGCTTCCGTGACATATCCTATCATCTGCGGTTTACTAAAGAACCACCTTAACCTTGAGAAGGATGATAGTCCATTAATTACGAAGGTTAAAGAAACCATCGCAGGTGAATTGCGATGTCGTTTCAATCCATACGACATCGACACCGCCTCAACAACATCCGTTGTTGCTTCTTTTCTAGATCCGCGTCATAAACAATTGTCATATTTGTCAGCTGCACAGAGACAAAGTGTCATAGAGACCGTCGACCGTCTATTGGATGAAGTCCTGTTATTACCATCTGTATCGAATAAACTCTGCGTTCCCAAGAAACCGAAGGTGCAGCGCGTCCTGGATTTTCATACACCCCCCACCCGCAAACGAAGATTGGGGCGGTATATAGGAATTACCTTGTCAGTCTGTCTGTCCGTCTCTCTGTCCAGAAAACTTTAACCTTGACCATAACTTTTGAACCAAAAGAGACTGGGTATTCATACTTTACATGCATATTCCTTGTGGCAAGACCTTTCTTTTGGTACCAAAATTTTTGACGTTGTGACCTTGGCCTTGACATTTGACCTACTTTTTAAAAACTTTAACCTTAGCTATAAGTTTTGAACCTAAAAAGACTGGGTATTTATATTACACATGTATATTCCTTGTGGCAAGACCTTTCTTTTGGTACCAAAATTTTTGACCTTGTGACCTTGGCCTTGACATTTGACTTACCTTTTAAAAACTTTAACCTTAGCCATAACTTTTGAAAGAAAAGAAGACGGCGTGGCCTAGTGGTATCGCGTCGGACTCCTGATCGGGAGGCCGGGGTTCTAGTCCCGCTATGGTCATGCCGGTGTCATGTCTTTCGGATGAGACAGTAAAAACCGAGGCCCCGTGTCGTGGTATGCATGGCACGTTAAAGATATCTCACTGCTTCGGGTGGGTCCGTTGCAAAGGTCAAAATTTGTATGCCCCGCATCAGGCAGATGCCGTCACCATATACGTGAAATATTCGTGGTGTGACGTAAAACAAAAATCAATCAATCAATCAATTGAAAGAAAAGAGATGGGACCTTCATACTACACATGTATATTCCTCGTGGCAAGACCTTTCTGTCGATACCAACATTTTCGACCTTGTGACCTTGGTCTCGATGTTTGATCTACTTTTTAAAACTTTAACCTTAGCCATAACTTTTGAAAGAAAAAAGATGGGACCTTCATATTATATATGTGTATTCCTTGTGGCAAGACCTTTCAGTCAGTACCAGCATTTTGACCTTGTGACCCTGGCCTTGACATTTGACTTTTTTCGGAAAAACTTTAACTTTGACGGTAAAGTATAGTCATAGAGAGATAGGGAGTCTATTTTACATGTGTGTATCCTGTATGACAAGTCCTATACACTGATACAAGAAGAATTTACACAACCCCCTTGACCTTCACCTTCTTCTCCAAAACTTAAATATTAGTCATATATATAGTTCAATGCCCTATTTTGAATTTTGGTGCCGCGGGGCCCGGGGGGGGGGGGGGGGGGGGGGGGGGGGGGGGGGGGTGTGGGGGGGGTGGGGGGGGGGGGGGGGGGGGGGTGGGGGGTATTTGTCCCGTTAAGACAGTTCTAGTTTGATTGACAACAATGAGAGCTCGTCAGAATCTGAAGTCGAGATGTATAAACGGGATCCCGTCGATCCAGACATCGACCCACTACAATGGAAAACTTATTCATCGAAATATCCCCGGTTGTCCGTATTGGCACGCCGTTAATTGGCTGTGCCCGGCGCATCAGTACCATCGAAGAGAATCTTCTCTACAGCTGGACTTATTCTTACAAAACTTCGCAACCGACTTTCATCTTGTGTTGACAAAATTATATTTCTGAACAAAAATAAGCTTTCTGCATAAAAAAGTTCAAACTGTGTCCGTATACCCTGTTCTTGTATGTGACCTTTTGACCTTATTAATGGCTATTTCCCTAGACAGTTGCAACGTGTTTAACTGGGAATGTATTACTGCACTCTGTATTTTTGATTCATATCACGAATGAACTTCACTTAAATTAAATTTCATTTGCACTACTTGATTTCCATTTGTCTGTTTGAATAAGTTTGTCTACGAGCATAATATATGCAACAGACGTTGTTTATGATATAGAGGGCCCCTGGCAGCGTACATGATTGAATCATGACTATTTTGAACAAAGTCTGTTGATACGAGTAACTGATTACTCGATCGGAAAAAAGTACCGATTAAACGGTTAGTGAAAAACGTCCGATTTGACAACCCTAATATATATCACTGAGCGTTATATGGTTGGTTGGTTGATTGGTGTTTTACGTCGCTTTCAACAATATTTCAGTTATATCGCGACATGGAAGCAGGAGGTTACCAACCTCTTAAACATAGTGGCGCAACCCGGGAATCGAACCCGGATCGTCGGCGCCGCAAGCCAAGCGCTTAACCACTACACCACGCCTGCCCCTGAGCGTTATATGTAAATATATTTATTTATCACATATTTTGCTGTTTATGCAATGAAATATCACTATGTCATAATATACAATTATGGACTTTTTACTCAGTGAATATGGTGTGATATTTACTGAATTTGAAAATATCACACAATTCTCACTGAGTAAAAAGTCCATAATTTTGTTTTATTATATAGTGAACTTTATCAACTCATACAAAAATATGGCTGCTGCATAACACTTGATCAGCTCCTCGAAATGAGAAACAATACATACACCCTACGCTCCGCTATCTTTTGTGCGTTTCCCGTATTTACTGAAAAAACGAAAGCGAGAAATTTCGCGGTACTCGTATTTAATGAAAAAGCTCAAATCCGGTAAATACGGTCTAATGATTACTGATCACGTGTACAGTTTTCTGCCAATGAGCGCAGGAGTAAAATTAGAGTATGTAATAAATGAACCGCGTCATGCATAAAGGGTCCTTGGGGTGAAATTTATAGAAATTTTTATTTTCATGTTTTTATATTATCTAAAGTCTGTTCATTATGTTGCGAAAGTTTAAGTAAGATATGGGATGTATTTATCTACTTATCTGACGTTAAACGTGCAAGGGGCTATGCGCACGTCTCTGAAATTTATATTACGTCGTACACAGAATGGCGTGACGTCATGCAATTACCGATATAATTTAGGGAAGATAAAGTTACACCACACAATAACTATATAGAAAGTTATGTATACACCCAGTAATAAAAGTATAAATTATTTCTGGAGTGGACACAACAACATCAGTGAAAATCAGAATGAAATTTGGAGAAATTAATATGGCTTAAAGAAAATGATGTGAAGAACGAGAATTTTATTTCAGAAATAAAAATTACCACATCATAGGTTAAGATCGAATTTAAATATATCATTGGAAACCATAAACTACTATTTCATACAATACCGTCCTTCAAAATGTATTTGTCTCGACGCATTGAATAAACAATGTACAAGTGTACTTTTCAAGGTGTCTCTAAACATACATGCAACTAATAATAATTCAATTTTTTCTAACAATAATTGAAATATGACAATATGCTTTGCGAAGCTGCCGTGCGAGGTTAATCTTTAATACATTTTATATAGAGAACAGCTATTACACATTGATATTTAGATTTAAAATATGTGAAGCATCTGATGATATAGCCGATAAATGTAACGTGGCATAAAAAGGACATACATGTATATTTACATATAATTTAAGTACAATCATCAGATTTTACAAACTTTTAATACAATATAAAATTGGGCCGAGCTATAGCGTATCCGGATGTGGACATAAGTCGTCCTTGTGGCGATCACGAACGAACTGACGAACATTACGAAACAAATAGTTCGCTCTTTCTGATGAGAGCCCCGCTGGTTCCAGGAATACTGGAGAACGTGTAAGGAAATCCACTGTGTCCATTCCCCTTTTCTTCAAATCAAAACGCTTTTCCTCCGACACCGTAGATTCTTTCGCATATACAATACCCAGTTCATTTGTGAACCTGAAATGATGGGACTTTGAAATGCCTTTCAGCCCTTTAAATACTCGGCCAAAGAAACTATTCTAGTCATACCATGGAAATTGGGGACGAACGACTTCACTGCATGTTGCCGAATTGTTTATTGTATTTACTAGGTCGGCGACACAGTGACAATCATTTCTGATATTCTTAATACGGGCTAAACAAAAACAGCCGTCACACATGCATTTTGTATGACCGACAGTTATGAAGTGTACATTAAGTTCTGTGTGTAAACCTTTGGCACACCTCCAAGACAAATAGTGCAACATAGTCTTATTTTGTTTTGGCCTGCACAGTTATCGCAATGAAAGTGTGCCCCCTTCTCACCATAAGACCTTGTGCGAAGATATTCGTGAACCATGCTTATAATACTATTCGGTCCATGGCATCGGTAACCGTCTTTCCCAGTCGTCTCATTTTCGTCAAGAAGAAAGTTTGACTGAAGCGGAATAGCAGAGTTGCAAACGCCAAAACACTGAATTTTGCGAGGACTTACGATATTAAGTGGACCTGACTGTTGTGATAAATGCGGCAGTAAGAACACTTGAGAATAATAAAAAATATAGTGAACCCCTGTCATGTCAATGCTGTTTGGGTGATGTCGCCCGGGTTGAACATTACCAGTATATATTTGTTCTTTGGAAATCTGTATGCAGTGATTGTGGTATTCCCGCTCATTTCGGGCTTACTGAATGTGTTCCGTAAATGTGGCGGCAGCAGCAAGTTTCTCATCCTCTGTATAGGCGTGAGATATGCGCTCCTGAAGTTGCTGGCACTTAAAGTATAAATCGCTCCTGGGTTTCATGATTTGGATATGTGGTAATGTGAATTGCCAAATATTTTTAAACAGTGTTAGACCCACATATGGAGACTGCCCGCAAGAAGCTACATACAATTTATGGATGGAAGATTTGGTCTCGTATGCCGGGTCTCGTATGCCGGGAGATGTCATTGTGACCACGAGGAGCAGCGGGCATCGGGAGGCCGTTATCGTCTGCATAATTTTTTATATACAACACAACATTTTCAATGGCTTGAAAAGAAAATGCACTTGGGGCACGCCTGCCTTTGTGTCCATGGACACGTGACTCTACACCTTTTTCTTTGTAATGTTTCTTCAAATTTTTGAAGGCTTTGTTCCCAATGTCGTACAGAAACAGGAATGCTGTTTCGCAAATACATTTCTGATTGAATGAGTAAGTAAACTTTTGCCTTTCTTTTACAGCTTTACACCGACTAATGCTTTTAACTTCACAATGAGAAAGTATACCGAGAAGGAGTGGCTCGTTTTCTGATTTTTCTAATTCAAGCATGGACAATCTTTGTTGGTAAATTTCATTTTCAGAGAAGAATTTGAAACAACTTCTACTACAAATGCATCCTTGTTTGATTGTATGACCAATAATAATGGTATCTGGGTCACCAATCACTACTTCATCATTTACAGCAACCGGACATTGTTCATAACTATTTTGCGCATCAATCACAATATCATTGTTTTCACAAAAATCAAGAGCTAGCTCGTGCGTATTTATTCCAGGGTGAAGTACGTCACTGTCTTGAACAGATATTTCCGAGTCACTATCACTGTCAAACAAGCTACAGTCTTCATTTATGGGAATATTAGGCTCTGTACTGACGGGACTTTCAGTAAAAAAGAAGTTTTACAGTGTCTCAGTTTCAGAACTTTTAGTCCAAGAAAAGCCATACTGTATACGACTGAGTCTGAAACAGAAAATGCAAATTGCCGTAAACATTTAAGATCGTATTGTATTTATTTTTCTATTCATTCATATATTTTAATTATCTTCTTATCTTTTCATTTATTTATTTATCTTCTTATCTATTGATTTATTTACTGATTTATCTATTTATTGATTTATCTATTTATTGATTTATCTGTTTATTGATATATCTATTTATTGATAAATGTGTTCATTTATTTCTTTGTGTATCTAGTATGTTGAAAAACTTTATAAATATTACTGAAAATATTGTATTTCTCACACTTAAGTAATATAGCCCCGGATGACTTATCTACACATCACGAGTAGTTAGTTTTATCGGTTTCAATTTATATGGACATCCATTCAATAAAAGCCAATGAATTAAGACCACCCAGTATATTAATGGGTATCACTCCCTTCAAATACATATCAATGGGTATCTTTCTAATCATAAAATATTTGAATAGTCGAATGATTGGTATGCTCTTCACTATGGTCAGTATATGAATGGGTATGTTTTTACACTTTGCTCTCTATATAAATGGGTAGGGTGCCAGCGACTCCAGCCGAATGTCCATACCCAAAATCATTGCAAGTAAACCTCCCCCACCCCCTTCCGTGAGTGCTATGATAATTTGTTCGTTTATTTATTGAATTGCAGGGAATTGTATTGTTAAGATATGTAACTAACTTTTGAATAAATTAATAATAATTTTTGTTATAGAAACCAAGAAGAAGATTATATACAAGTAATAATCATGGTTTATATCCCATCGAGAGCCTCATAAACTGATACGAAATTCGAACCCGAAATATCAGCAGAGGACAAACATTCTAACTTGCTTCCGAGCATATGCTTAGAGTAATTTAAGTTAAATTGCAAGAATGGTGATTAAGCATCTATTATCGACGCCACAAGGAATAACTGATATAAACTCGATACTTCTGATTTAATAAAAGTAATCTTAACAAGAATGAAAAATCCGCGGGACTGAGGTTCTGCATGTCTGTGGATATAAGAAGCAGAAGTGCACAAATGACTATTTCATGATCTCTTTGATATAACTCTCATTTGATAGTTTTACAAAGAAAACTTGCACAATAGAAATATGAGTTATTAAGGTTATCAGTAAAGTATTTCCAAGTAAGGCGGTGAACATTCCGAGAAAGAGGATTTAACTTGACTGCTCGCATCCATAATGTTGTTTATCGTCACCAAGGAACCCTTTCTTTCGGTGAGGCTCTACATGCATAACTAAACAAGATGTATACGCTGTTACATAATTACAAATGAAAACAACTACTTGCTGATTTTCATATAATTTATTAACTTCAAAAAGGCTGCTGTGATGATGAGTCATATCGCGAAATACAAAAATTGCGGACTGAGATTTCTGCAAAATAAAACACGTGTACAAAAACTCCGCTAAACTTTGAATGACTTTTAACGTCATTTATGACGTTACGTCACAGTATACGCTAAGGATCCTTTAGCGTGACGCATCCCCTTGACTCGTGAAGATGGTGACGTCAGAGCGTGGAAAAGAATTGTGTCAAGCCGATGTTTGATGAAATAAACACCTTTAAACTGAGTGTAAACTAGCCGCAAATAGTGGCCCTATATGAATGATAGGGCCACAATACCTTACGTTGCGTATTTACTTGCAATTTTTATAAACGGAATGGCTGGCATGATTCTACACATTTCGGCATCAAATGGAGCAAATCTCAGCATATATAAACTTTGAGCAAACGATCGGCAATAATAACTTACCCTCGATCTATCGTCTGAAGGCTCCACACACATTTTTCCCAACCTGTGTCAAATTTGTCGCTTTGTTTATATGTAGTCTGAATCATCTACATGTTTGATTCTGCTAGCGAGATGCAATTACGCAAACATGGAGATGATACTATTCATATCTCTATACAATAGATGTATAATGTTATTATTATAATTGTGTGTGTGTGTGTGTGTGTGTGTGTGTGTGTGTGTGTGTGTGTGTGTGTGTGTGTGTGTGTGTGTGTGTAAGATGTCAATATCACAAATATGTACTGCCGAAATCACAATTCCCTTGAATATATTCTTAAGTGTCGAAATCACCAATTCAATAACTGAAAATACCAAGCACCGAAATCATCACATAACGTGATCAGCATCTCGATGCCGAATCCACAGGTACCGAATTTACTTGCATTCAAAGAACCGAATGATGAAGTAGAAGAAGAAAATGCTGCCTAATTCGGCT
Source organism: Pteria penguin (assembly GCA_035048485.1). NCBI lineage: Eukaryota > Metazoa > Mollusca > Bivalvia > Pterioida > Pteriidae > Pteria > Pteria penguin. The sequence goes on along the minus strand of CM068591.1, from coordinate 388,038 downwards.
CAAAATGACCAAAACATTATAAGAAAATGGTATTTTGATATCAAGTAAAATTTGTCTAAGTCCATTTCTGCGTCCACGTAATACATGACAAGTAATTGGTGCTTAGAATAACTACAAGAGGCCCAAGTGGGCCTACATCGCTCATATGAGATAAAGAAAACATTGCACATGATGACGTTAAACAAAAATGCTTGTAGGTGGCCGTAAGTCTTTAGTTTATTTAGAATTATTAAAATATCTAAAATTGTGCTGGACCATTTTTATTAATACCTACCAAGTTTCCTAAAAACCAGTTCAATAATAATGAGGAAAACGTGGGAAAAAAAAGTCGCCAACCCCCCCCCCCCCCCTCCTCCTTTCTTTTTTTCCCTTTGCATTCCCAAATAATCCTTTGACAAAAGGATTCCTTTTATTTAATTTGTCTACAATACAGCAATTATGTGCAGTAAAACTCAACCATAAGGGAAATCATCAAAATCATTTAAGTAAAATTTGAAAACATGACAAAGAAATTCACTCTACCTTTGGAGGTTTTTTTTTTTTTTTTTTTTTTTTTGCAATATCAAAAAATTCATGAAAGATTAAAAAATTAAACTTTCGTCAAAATCCTTTCATAAAAAGAAAAAAAAAGGAATAAAAAAAAAAACAAGAAAAAGAAATTAAATACATATTGCCCCACTGAAAACAACAGAATGGTGTGAGTAAAAGGACGAGCCAAACTGTCAATCAGTAAGCATTTCAGTACTGCAAAAGGCAACCAAAAGAAAAATATTGATGAAAACCATGCTATTCAGAATAAAATATTATAATCTGAAAAGGTGTCATAACCGCGTCAAAAATTATTCATTCAATTTCAATGAAATGAACAAACTTGAAATATACATGCTTCTAGATCACTCAGATGCCATCAGTTTTATTATCCATACAAAATCTTATGGAGATGAAGATTTTCATAGAGGGGTACACTCGGAAACCTATTTTTAGCCATGTTACTTTGCAATCTTAAAAGAAATTAACGTAATATCCAAATATTTACATTTTGTCAAAATACTTTCAAAACCCATTTTCTAGCTAAAATTAGTATGTCAGTACATCAAATACCAACCACGTGCACAGGGAAAAATCATGGAAACCATGCTATTTTGCACGGAAATGTTAAAAGTCCGAAAATATTTCGAAAAACTGTCGAAAATCATTTATCTGATTTCAACAAAATGGACAGACTTGAAACATACATCCTTCTTCATGACTTGGATGCCATTAATTTATTATCCATACTGTGGTTCTGGAGGAGAAGATATTCGAAGAGGGTACCCTATGAGAGTTATTTTTAGTCATGGTGACGGGATTTGGATTAAATGAATAAACTTGGTAGAAGATCTATAGTACTTCGTGTATGCCAAGTTTCATCAAAATCCTGAAAAATTCAAAAATGTTACAAGTTCACAGACAGACGGATAGACAGATGGATGGACGATGGAGACAGGTGATCAGAAAAGATCACTTGATCTTTCAGCTCAAAAAGCTATTTAAGCATGATATAGAACAAGGCGGCAGATCAGATTACTGAATGTTCTACCGAGAAGACTGCTTTCCTAAATGCCACGGAAATTTAATGCTACAGTCACATACGGTCAGGTCACGAACCGGATTTGATCCGGATTGGAGGGTAATTTACGTACTGGCAGGATATAAACGGCTAGATGCGGTTTTTGTACGCGGATTTAAAAGATGGCCACGGGGATATGAAAAGGGCAAGTACGGGTCGGTAGGGGTCGCTGCGGGTCGAAACGGGCCAACGGGGGTGGGACCGGATGTCACAGCGGTTTCTTTTAGGTTTGCCTCTGCGGGTCGCTGTGTGTCGACACAGGTTGGTGCGAGCTAATCAGGAATTAGATACGAGTCGAAATGGGTCAAAATGGTTTACTATGCGGTCCGCATGCCGGAAATAAATACCGCAGCGCTGGCACACGGTTTTCATTACACCGCCTGCTACAGAAGAATGCACATCGATTTCATCAACAAACGAAGCTCTGCAACTGGAAGCTCTGCTATTCACTGGAAACTCTGTTAGTCATAATGCCATCAAGAAGGGAAGTGGCAGACCAAAGTCCACGGTCAGAAGAAGGAGGGAGTCACCCAGCCCACCACCCAGGCCACCCACCCCATCAAGAGAGTAATCAGGGGACGAAGAAGTTCAGCAGTTTACTATGCGGTACCATCAAAACTTTTAGTCAGCATCGACCATGGCCATGAGGACAATAGAGTTGTAGCCTTCGTAGTTCCAGTAGATGGAACCTCCCTTAGTTGGTTTTCTGATGGCAACTTGCTTCGCAACTTCGCAACTTGGCAACAGCATCGACAAACTCATCAGGTACCTCTACCCATTGGTGTGGTTGTATGGGCGTGTCCAGGACCTCCTCCATGTAGTCTTCCATAATGGCATCACACACTTGCCTCACAATGCCCGAGTTGGTGATGTTGGGCACCAGGACGTCATAGACGATGGAGTGGTAGGGGTCACCAGTTGCCAGCAAACGTAGGGTGACTGTCAGCTTCAAACCAGGCCCGATGTGTTCCCTCCAGTGGATGAATTTCTTCTGGAGTCGTGGCTCCAATCTCAGGAGTTCATCATAGACTTGACTCAGGATGGGTTACCTGAGGATCCAAGGCCGTGTTCGCCGCCTTCTCTGCCGCCTTCCGTCCTCTTGCCTGTGCAAGATGTGCATCAGGACATTGCCAACAACGTCTGTCGCCTGTCTAATGAGCTCCAGCAGCTCCTGCATCAGTTCTACCTCTTTCTCGTTCATGGTGATGAATGAATGTAGAGTAGAGGAGGGTCTCCTATTTATATGATTTTGGACACTCCTCAGATGACCCTCTTCGACCGCTGTCTACCCTTATCAACTATTATCGACCCGTATTAATTCCTTATCAATCCGATTTGACCCCTACTGACCCGCCTCGAACCGTATAGAAATCCGCTTTGAATCCTTAACTAAAACCTTATCGACCCGTGTCGACCCGCTTCAACCAGTAACGACCCGGATGTAAATCTTGTCGAAATCCGTTGCATGAAGGCAATGCGATATACGACAAGGGTCGATGCGGTTTTACGCTGCGGGTTGAAACGGGTCAATGCGGTTCGAACCGGGTCAACACGGAATTAAAATCCCTGCAAAAATTTTGAACAAGGCCAAAAATTTTTCTCCGCCGTATCGTAGCCCCCGGAAACCACCAGGAATTGACACAAATTACAATGCGGGTCTATACGGATAGAACCGGGTCGATACGGTTTTAATTCCGTATGAACCCTGTTCGAAATCTGGTGTTATATAGTAGTTTTTCTCCCATGGCGAAAAAACTGCTATATAGTAGTCTTTCCCCCATAGTAGTTTTCCCCCTTACGTAACGGTTTGGAAATTATACACGTTCGTTGTGTATCAGTCAGATAACATTTGAAATACAAATGTACTATAGTAATAGCCTGTGGATCAAACTGATGGTATTATGGTTAATGGGTTTCTATATTATGTTAAGTGTTTTGTCTTAGTGTGTGTGTGTGTGTGTGTGTGTGTGTGTGTGTGTGTGTGTGTGTGTGTGTGTGTGTTTATTTTTTGTTTTATTTATTTATTTACAAGTCTTTCTTTTTATATATTTACCACAGTATGATATTTTCTTCTATTATTTCATTGTCGTTTACTTGCGTATAGATGTCAATCATGACGTCAGGCTGTGACTCAAGATTCGATCCGAGGCAACTTTTCGTAATACATCATAAGTAAAATAGGAATTTATAATTCAAAATGTAAGAATTGAACGTGCAAGAATTCCTTGGATATTCAATTCCTAAATAAATTAAGACCAATGCATTATATATATATAACTTGAAAATAACAGAAGGAATTCCACCCAGGTGTCTACGATTTGCAATCTACGACAAGGCTTGTCTAGCTAGTCGCAGATGTTGTAAATCATGAACACAAGAATGTGATTTCCTTGTCCCTTACGCAAAGTATGAAAGGTTTCATCTTAAAGTTTCAAAGCACTACACTCTATTGTGTAGAAGATATAGTCAAGGTTAAAGTTTTTGAAAAGTAGGTTCCACTTCAAGGTCAAGGTCATCAGGTCAAAAGTCATGGTTCCAAATGAAAGATCTCATCACAAGTAATCTATATATGAACTTCCAAACTTTTGGTACAAAAGATACAGTCAAAGTTTAAGTTTTGAAAACGTCAAGCACCAAGGTCAAAGCCACTAGTTAAAAAAACATGGTCCCAAATAAAAGGTCTCATCACAAGAAAACTATATGTAGAGTTTCAAAGCCTTGTAACTTTTGGTACAAACGATATAGTCAAGGTTTTTGCCACAGGGTAAGAGTCACAGACAGGTTAAAAAACTAGATGCCCCAGAATTTCATTCCGGGGGCATAAAAACGAACTAGTTTTTCTTTCTTTTTTTTCCATTTGTATATATAGATCTAGAGATTTCTCGGATTAAATTCTAGTAGATAAATCTCTGTTCTAAATATATACCTCTGTATTTGGAAAAAATATTAAGACTGAAGACATTTCTACTTAAGAAAATGAGAAATCTCTAAATTATTTGGATATATCTCCGTATCAAAAGTTGAGATATTTCTATTTTAAATAGAAATCTATTTATTGTTAACAAGGTAACAAGCTGGATTTACTAATGTGTGAAAAGAAAATCTGGAATTTAACATGGGGGGATAAATTCACAATATAGTATTTTTCCCCGGGGGAAAATGGCTATAAGAGGGGGTAAATGGCTATATAGCCAACATTCCCTCGGGGAAAAATGTACTATATAGCCATTTTTCCGGGGGGATGACTAGGGGGGGGGGAACTACTTTATAACACCGGCCGTGTGTGACTGTAGCATTAGGACTCCGTATTTTCCAATATTACCGTTTAGCTTATGAGTGCGTGTGTTCTACACCGAACTTGGACTTTATCTCCATATTCAAGATTCTAGTTATTATGAATATTATCAGTATTTGCAAATAGTAATATTTACCATTCCATAAACGTTCTTCTTATGCAAACTGTGTACTTTGTACCGTAGTTTCTCCTCTAACTGTAAACTACGACGTCACGAGTCGATAGAATCTGGTGTTGTCCGATACAGAGACATTGACGAAGAGGGAGACTATGGTGTAAATTACCAACGTGGTTAATGGAGTGTGAGGCGGTGATGGAGTGAGTAAATCGGCTTCATTCATAATTACTCGATCTCTGTTCATCCGCTACTATATTATTTACTATGAAAGAGTGAGCATTTTAAGATCTATTAATAAAAGTGGGAGGAAAAATGAAACACCACTATCAATGATGGACAGAGATAATCTAACCCTTATGTCAAATATCTCGGTTCCGAGTTGTGAAGGAACGAGGTTTCTGACATTCGGGTTAGGATATCTCTATCCATCATTGATAGTGGTGATAGATTCCATTAATTCTAAAGATTCACTTTCGTTATCAACGATTGAAGCGCTTTCGTTGGACTACATGTAGTTATCAATTTTCTGCCCCCCCCCCCCAATAAATAAATAAATAAATAAATAAATAAACGAATAAATAAATAAATACATGTCATTAACTGTTATGTACGTTGTCCATCATCTATTTTAACTATTTTTGTATTTCTATATGCTGTATTGCATTTGAATAAATTGAATTGAATTGAAATTTTCAGTGGATTAAACTATATTCCATTGAATGTGCCTATAAGGCATAGGGTTCTTGTCTTTCCATATGTATGAATTATCACGAGTCCAGCTATTGACCAACTGTCAGAGCTATTTCTGTAATGGAAAGTAATCTCTTATTTCGTGATGTGTATACCACAAGGCCTTTATAGTCTGTATATCATTTACAAAATGTCATTACCATCTGATAACGAAATAATAGTAATAATAATAATAATAATAATAATAATAATAATAATAATAATAATAATAATAATAGAAAACCCACACACATGAATTCAGTTTATTTCGAATGCCATACAGCATATAGAAAACACAACAATAATATGTACATTAAATACAAGTAATACAACAGGTATATACAGTTACACACACGCACTCACACACACACACATGCACACATACATAAAGATACATAAATACATATACAATACAGAGGTATGATTAAGTTAAGTGGTGGAGAGTGAGTAAACACATCAAATTCTAAGCTTACAGGCAAGATACAAATGTTTTCCAAGATCAAGTAATTCTTTGTAATTGTTCACACTGAGATTGATATAAAATGGACATATAAGAATGAAGTGAAATTCATCTTCAATATCGTTGTTATTACACAGAATGCATGTTCTATGATTTCTATTAACATTGTCATATCTTCTACGTTCTATTTGAGGATTATGAGATGACATTCGGCATCTGGCGATGTACTTCTTATAAATCAAAGGAATTGGTTTAAGTAGATAAAATTGCATTGTAAAATTATCTATCAGATGTTGATATATATAACCCTTTGAAGACCTCGATATATCAAGTAAAGTCTTTTGTTGGTACAAATCTTTGAGCCGTTTGTCGATTAGAAATATAGTATTTTGATAATGACAAGTGTTCTCATAAAATAAATAGGAAAGGCCCAAATTATTCAATTCATTTTGAATATTGACAATCCATGCATCTTTACGTACAATCATATCACGATAACAAGCCCTAAGGATACAGTTCGATGTAGACTTTAGCTTTAACCAGAATTTAAAGATTTTAATTTTACGTGTAATGGCCAAAGGAAATCTGCCCAATTCGCGATATAATAAATGATTGCAGGTGCTCTTTTTCAGACCTAAAATATTTTTGCAAAACAGAATATGGACTTTTTCAACATCCATAGCTTTATGGAAGCCCCAAATCTCAGCTCCATAATGAAGGATACTATTTACATGTGTATCAAAAACAGAACATTTAGTTTGGATATCAAAGTCAAAGGATTTAAATTTACTAGATATTGCAAAAAGGGCTTTTCTACCTGGATCAGCTATGTACTTCTACGTTGTAAGGAATTTTCCATTGAAATTAAGTACAATACCAAGATAATTATAGCAGTCAACAAGTTCAAGTTTGTGATCATTAAAATGAAAATCGTGCACAATATTCTGTTTTTTACAATTTCTAAAAACAAGAACTTTTGTTATATCTGTATTTACAGATAAATTCCACTGATTTGTATATGTATTAAAGTGAAGTGCAATATTAATAAGGTATATATATCTATAAGTTAGTATTATCAACGAGGTGTAGTGAGGGTAACCAGTAAAAGTTACTCACCACGACGAGTTGTTTTTATTAATTGATCCCAGAATGTATTTGGGTTGGTTGGTTGGTTGGTTGATTGGTGTTTTACGTCGCTTTCAACAATATTTCAGTTATATCGCGACATGGAAGCAGGAGGTTACCAACCTCTTAAACATAGTGGCGCAACCCGGGAATCGAACCCGGATCGTCGGCGCCGCAAGCCAAGCGCTTAACCACTACACCAAGCCTGCCCCGAATGTATTTGGGAGTCCAGTTATTTGAACAACGTCTTCTAAAATCAAAGCCCCCTTTTCTTGCCTTAACTTAATAATTGCATTTGCTCTTTTTTCTCCGATATTAGGTATCGTTTTAAGTTCCTCTAAACTGGCAGCATTGATATTAACTGCAATACCTGAATTTGCCATATTGATGTGTTAACATGTACTTTAATTCCCAAAACTCAGGAGAAAAGTAAGGGGGGGGGGGGGGTTCACAACAACTTATTCCTAGAAAATCTTCAAATATTAGACAAAATGTTTTGAAAATACAGATGAGATTATATATTAAAGTTATTATATTGTCAGAAAATCCGACTATATAATAATATTGGAAGAAAGAGAGAGAGAGAGAAAGAGAGAGAAAATGATTGATGACCCGCTTAAATATTGGCTGACGATCAACAACAAAGAAATTTCCCGCGATTTTCAAAATCTTTGTTTACACTCCACTTGTATTGATTTTTATACCGGCGACGCCAATAAAGTGAAGTGCAATATTAATAAGGTATATATATATATCTATAAGTTAGTATTATCAACGAGGTGTAGTGAGGGTAACCAGTAAAAGTTACTCACCACGACGAGTTGCGCTTACCAGCTCCGTGGCCAAACAACGTCCGTTGATGTCAAGGGGCTATACACAACTAAATCAATAACTGGTGACTAGCTACTCACAGAAACTTCTCTATATATAATAATAAAAACCCCGATCCCGAAATAACCAAATATTTACACTACAGTATATAAAAATTTCCATATCTGTTGATGATCTGATGATTCAGCTAACAAAACTGTGTCATCAGCGTACATAAGTAAAACATATTAATTGCTTGTATTTCAATGGATGGACAGTTGTCTCTTAAAAAATTCGATTCAAAATCATAGACATATAGGAAGTACAAAATCGGTGACATCACTTCACCTTGTAATAAACCGGAAGTGGTTTCAAAATAGTTACATGTAGTTAAAACACCATTGTGTTTTACGCACAGTTTAACATTATTGTAAAGGGACTTTATAATATTAAAACCGAATTGTGCGTCACCAGTCATATCATTGGCTTTGTCCCACTATTATTAAGTATAGATGTAAAAAGCTCTCCGAGACAACTTACAATAGTAATACTCCTATAGTTATTGGGGTTGTCACAGTCACCTTTTTTGAAAACAGATACAATACAGCCCTGTGTCCATGACGTAGGGTAAAAGTTAAATAAAGAACGAATTTTGTCGTTTAAAATATCTTTACAATTAATGAAATATTCTTTAATCATCATATCCTCTGCACAACATTTATTTAAGTTTAACTTGCGAATAGCTTGATCTAACTCTTTCTCGATTATAGGAAGATAAAGTTCATCAAAGATCTCAGTTTCATCAATATACGAAGCGTCATCAGTTGCAATGTCCTGAGCATCCGCACTTGCTAGATTTTTAAAATGATCATAAAATTGATCTACGGTGATCTGATTGTTTGCGCATGTCTTTCGTTTTGAGAAATACTGATGGAATAATTTCGGATTATGCTTTCTCAAGTATTCAATATTATCACCTTCCATTCTATCGTACTCGCGCTTCAATTTAGATGGCATTCTCTTGTAGATGGACTTCTTATGGTTCAAAATAGCATGGTTTTCATCAGTTTTACTCAAATTAAAGTTGTGCAAAGCGTTTTTATTGTCTATATGTAAATTCTTACAATCATTATTAAACCATGGTTTATCATTACGAGTTGTCGATTCAGTTGGTCTTTGACCATTTTTAACAACACAGAAAGGTAACAATACAGGACATAATATCGAAGTAAAATTATTTACAAGTGTATAAACCTCTGTTTGGTTTCGCAAATGCGATGCCAATTGGTCATTAATAGTGTTAATTTCAGCTTTTAATTTTATTTTTGGCAATTTGAGAATTTTCATCGTTCCAACGAACTGAAGTGCTTCCAATGCGATCATGTAGAAGTTTTGAGTGTTACTCAAATTGAATTCATGGGTAGCGATCGAAAAGTGCAAAGGGGCGTGATCAGAAAAATTATTGAAATTACCAGAACTGAAATCTAAGATATTAGACATATATGACATTTCACTTAGGAGATAATCAATCAAGCTCATTCCATTCGAACCGAAAAAGGTAAATGAATCGTTCAGATCGCCTTTGTGTCTACCATTCACAATTCTGAAACCTGTGCCTCGACAGAAAGAAATCAGATGCCCACTGAACTGGTTTACTTGCGAGTCCATAGACTTTCTTTTAGTGGTACCAATATCAGATTTAATAATTACAATGTCATTAATAAGATGTGATTGAGCTAACTTGTCAGTTTGGATGTCATGTTCAAGGAAATCAGGGTGTTACCACATCTTGTATTAAAGCTGGCCTCTCACCATAAAAAGCCGAAATGTTTCGATTTTTTACGGGAGCGAGCTCGACATAGGTCAAACTCGCTCCCTTATGTTTATGAATACTAAATGAACGTCTGACCCAAATGCCCTTGTATACCATATAAAAGAAATGCCAAATCGACAAACCGTGACATTTAACTGGCGGCGACCTGCACGGACGGTCAGCATGGCTGTACAAAACGTATGAAAACTTTTTTCCTCACTATACACTTTACATAGATATTTAACACTTACAGCACTAAACGGATTCATTTATTTACATTTTTACATTTATTTAATTCCTTTACAACAATTCATTTATGTGTCTATAATTTCAAGTCTACATGTATAGTGTAAACATGCATATGTTATTGCATTTCATAACATGGTCCACTGGTGTAGTGGTTAAGCGCTTGGCTTGCGGCGCCGACGATCCGGGTTCGATTCCCGGGTTGCGCCACTATGTTTAAAAGGTTGGTAACCTCCTGCTTCCATGTCGCGATATAACTGAAATATTGTTGAAAGCGACGTAAAACACCAACCAACCAACCAACCAACATGGTCCACTGCAGATAGGAGACGCAAGGGTCTTGCTGACTAAACCTCTTCTTGCCTTATCATTTAAACCGGTCTTCCGTATTCTACCTGGAAGGCATTCGCCCAAGTTCACTGCCCTCAAATTTACATTTTTTCCCTGCATCCCACACCTTCCCTCATTTCTTCTCCTTCCCACCTCACCTCAAAAATAAAATGAAATTCGAAATTAGTATACAGCATTCCCAAGGACACTTTCTTGAATTCAGAGTGTTCGATTATAAGTATTTTTACATTTACAGAGACAGAAATGATGGAGAGAAGAAAAAACTGTTTTTCTTCAAACAACATATGTTCTTTCTACCATGTCTTTCCTTGGGTGGGGTGGGGGGGATAACAGTGATGGACTGGTAAGAAGCTCCGCAATGTTTTGTATAATTTCATGAATGGGGATCCATGTCAAGTCGAACTGTTACAAACAAACAACATTATTGTTAATTCTAATATATGATTTTTAAACATTTTTCGTTCTCTTAGCACCTGCGCCTACCCCTTCCGCTTTTGCACCTGTCTAAGAGATCTTGGGCAAAAAAGCGTCCGGTCGTTCCCTCCGTCTGTATGTACCTCCGTAATTCTACAGTGCCTAATAACTTTCAATAGAATGTTGTTACAGTTACCAAAATTCAACAGTAAGTATATCCCCTAAGCGTCATCATGTGACCCGGGGGTAGAACATTGACAGCTATGTTTATTTGCAGCTGGGGCATTCGTGTTTCAAAAACGCAGCTTGTTTAGCTGAAAATGTTACTAGTTCTTGAATTTGTATGAACACCGTACTAGCCCGTAAATAACAATACAAATTATCACAAAAGTGTTATATAGTTTCCTGTTTCCGCGCTATTATTGATGAAAATGTTTGTAATTGAAATAAAATAAATAAAACAAAATAAAATAAACTAAAACAATACCTTTGTGAATCCAGACGTCAGAAGAGTCCTATAATTTACAAATAACATTATTCAGTATGCACCCACTATGTATGATCGTGAACAGAATCTTGTGTATAATTTGGAAGATTTCGTCATCAATCTATACCTTTTCCCGTTTGTATGTTACTTATTCGAACACTCTAAAGATGTGTAAACAAACGGATGTGTAAACTGATGTGTATTCTTTTACAGTAAAGTATACATGTATAAATAATATTATGCTTTCCAAATGTGTGGTCTGTTGTGGAGTATTGGAATTTGGCTCTTGTAATTTGGAGAAAAGACAGTATTACCTGAATATAGTATGTTTTCAAATTACTTATATCTCATTGGCCTTTTTACATTTGCACGGGGAGGGTGGGTTCGTTACACGTACAACTGAACACACGATACTATTTGAACATTATGATATATGTCATACCTGGTCATATTATAATATCTTAATACGGTAACTAGAACATGTAATATAATTTGTTCGTTCAACTTTAAAATTTGTTTATTTACGTTACGCACAGTTGGGTGGGTGGCCTTTTCGTGGCAAATGCATACAACATTACAGTGTCATGTGATCTTTTGTTATAACTAACTTTGTATTATTTATGTATGTTACTTCAAAAATGAAGAAACAAAAAAAAAAAAAAAAAAGGGGGGGGGGGTTTAGAGATAATTACATGTACTTCTGTTTGTAACGCCATGTTGCCTTTGTAGTGTCTTCGATGAAATGTCACGGTTGCATGACTATGCCTGTTTCTTTAATACCATGGGAGAAAGCTCTGTTCGAGCATTTGGGCCAGACGTTCATTTAATATTCATAAAACATATGGGAGTGAGATTGACCTAGGTCAGCTTCGCTCCCGTGAAAAATTTTCGAAACACCTCGGATTTTTATGGTGAGAGGCCAGCTTTAAGGTCACCTATTATTAGAACATTACCTTTATTCGTGCAATTTGAAGTGGAGTTTTCCAGTTCGGTATATTATAAATCGATTTCACAATTTTTATAAAAACTGCAGCTGTTGTCTGGTGGTATATTGCAAGAAGCAATGTAAAGAGGATATGTATCATTAATAGGAAATCGAAGCCATATGATACTATCATGTATGTTTTCAATAATATTTAGGTATTTAGTATAACAAGATCTAACAAAAAATCACGATACCCCCCCTTTCCTGCTTTACGAGGAAAGAGAAATGTAACATATCAATCTAGATTTACATTGTCATCCTTGGAAATCCAACATTCACTTAAAGATATAATGTCAAAGTCCGTTAAAATGTAAACAAATTCTTGGTCGGATAACTTTTTAACTAGGCCACGGCCTATTTTCCATGAACATATAGATATTACACTCTCCGCGTCATCCTATCTACGGCCTCGTGAATTCGGTGCACGGGTGCGGGGGTGTGACAGGTCGGTGAGCATCTGATCGGAGATGGACCTCAGGTGAGTGGATATGTTACCGGGTGCCATGCGTATTGTCAGGCAGATCCGGTGGTTTGTCTCTGTGGACTGCTTTGACGTGATGGTTTTCATTTTGATATCGGCTCTGGTCGTGTCCTGGTGGTTCGTACGGCCGCCCATTGACAAACAAATGGTCGCGCACTAATTTTGTTCTGTTACCGGCACTTAAGACGTTTGGCTACCGGATAAAGCACTTTTCGTTTTTCTTCGATTGCTTGGGGAAACTGCTCACTAATTCCATATGGTTTTCCCTTTAGTTTGTAGGCGCTCTCCTTGACCATTGCTCTCGCGTTATTAAACAAGAATCGGGCGACAATTGGCCTTGATTTCCCTCGTCCCGGTTTTCCAAAGCGATGCACATTTCCAAATGCAAAGTTCTGGTCGATGCCCAGCTCGTAGTAGAAGAAATCTCTCAACAATACTTCTGTGTCCTCATTCCTGGATTCGCCCGGATTTTATCTAGTAGATCCAGTTTTGCCAGTTTACTAAGGATAGAGTCTAATTTCCGATTGGTATGAATGAGATTCTGATAATCCTCGCTAGTTTTCGAATCTGTGGTTGTTTTTGTAGGGAAGTAGTCGGAGGCTCTTTGTTCGAAACTGATATGCTTGTACTTGATAATCTAATAGGCGACCCATATAGAACATGGTTAGCGGCACTTAGTACAGAACTCATGATGGACGTGTCATGCCTGTCACCCTGGTCTGAGCTGTGGTCATTCACTGTGTTGTCCTGTGAATTTGATGATTTCTTTCTTTTCCTCGATTTCCTGCCCATTTTAAGGCGTTATAAAAAGTTTTCTTACTGGATTCACAATATCAGAATGATAAATCACACGGTCATATCATAAAATCCATGAAATAAGCCTTCAAAAGTAGTGTATCGTTGTGATTTCAGGAGCTCAGTAAAAAAAGTCCGCTCTGTTCAAAATCTACTACAATAACTGTAGCTTTTGCGAAGAATAGCTGTTGCCGACGTTATACACAGTTTTACGACATAATTTACCATAGGAGAGAGAGAGAGAGAGAGAGAGAGAGAGAGAGAGTATATTCTCTGAATAGGTGCGTGTAATTAGAGAAGCTATTAAATCAAAAAAGGATTTGAAAAATTAATATTTTTGGTTTTATGTGGAATTTTAGTGCTTCTTACTATCTATGTCATGGACTTCCCATTTTGGAAGATTTTAATCTACTTTCCAAATTAAATTTTGTTTGTGCAAAACAAGTCTCTCTAAATCTTCAATGCTTAGACGACGTGTTATATGAGCACTATATAGAATAATTTTAATGTAATTTAGAGATCAGTTAATATGAGCAATATGGACATTTACATTCTGAAACCTTTTATCTGGAATGGCTGTTATTTACATTCCTTACAAGTCGGGTCTCTGGCTGGTTTTGTTATGGGTGAGCGGAGTTGACATTTAAAATGCATCACAGGCTATGTCAATGAATTAGAAAACATTACCAGAGACATACATATCAAAACACTGATACTGATATAAAAACGGAATTACTGAGCTGTCAACATTTTAAATATTGTGCGACACTGGAGTTGACAACCGTACCAACTTAAGATGGGTTCTAAATTCTGCGTCGGCACATGATGATGTAGGCTACATTGTATTGTTTATTCATCAGAAGCTGTACAGCTTATAGACATATAAATACATTACTTGAGGTCAAGTTTGTCATGTTGGTGAATCAGATATATGAGAGTTACCTCGCGTTACACATCAGTACAGATATGTTACATTCATATTCTTTGAAATATTGAATTCTTTGGGTACCCATGGTAACTACATCTTCGCGTTTAAAGGTGATCCACTACAGTAGAAAAAAGTATTAGCCACGTATACAACCAGGGACATACGTCACGTATACAACCAAACACCTCGAGTGTAGGACTAACGTGACAGAGGAAAAGGGAAAATGGAAAAAGGGGGTTACATACGGTGACATCCTCACTTTCTAAGGGAGTCATTAGGGGGTCTGTACCAACTTTTTGCAGAATTTTTAAAGATCGGCCCAGTAATAATATAAATACCCTTTTTTCGGTGGTGCATACACTGAAATAGTAACGATACAGATTAGATTAACAAGGAGTTCGTATTCAGAACACGGGGAGGGAGGGGGGGGGTGTAACTTGCAATGATTTTGGGGTACGGACGTACGGCTAGAGTCGCTGTTACCCTACCCATTAATATATTGAGCAAAGTGTAAAAATACCCATTCATACACTGACCGTAGTAAAACGCATACCTATTCTGACTATTCATATTTTTGGTGACTTTTATATATTAAGATACCCATTGATATATATTTGAAGGGAAAATGATACCCATTAATATATTGGGTGGCCTTAAAAGTATACCCCATTCCAGCCACACGTCGGTATATACCTTTACACCCCCATAATCTATCTCGGCTTGCACCACTCAGAATCGGTCATAAATTATCTCGGCTTGGATCACTCAGAATCGGTCATAATTTATCTCGGTTTGGACCACTCAGAATCTGTCATAATCTATCTCGGTTTGGACCACTCAGAATCGGTCATAAATTATCTCGGCTTGGACCACTCAGACTCTGTCATAATTTATCTCGGTTTGGACCACTCAGAATCGGTCATAATTTTATCGAATCATTGTCTCGATGAACCCAACAAAACATTCTATATTATTTTTATATCAAAAGATGGCAAACCATTTTCCTTTAACTGAAATTATAGATTAAAAACAAATTTCATAAAAGCGTTTGAGTGTATATGGTAAATCTCTATACTGATTTATTGTACTGAAAATTAATGGTAATAGATAACATCAAAGTGTTTAACTATTGTATTTAAATGGAAATAGATTAAAATATAAATTAAAAAGAACGTTCGAATAATTTTTCCTTTTGATCTTACACAGGTAACACTTCACTAATGAATAAACAAGTCATAATAAGTTACCCCTACGAGGGCCCCTTTCACACCCAATTACGGTAGATGTTAATTTAAGCGAGTAAGGCGAATCGGGAATAAGGTGTTTATATGAATGTCACATGGATCTTAGTATCTATATTCATTAATTGCTGTAGAACATCATTAAATAACTAGGACATCAACAGCCGTTGTCTTATACAATTGTACGAGTTATTCCCCTTATTTATAGAAAATATATGAATTTGTATTTATTTGGTATAACTTTACAGTTTTGATATGATATATTCATTTTGCAAATATTAGTACATTTATAGATACATTCTAAACATGCTCTTTTATAACTAATTAATTTAACTTGATGTCTTTTTATTATACAACGAAATATATGATTGACTAATTCTTGAACAATTGCTATAGTTTTAATATGCATAAAAGTATAACATATGCCATACAGTTGTCGTATTGTAAAGTTTCATCAAAATTGATATTTTGCATCGTCCTGTCTCTGTGCCAGGATGGTAACAAAATAAATGTAGTAATAGAAGTTCTCAGCAGAAGTAATGATTCAGGATGTAAAGGATCACAAATTTTCATTTCGTACGATTATATATATATAACAATGCATCACATTGCATATGGTGGATGAAACAACAAAGAAGGAAGAAAGGAAACAAATTCTCGTTGAAGGAGCTTCCACGAAAGACACATGTTGTAAGAGATGAAAAACTAAAGAAAATAACGGACGAAATGAAATGAAAACAGAAACAAAAGTATCAACGAACCGAAAGTATCAACGAACCGTGAGGGGCCGTACACATATGTTAAAGCATAGAAGGGAGGGTGGTAATAACAGACAGCAGAAGATTAGAAATCAAGTTGGGTCACAGGTACTGCGTTACATGAGGCTTTACCTTTCAACTATCCAAATCGCCTCTATCTTCTCTTTCCCTTTCCTCTAATAACTATTTGGAGATCTAACTGATACATATGACAACAATGCTACAGTTTTCATAGCAGTACAAAACTATATACTTGACACTAAAAGAATCACTTAAATTTATTATTATATATAACCCACTTATGACCTCTGGAACCTTTTTTTTCCTTTTTTCTTGTCCTTTCTTTTCTCTCTTTCACTACCATTTTCCTTCTTTTATTTTTATGAAAATAATATCTTGAAGTTTATTGAATGTATCACAAATGTATGTTTGTATTGCCATTGCTTATGAACTTTATTATACTGAAATCCTTATTAGATTGTCCTCACAAGTTTGTCAATTATCAGTCACAGGAAGATGGATTTATATACATGTGTTTCACTTTTTTCCAAATCCCTATATATTCATTTATGTAATATAACTCCTTGCTTTATAAGAAATAAATATCGTTTAAACTAAGGTACCAAATGGCAGCCAGAATGCGATAGGTTTGAACCGGTATGTATTTCCTACAAGTTCCAATCATTTCCTACAAGTTCCGGTGATAATCAGAGGAAAATAAAGCACCAGCGTATAAAACAGTGTCTAAACTTTTGATAACTGTCCTCAAATTTCATTCAACTGTGTTTCAACAACCGAAATGATACAAACAAAAATTCATACGACATAGCTCGTTACAAGTTTCTCGCCAGCAATCTGTTATAGGTATATTTGCAGAATAAGACTTTACGTTGTTTGCTTAGATAACGCTAGAGAGATTCCGTACGGTAGATCAATGTAGATCGAATTTATTTCATGACTAAAGAAAACCCATTGGACCTCTAATCCATTGGACCTCTAATCCATTGGACCTCTAATCCATTGTATGGCTTTAATATCCCGATCACGATCTTGTTCATATTGTCATTAATACCGATCTTGTCATTAATACCGATCTTGTCATTAATACCGATCTTGTTCATATTGTCATTAATACCGATCTTGTCATTAATACCCTGCCAAAGTTGAATCAACATGGCGAGTTGTGCCTTTGAATTTGCGTTTGTTGGCACTTTCAGATATGCTTGAATGAAGTTTTGAGGACAGAAATCAAACGTTTAGACATTGTTTTACATGCTGTTGCTTTATTTTCTTTCGATTGTCATCGGAACTTGTAGAGAATACTCTGTAGGGTACTGTTCATGTAACGCAGTGCCTGTGATTGAATACGGATATAGGAGATTGTTATCTGTTACTGGAGGAAGTTTTAACATCAGATGCAATGTCGCCATCTGAAATGAACATGGGTATGTTTAAAAAAAACTCACTTTGCTTGAGATATTATAGATGACAGCATACTGGATGATCTATGGATTAAATCATCTAATTCTAGTGTTTATGTTTCTGTATATGCCTTTTACCATAAGCAAATTCAATAAATTATGACTTATGATGCTTTATTTTTATTCTCAATTCATCCAAACATACACATATCAGACTATAATAGGTAATATATATATATATATATATATATATATATATATATATATATATATATATATATATATATATATATATATATATATATATATATATATATAAAAGCACAGGTAAGCGATAACGATACTAAAACAATTAAAAAATTGCCAAATTTTCGAAGCAATCTGCTTCTTCTTCAGGACACACACAAACACTCACACAAATATAAAGACACGAAAAGAAAGATAGAAAATATATACAAAGCACTAGTCTAATAAAAACTGGTTTCTTCAATTGGCTACATATTGAGCGTTTCTCTATGCGCTATCTAATCAATTTCCTTTCTTGTGCTTTAATATATATATATATATATATATATATATATATATATATATATATATATATATATATATATATAGATATAGATATAGATATATAAAAGCACAAAAAAGGAAATTGTAACAACATTCACTATTCATAAGTATCGGATCAACCTCAATGAAGGTTGATGCAAATCGCTCGAAGAAAAAGGGGTCAATATAAAAGCACAGGTAAGCGATAACGATACTAAAACAATTACAAAATTGCCAAATTTTCGAAGCAATCTGCTTCTTCTTGATTGCTTCGAAAATTTTAGTCAATCAAGGTATTATATGTACTGACCGTTTCTGTCAATCACCATTGGATAAAAATAATTATATATTATTGTCTTTCATTTTGAAATGTTTCACCAATTGAATCGCTTGGTATTTGTTTATATCGGATATTTGAAGGATACATTCACACATGCCCAGACACAAACATTAGAGAAAGCAAGATCTCAAGGTCCTCTACCAATTTTGTATGTGCTTTTAATTGCAACGGGTCAATAAAAATTTACATTCTTCCTTGTGATAGGCTGAAACATTTTTGACGTTTCATTTACAATGGCTGTATAAATATGAATGAAACTAGACAGGAGAAATAGTATCGGCAAATTTAAATTTAGCAATTTATAAATGACTTCGCACATTGTAATCAAAATGAGAGCTTGAACCCCAACTCGAAACGAAATTTTCAACTGGCATAGTAAAATCTGCTACAAACTTCAAAGATCAGAGTAATACAAGGGAGTTTTGGAAAACAGGAGTTCAACACGGACAAGAATGGTTGAGAAAGTAGCAGAGGGTATTGCCATCACAGTTCTACATTGTATAACAGTAGATCTACTGATCTTGTAGAGAGAAAAATGATTTAATTTCAGTTTCGCTTCTCTTTTGTCTCATTGCGTATAAAGATCTGGCGAAACTCCGTAAGGTCTCATGTTCTGGTGAACTCTGAATTCAGCCAATCATTGGATCGGCTACAAATTCTTGACAATAAAATTAATATCCCCAGCATTCGCATGTTTCACAAGGTATGTTTTGAACAGTGTTTGTTACATATTGCGTCACTTGCATGTGCCTAGCCGAGTCATTGATTGGCTATGGGAAATAACGGTTTCGGTGACTGAAGCGTCATCAGAGTTCACCAGAACGTGATCCCTTACCGAGATTTGCCAGATTTTTGCACGCAACAGGACAAATAGAGAAAAAGAATAAAGATATGATTTTAATCAGATTGATTTAATTTGTAACATTTTTGTATAAATATCGAGATTTACATTGCAATGTCGATTTCATATGCTACAAATTAGTACACAGACTATGACTTAAAGACTTCTCATTTCAAAGATATGGTCATATGAAATTTAACCTTTGGTTAGCTTTACCAGTGGTTAATGCTTCAAACAACTGACCCCTGATCTTTCGGAAAAACGTGATAAGTTGGTTATATATAGCCTGAATCATCCACAAGTTTGCGTAAGGGAGCAACCATTTGATTTTAAGGGGGGGGGGGGGATGGGAAGACTTTACAAAAAAAAGTCCGGCACAAATTTTGGGGAAAAAATGATATGGCCCGAAGAGCCGGTAAAAAAATAACAATAAATAAAGAAAAAAGATAATCCGGCTCTGAATATTCAGGCCGGTGAAAGTCTTCCTGCCACCCCCCCCCACCCCCATTACAAATCAAATGGTTGCTCCCTAATTGCATCTCGTAGGCAGAATCAAGCTTGTAGATGAGTCAGACTATACTAAACAAACTGGCATTTGACACAGGTTGGAGAAAGTGTGTATAGAGCCTTCAAACGACAGGTCGAGGATAAGTTTTTATTGCGAATCGTTTGTTTAATGTTTATATATGTTTAATATTTGCTCTATGTGATGTCAAAATGCGTAGAGTCTTGTGGGCTTTTCCATTTATCAAAATAGCCAATTAACGTAACGTAAGGAACTTCGGCCTTATCATCAAAATAGGGCCACGTCGTGCGGCTGGGAAATTATGAGATCGATCTTTGATTCTTTTTGATTTGTTGCAAAACAAGATTGCAGCTCGTCGCCAACGTTCTATTTTCAGTATATCAATATTGTAATTTCCTCATTTTGTCCCTAGTTATGTCCCAAGAGTTGTACTTAGGGTCTAATGAAAAAAAAACCCAAAACAAAACAAAACAAAACAAAAAAAAAAAACAAAAAAAAAAAAAACAAACACCAAACCAAAAACCAAAAAAAAAAAAAAAAACCAAACCCAAAACAGATAAACAAACAAACTCGAACAACAACAACAACAGCAACAAAGCTCCTCATCACACACCTTTGAAGATGTTGATTACTGGATTGCTATTGATATAAAGAATCACTCAGGATAAAGATTGTCTGATTTATTGAATATATCAAGGTTATTCTATATAGCAACAGGAGTTTTTTCATGAGTAGAAATGGGAGATTTAATCGAGATGCATGGTACTGTTTAGTGATCAAAAGCTGTACAGCTTATAGACATCCACACTTTGGAAATAGTTTGCAAATATAAAATAGAAGGTCAAGTATAGAAGAAGGAATATATGAACGTTGTTATACAAATATGTCTACAGATATAAATGATTGGGAAATTAAAATAAAATGAAAGGTATGTATGAAGATTATTATGCACCTGTGTATACAGATATAAATATTCGGAAATAAATGCATAATCAAAGGTCATATATAAACACAAGATTATCTAAGTGTAGGAAATAGAAGTTAGAGGGTTTTCCATATTTAATAATTTATGATTAAAGGCTTCAGTTATATTTCTAATAACTACACCTTTTAACTGTATGTCCTTCTACAAATCAATAGTTTTCGTATCTACTATCGACATAAATGAGGCTAATTTCTGAATGCTGCATAGCCACAGCGAACCGTTTAGTTAAGTGCGTCTACATGAGTAGCTACAGTTAACACTCTAGTTAAATGCGGTTACATGAGCAGCGACAGTGAACCGTCTTGCTAAGGGAGAAACCATTTGATTTTTAGGGGAGGGGCGGCAGGGAGATTTTGCAAAAAAAGAAGTCCGGCTCAAATTTTGGGGAAAAAAATAATCCGGCCCCAAAGGCAGGCAATAAAAATAAATATAAATAAACAAATAAAAAAATACTCCGGCTCTAAAACTAGGCCAAAAAAAAAATATATTTAGGCCGGTGAAAGTCTTCCTGCCCCCCCCCCCTAAAAATCAAATGGTTGCTACCTTAGTGCGTTTACATGAGTAGCTACAGCTAACCGTCTTGTTGAGTGCGTTTACATGAGTAGCTACAGCTAACCGTCTAGTTAACTACCTTTACATGAGTAGCTACAGCTAACTGTCTAGTTAACTACTTTTACATGAGTAGCTACAGCTAACTGTCTAGTTAACTACCTTTACATGAGTAACTACAGCTAACTGTCTAGTTAACTACCTTTAAATTAGTAGCTACAGCTAACTGTCTAGTTAACTACCTTTACATCAGTAGCTACAGCTAACTGTCTAGTTAACTACTTTTACATGAGTAGCTACAGCTAACTGTCTAGTTAATTACCTTTACATTAGTAGCTACAGCTAACTGTCTAGTTAACTACCTTTACATGAGTGGCTACAGCTAACTGTCTAGTTAACTACCTTTACATGAGTAGCTACAGCTAACTGTCTAGTTAACTACTTTTACATGAGTAGCTACAGCTAACTGTCTAGTTAACTACCTTTACATAAGTAGCTACAGCTAACTGCCTAGTTAACTACCTTTACATTAGTAGCTACAGCTAACTGCCTAGTTAACTACTTTTACATGAGTAGCTACAGCTAACTGTCTAGTTAACTACCTTTACATGAGTAGCTACAGCTAACTGCCTAGTTAACTACCTTTACATGAGTAGCTACAGCTAACTGTCTAGTTAACTACCTTTACATGAGTAGCTACAGCTAACTGTCTAGTTAACTACTTTTACATGAGTAGCTACAGCTAACTGTCTAGTTAACTACCTTTACATGAGTAGCTACAGCTAACTGTCTAGTTAACTACTTTTACATGAGTAGCTACAGCTAACTGTCTAGTTAACTACCTTTACATGAGTAGCTACAGCTTACTGTCTAGTTAACTACCTTTACATGAGTAGCTACAGCTAACTGTCTAGTTAACTACCTTTACATGAGTAGCTACAGCTAACTGTCTAGTTAACTAACTTTACATGAGTAGCTACAGCTAACTGTCTAGTTAATTACCTTTACACGAGTAGCTGCAGCTAACTGTCTAGTTAACTACCTTTACATGAGTAGCTAATTAGTTTAGTAATAAGTACCTTTACATCACGCAGCGATAGCCAACGGTCTTGCTAAGTGCATTTACATTAGTACATGTAACGACAGCTAACCGTCTCGTTAAGTGCGATTATATGAGTAGCTACACTTAACCGTCTTATTTTTGTCCGTTTGTATGAGTAGCTACGGCTAACCGTCTTGCTAAGTGTGTTTACATTAGTAGCGACAGCTAACCGTCTTTTTATGTTCGTTTATATGAGTAGCTACAGCTAACCGTCTTGCTAAGTGTGTTTACATTAGTAGCTACAGCTAACCGTCTTGCTAAGTGTGTTTACATTAGTAGCGACAGCTAACCGTCTTTTTATGTTCGTTTATATGAGTAGCTACAGCTAACCGTCTTGCTAAGTGTGTTTACATTAGTAGCTACAGCTAACCGTCTTGCTAAGTGTGTTTACATTAGTACATGTAGCTACAGCTAACCGTCTTGATATGTTCGTTTATATGAGTAGCTACAGCTAACCGTCTTGCTAAGTGTGTTTACATTAGTTTCTACAGCTAACCGTCTTGCTAAGTGTGTTTACATTAGTAGCTACAGCTAACCGTCTTTTTATGTTCGTTTATATGAGTAGCTACAGCTAACCGTCTTGCTCAGTGTATTTACATTAGTAGCTACAGCTAACCGTCTTGCTAAGTGTGTTTACATTAGTAGCTACAGCTAACCGTCTTGCTAAGTGTATTTACATTAGTATCTACAGCTAACCGTCTTGCTAAGTGTGTTTACATTAGTAGCTACAGCTAACCGTCTTGCTAAGTGTGTTTACATTAGTACATGTAGCTACAGCTAACCGTCTTGATATGTTCGTTTATATGAGTAGCTACAGCTAACCGTCTTGCTAAGTGTGTTTACATTAGTTTCTACAGCTAACCGTCTTGCTAAGTGTGTTTACATTAGTAGCTACAGCTAACCGTCTTTTTATGTTCGTTTATATGAGTAGCTACAGCTAACCGTCTTGCTCAGTGTGTTTACATTAGTAGCTACAGCTAACCGTCTTGCTAAGTGTGTTTACATTAGTAGCTACAGCTAACCGTCTTGCTAAGTGTATTTACATTAGTATCTACAGCTAACCGTCTTGCTAAGTGTGTTTACATTAGTAGCTACAGCTAACCGTCTTGATATGTTCGTTTATATGAGTAGCTACAGCTACCCGTGTAGTTAACTACCTTTACATGAGTAGCTAATTAGTTTATATCTTCCACAGTTGCGGTACCTAATAAAGTCTTGGAAGGTGAACGGAAAATGGCAAGAATGATCTTACAGCTTTAGACTAGGTGGGAAATATAATATAAGGTATCGGTGAACCAATTGATTTGATGAGCCCATTACCCTGACACAGTTCCAAATTGAATTGCTTGACAGACTGAAATGATATCATTTAAGCTATGCATGCGCATGCGTGAAAACAAAGTGGTCGTTCGAAATTTATCTCTTTTAAATTTCAAGTGCGAAATCAAGCTATTATAGCTTTATGAAGATAGTGTAGCTATATAAAGATATTGAAATGGACATGTTCTGAAGTTTATTTCTGATTTCTGGACACACGTTCAAAACCGAAACCAATGGACACCGACAAACACTAGAACTTTGATCTTTATTACATGTGATAGTGTCGACTGTGCTCGAGGTGTATGTGAATTAATCAATGATCACTCGTCTGTATAAATATGACTGGTTAATTTTGCATGATTTTACCTGTTTGTCCTCGCATTTGTCACCTGGTGAAGATTGCAATCTTTGTCACCTGGTGAGATTGCCATCTTTGTCACCTGGTGAAGATATCCATCTAGAAGTTAAGTAGACAGCTCGTTCCTGAACATCAGCAGCATTCTGTGCATCTCGCGTATATTCACTTGAAATAATTTCACTCAACCTCACCAAAGGACGAAATAACGGATATTACACACTGTATTAAAATGCAAAGTTATCCCACTTTTCCGACGACATGCACTTCTTTGATAGGATATTACACACCAAATTAAATTGTAGAATAAACTGATAAGGTCATTGGAGACATGTAAAAAGATTTAAAAACAGTAAATCCCCTTGATAACTACCTCCTAGATTTCAAAGTGGAAGATATAGGCCGGATTATATTAACAAAGCGTGAAATTAAAGTATAAAGGATCTATACCGATTTGGCCTAATATCTGCCCTCCCTCTTTCTAGACCCTTTAACACACTTTTGGGACTAAAGGAGCATCTAACATGTAACACTTGCAGGAAATAATGAAAACGTGAGCATATAACACAATCGTGTATGTAAAAAGATAATTAAAAATGGTAGATGAAGCAGATTCCCCAAAATTACATTGTACATTTATGCTTGATCTATTGAACTTTTCAAGGATATAAAGAATATCCTGCTAAACAGAGTACAACCGGCCCACACCAGAACGACCCAAATAAAAAGTGGCCCATGTCCTTTTTTCTTTTTTTCTTTTTTATCAAAGCGGCCACCTTTGTAATTTTTTTGACAATAGACATCGAATTTGATTTCAAAATAGATTTTTTTCACGTAGTGTTTAAATTATACTTGATACAGATGGTAAGAGAACGAATAATTTGACATTTTGTCTGTAGATACATTGAAGTAATAAATAAATTATTCAATGAGTATTTATTTTTGAACTGAGGTTGTTAACCACTAAGTTGCAACTAAATAATTAGTGTTTCCAGTTCTTGTCATATGGAGGCCACCTCAGAGAAGAGCCACAAAAATATATTGAAAATATTCGGAGTAAAATGTAATAAAGTTGAAAGAATTTTAAAAATATTTTAGAAAACATCGCTCTTACAGACAGGTATTTTTAATAATTCAAACTGGCTCAGTCTGAAATAAATTGCCTTTAGCATAAAATTATTTCTATTTTCTGGGCCGTTTTGACTATACACTAATCCGGAAGAAAGGTAATAATTCTGCCCTCTACAGCCATAGGTGGTGACAGATATACGTCCTTTATGTTCAAGAGAATAAAGCGTGACAAGAGCAGTGTAAACTTTTAAAACAGTAATGAATCAATGATTTTCATCATGGTCAAGGGCAAGATGCCATGCCTCATGAGATATTTCATCAAAGTTGACCACTGATAAACTTCATTTCACTAATCCTGGAAAATTGTCCTTCCATAGTGAAATGTGTATCTTCTTGTTTCCTTGAATTTGTTGTCAAATGTATTTTATCTCCAATTCCGTCTTTTGCTACTTGACCAGGTACTGAAAGCCCGGATATCAGTTCTAAAGTACTGATTTTCTGTACGTTTTGTATACAAAAACATAAAGGAAAACCTCCCCCCCCCCACCTCCCAATCCAAAAAAAAAAAAAAAACTAACTAAAACCAACTAGTGAAGCGGAGAAATTCATGAGGAAAATGACTTCCGTGACATCAAAACTCACGTTCTCATGCCAATAGCCATCACTGTCAGTGGTGGAAATGAATAAATTTTTCTCTGCAGAGGAGAGGGCAGGTGCTTCATTTCAGTCTAGGAACCAAGAGTCCAAAGAGTGGATGCCAGCAGGGATGCCAGATGAACAAATATGGCTGCGTTGCATTAAACATCTCGATAACCATAATGAAGTGTAAAATGTTGATATGACAATCACAGATAACAAATAGGTTTAACAACTTTTTATTCTATCTTAAATGAAACATTAATGCACTAACTTTTTTTTCATGACCCATATGTTTCTCGCAAAAATTCTACATTTCTAAATTGTTTCCTATTAGATACATTCCACCTTAAGTACGAAGCATGACACCAGTTTACGCAGACAGGGTTTTCATAGCCGATCTAAATATCTTTCTCCTCACCGTCTATATATTTTACACCGCGTTATGACATACATCGCACCTCCATGTCGTCATCTTTACTGTTTTTCCTTTCGGACAGATTTGATATTGATGCTGAGAGGTGCTTTTCAGAGATGAAATTTGTGAAGACTGACTGGCGGTATAAACTCGATCAGAACTCATGATTTGTCAGATTTACCAAGTATTATGTTCCACACAGAGAACATATTATTCGACCTAGCACCTACAAAAAAAAAATAAAATAAAATAAAAAAAAATAATAAATACAAAATAATAAAATAAATAAATAAATAAAAAAAAAAAAAATAAATAAATAAAAGAGGGACTTCGGTCGAGAAGACCAAATGCTCGTCCTTATTGCCAATGTAATCAGTAGGAAGACAGCATTGACGAAGTGGACATCTGGACTCAGTTGGACCCAGATTATTTAGATGAACTGGCTTCAAATTATGTTACAGAATTATCAAAACGAATAAATACCATTGATCTTCCAAATATTGTCTTTCTTTTCATATTTCATATACAGGCAAGTGAAATTCTGATCGGGCCAGTTGGATTCACTTTCCACTGCCCATCTGGGCCACTAGGGTGAAACCGTTAATTTCAGTCTTTGTTGTGCTTTAATTGATAAGCAACGAACTCTTGGTTGTCGCAATTTTTCAGATACCTGTCTTAATCAATTGAATAGAATATGAAAATTATTTTCAAATATATTTAAAATAAGAGTTATTTACAAATTTATACGCATTCATCCTTTTGATTACCTTATATCGCAGTAGTAATTTGTCCATATACGATTTAACCATGCAGATTTTATCTATGTGCTGTGTATGGATGTCTTTATCATACGGCTAATTCAGATCTCTTATCTGACAGGCGAGAATAACTCGTAAATATGTGGTAAAAAGGGGGAGGGGAGGGAGCCACTGCCAAAGCAAAGGAAATCATAGAAATATATTTTGAAGATGCAACAAAAGAGCAAGCGCCAGGTATAATTTAAGGTATTGTAAAAATGTCATCATAGACGACGTCATTAAAACTGGAACGCCTC
Source organism: Pteria penguin (assembly GCA_035048485.1). NCBI lineage: Eukaryota > Metazoa > Mollusca > Bivalvia > Pterioida > Pteriidae > Pteria > Pteria penguin. Next base: position 360,226 of record CM068591.1, on the reverse strand, counting down.
ATACTGGGAAAAATTGGTCCTCTAAATCGGTTGACCACACCAAATGAGTTGTTTGTAAATCAGTAGAACGTCCTAAGTCGGTATCGCAACTGCTGTATTCTCTAAGAGTTTTATTTAATTGGGTATTGGAAATTTGCCTCATAATTGAAATCAATGGGCTCTTAAAATATTTCAACACACACACACACACACACACACACACACACACACACACATATATATATATATATATATATACACACACACACACACACACACACACACACACACACACACACACACAAACAAATCAATAAATAAAAGATCCTGTTACCAGTGTAGGAAAGGGAGGAGACTCGTTCCCGTCTTTATAACATCAAAAGATCGTGCCAATTATCATGATAGTACAAAAATACCAAAAGCAGAACTGTCAAAAATAATTGAAAATTTATTAGAACAAATCGGAGACTTGATGCAAGAGGCATGTGTAGACGTACTACGTGAAATCTACGACAATGGAAATTAAAAAGAGGACGGAAAGATGTGATGCCGCGGTTTGGAGGATGCGACAACGGCAACAGCATTTCTTGATGCTTCTTTTACTCACCATTTTCACAAGTGTTTTTTCTTCGCTATAACATTAAAGCTCTCTTCTTGTTCTTGATATACTTCATCTGTACCTTAACCCCTCTAGACTAACCTCTCCGCGTTTTTGTCTGGGTTAAAGGGTTTTTGTCCTCTGAACCCCCCTCCTAAATTTCAAAAATTGCAAAGAGAATGATGTTGTGACGTTTGTTACTTCAATGACCGTCCTAAGTCGGCATCGTAACCGCAGCACAATCAAATATTTTTGTTATGCTTGTAATGTCGTTCCTTGTATATTCTACTATTATCTTTGTGTGTGTGTGTGTGTGTGTGTGTGTGTGTGTGTGTGTGTGTGTGTGTGTGTGTGTGTGCAGGTCCTTGGTGATTTGTGTCATACAGCTTTGTTAGATGTCTTCTGTTTTCTCTTTAAAATACACGTTGTTGATTTCAGTGTAAAAGAAGAGAAAGAACTTTCACTTCTTGCGACATTTTGTATTCAGAGCCATCTAGAATCTACACACAGATTACAGAATTCAACATGACAAATGTGACAAAATTAACGAAATATGAATAACTAACAGATATTATCAACAACCCTTTTTAGAAAAAGATAATAGCTCCAGTATATATAGGCAAGCACTTCAACAAAATGTTGCTGTTCCTGTAACACATAAATCCACATTTAATAGATATAATTTCAATTGAAATGATTTGTAATGAGTGATAAGAGAATTGTATTACATGTATGTAACAGATACAAATATAGAAGAATGAGACACGGATATACATCATACGTAAACTGAGTAATTATCACATTCGGTGATTGCATAAGAAAAACAATTATGACATTGAGAGTTCAATGTCAAGCATAATATGACATTTAAACAGTTAATAAAAATGCTATTGTAGCTACCGAATATAGTCCCTGCGAACACGAGTAAACTTCTTAGCTGGTAAAGGAATGGGCGGACGCGCATTAATAATGTCTTTCGGCTTGAAACACATATCAGAATTTCCACTAGAAGGTTGTACTTGTTTCGGTTTCGGACACGAACAAGGATTAGTTTGTGGCAGGGCGATACAATTTTCTACGGGTTTCTCAATATTGCGGTCATTTTTGTATTCCTCATTGCGCATTGGAGATTTATCAAGAATTGTTCCTTCAATTTTAGACGGGCGAATATGCAAACGGCTTCTTCGATATATTGCTCCATCTTGAGATTTGATAAAATAGGTGTGCTTAGAAATCTGTTCGATACCTTTTCCATGAATACACTGCGAGTCACTTTTACGTTCAAAGTACACACTTTGATTCACTACAAGTTGTGGGTAATCACGAGGTGATCTGTCATACTAACGTTTGACGGTACGTTTCCTTCTCTTCCCTTTTTTCACATAACTTTGGTTCGGTACCATGAAAACTCGGTAAGAGAGTACGAGTAAATCTACCAAATATATGTGTCGGACTTAATTCAGTATCTTGACGCGGTGTACTCCTCTGTTCCATCAGAGCCTCTGTTTGGTCGATTCCATCACGATCACATTTAATCATTAAGTGTTTAATCACTTTAACAGCCGCTTCAGCTTTACCATTAGCACGTTGGTGATTTGGAGGAGATGTAACATGATTGATTTTCCAGTTTTCCGTGAATCGCTTAAATTCCGACAATTTGAATTGAGTACCATTGTCAGAGACAATAATAGTAGGAACCCCAAATCTAGCAAACTGTTTTTTGAGAATTTTAACAACTTGTCCTGAAGTAGTAACTGAGAGATAATTCACTTCGATGAACTTAGTGAAGTACTTGATACTCACCGGATAGTTTCTACTTTTTATTTCGAAAAGGCCTAAGCATATTTTATTCCAGGGCAACTGTCCATCATCATATTGCATCAAAGGTATTTTAACAGGTTTAAGCTTGAGCTCCTGACAAGCTACGCAATGTTCAGTCATATGACGAATATCCGTATTAATATTTGGCCAGTATACCGTGCCACGAACACGACGGATCATAGAATCATATCCTAAAAGTGACGAATGTAGTCGTTACTTGATATATGGTCGGAGTGATTTTGGTGTGACAACAGATTCTCCTCGTATAATGATGCCATCATATACACTGAGTGAATCACGGTTACCATTATAGGACGCACGCTCAATAGGAACGTCGGATGTATTGTCCGGCCACCCATTTTCAATAGTATGCATAAGTTTCAACATAATTATTCGGATCGCTCTTTGTGGCTTTCTTGATTTCTTCCAATCGTTCATCAGAAATATTCTTATTTATGGTAGTTGTAAATATCCAAGTCGGTCATTAGTACCATGAGAAATAAATGCACGGCTAAGAGTGTCAGCTATCACTAGAATTTTACCTTAGAGATATCGAAATTCGATGTCATAGCGAATTAGTTCCTTCATTATGTCTTGTAAACGACGTGGTGCAGATGAGAGAAGTTTTCTAAGAATAATCTTCAAAGGTTTATGGTCATTCACGACAATACCTTTACGACCATGGGTCTATTGGTCAAACCTTATTAGACTAAATAATACAGAAAGTGTCTTCTTTTCAATCTGAACCCATTTTCTCTGGCTCGGAGTCAGTGAGCGTCAATAGGTTTTCCATTTTGTAAAGGCACAGATCCAGGATAATCCTTACTAGAGTGTGTTTGGAGAACTAATTCTGCATCTGAATCAAAATAAGCCAGAATGGGGGCATTTGTTAGTTAACTTGACTTTCTTAAAACCTTCCTCGCATTCAGAAGTCCAATTTCATGGCTGACCCTTACGGATAAGTAAACGTAATGGTTCGAGTGTAGTCGATAAGCCAGGTAAGTAACGAGCAAGGTACTGAACCATTTCATGGAAACACTTTACTCCTGCTATATTAGTCGGACGGCATATCATCAGTTGCCTTGATTTTGTCAGTATTGGCCTTAACACACTCACTGGTAATCTTATGACCATAGAATGATATTTCGCGAAGTCCAATCTCTTGCTTGGCTTCATTGAGTACACTGTTACGCTCTTTGCAGCGGTTACGCAACTAATCAAACAAAAAAGAGGAGTTACTGGCTCAGTTATGTGGCAGAAGTCACCATGGAGCTATACAATACATGAATATAAATAATATACTAGAACTAGTTTCAAAGCATGGTCAGCCTCAACATCTTGGATAGTTTCACCAGATCCTGCTACAATGATGTCGTCTACTAGCGGAAAATACTCCCGAGATCTAGGATATTTTCATGTAGTTTACGATGGAAAATCTCGCTAGATACTTTAAGTCCAAATGGCATGCGAGTCCATCTATATCGTCCAAATGGTGTAATCATAGTTGTAATTAGGATAGATTCCTCATCACACAGGCCAAAACGATTCCTTTACATTAACAGACTATTTCAAGCCATCCATTCAAACCTGTAGATGGTAAAGAGGAGCGCCCCTTTCCTAAAGTATTTTTTTTTTTTTGCAAATAAGGGAATTGACACCCTTTATCTAAGTAACATTTTAAATCATAAGTCTGTTAAAGATAATATTCTTCCATACTGGAGGTCAAAGAAACCACAGAAAATAGTAATTCTACTTCTTTCGACATTAATGGTCAACTGAACACCTCACTCTATGACAAACGTGACGATTTCAATTTCGCTATCACAAACTTTCCTTTCATAAGTAGCAACATTCCATCATCGCCCGCATACGGCGTATTCATATCTCAGTTAATACGTTATTCCAGAGCATGTTCAAATTACAATGACTTTGTTCTGAGGGCTAGGCGACTTTCAGTTAAGCTGCTTAACCAGGGTTATATATGTGCTAGACTAGCAACGTCACCGAGGAAGTTCTACGGTCGTTACGAGACTCTTATTATTCCATATGATATCTCGTTATACAGACTTTTAAATGATATTTTGGACTGAGACCGATTCCGATCACTTTACACAGGTTTGACACCTTCTATACTAGAAGGTTACCGACTTCGACTTCTCCATATATAAATACATATGGAATTCACACGATTTGATTCTTTCTACGGGGTATATTTGACGGGTGTTGCTAGCAAGCAGGAGATGCTCACTCTCCCCGGGCACCTGATCTCACTCCATCACAGTAGTTCACATATGCTCTTCAAGTAGACATATTTTGTTATTTTCCATTTGTTTTTCATTTTCACTGATTTTGTATGTCCTATGGTTCATGATTTTTGGACTTGTGGTTTGGATTTATCCATCATCTTTACATTTCATGGGCCTCTTCTGAGTAGAAATATAATCCTTGTGGTTATGTTGCGACAGGAGATCTCCATATTGTTCGCAATAAAAAACTTAAGGGTCTTTTACGTAAGATCACAGGTAAGTATCTCGCTTTAGGCCACAATGACACATATTTTGTAAAGGAACACTCTGATTCCAGCAGCAAGTATACAGAAAACGAGATTACCCAAATGTTAGAATTTCTTATAGATAATATTTTTGTGATATTTGGTGGGAAAGTGTTTCAAACTTGACGATTTCAATTTCATTATTACCAACTTCCCTTTTCTGAGTAGCAACATACCTTCCTCTCCCGCATATGGCGTCTTCATTTCACAACTTATACGCTATACCAGGGAATGCTCTAAATACGAAATGTCGTCCTGAGAGTGAGGCTTCTTGCCACGAAACTACTCTCACAAGGAGATATTAAGGAACATTTGAAATTGTCACTGAGGAAGTTCTATGGTCGATATAGGGATCTAGTGCAATTTCAGATTCCCCTTTCAAGAATTTTAAACGATATTTTGGGACCTGACCATACAAAATAACCATTTTAACGTTTTGACTATACGTGATTTGACATAATATGTAGATATATAGACATTTATTCACGTGCGTCTCCGACACCGGAATTTCAGTTAGACAGCATTTCGTTTCCTTCGTGTGTATATATTTATGTATTTACCTCCTCGATTTAAAGGTTGTTGCATGACTTTTGCGACGGGTGTTGCATGCAACAACGGGACGCTTACTCATCCCGGGTACCTGGTCTCACTTTGATTTTATTGGGGTTCGCATTTGGCTGAATATGACACTATTCACGATATTGTCCTTTTATTCCATGGACTATGAGATATGGTTTACCCTTCGGTACTTCTTCGTTTTTTAACTTGTATCCAGCTTGCTGAAAACTTTCGCTTTGCGCAGTTTAGACAATGTTGTCAAAGACCGGTAGGTTATAGTGTTCCCTAAGTAGAGCAGAATTAAGAGCTTAAGGATCTATGCAAATACGCAACTTTCCATTAGGTTTATGCACGACTGCCATTTGACTAACCCAATGAGTAGGTTGTGTCATCGGTACTAAAATGCCTCGTGAAACTAAAGTGTCAATTTCTGATTTCACTTTATCCTTGAGAGCTACAGGAAGTTTTCTACCTTGTAGTGTTTTCGGTTTGACAATCGGGTCAATAGTCAAGGTTGCTTCACCAAGGTCACCTAATGTATGCGATTCGGATACACTGACTTAAGCTATTAAATTGTTCTTGTTTAAGGTAACCAAGTTCATCGTTTGGATAGATTCTAATTTATATAAACTTTGTAGTTTGTTTTCAACTACAATAAATCTGAGCGTAAATTAGCTTTCGGATTAGTAATGGTCTGTTTCACCAAGAACACCAAGCTTGCTATTGTTATACATGCGTAAGATACCGAAAGTTGGACGAACTTGTTCCTTTTTTACATAACGCTGTATAATTGTATTTATCTCAGCTCCACACTCTATTTGAAAATGCACATTACATTTGTAGTTCACATATGCTCTTCAAGTAGACATATTTTGTTATTTTCCATTTGTTTTTCATTTTCACTGATTTTGTATGTCCTATGGTTCATGATTTTTGGACTTGTGGTTTGGATTTATCCATCATCTTTACATTTCATGGGCCTCTTCTGAGTAGAAATATAATCCTTGTGGTTATGTTGCGACAGGAGATCTCCATATTGTTCGCAATAAAAAACTTAAGGGTCTTTTACGTAAGATCACAGGTAAGTATCTCGCTTTAGGCCACAATGACACATATTTTGTAAAGGAACACTCTGATTCCAGCAGCAAGTATACAGAAAACGAGATTACCCAAATGTTAGAATTTCTTATAGATAATATTTTTGTGATATTTGGTGGGAAAGTGTTTCAAACTTGACGATTTCAATTTCATTATTACCAACTTCCCTTTTCTGAGTAGCAACATACCTTCCTCTCCCGCATATGGCGTCTTCATTTCACAACTTATACGCTATACCAGGGAATGCTCTAAATACGAAATTTCGTCCTGAGAGTGAGGCTTCTTGCCACGAAACTACTCTCACAAGGAGATATTAAGGAACATTTGAAATTGTCACTGAGGAAGTTCTATGGTCGATATAGGGATCTAGTGCAATTTCAGATTCCCCTTTCAAGAATTTTAAACGATATTTTGGGACCTGACCATACAAAATAACCATTTTAACGTTTTGACTATACGTGATTTGACATAATATGTAGATATATAGACATTTATTCACGTGCGTCTCCGACACCGGAATTTCAGTTAGACAGCATTTCGTTTCCTTCGTGTGTATATATTTATGTATTTACCTCCTCGATTTAAAGGTTGTTGCATGACTTTTGCGACGGGTGTTGCATGCAACAACGGGACGCTTACTCATCCCGGGTACCTGGTCTCACTTTGATTTTATTGGGGTTCGCATTTGGCTGAATATGACACTATTCACGATATTGTCCTTTTATTCCATGGACTATGAGATATGGTTTACCCTTCGGTACTTCTTCGTTTTTTAACTTGTATCCAGCTTGCTGAAAACTTTCGCTTTGCGCAGTTTAGACAATGTTGTCAAAGACCGGTAGGTTATAGTGTTCCCTAAGTAGAGCAGAATTAAGAGCTTAAGGATCTATGCAAATACGCAACTTTCCATTAGGTTTATGCACGACTGCCATTTGACTAACCCAATGAGTAGGTTGTGTCATCGGTACTAAAATGCCTCGTGAAACTAAAGTGTCAATTTCTGATTTCACTTTATCCTTGAGAGCTACAGGAAGTTTTCTACCTTGTAGTGTTTTCGGTTTGACAATCGGGTCAATAGTCAAGGTTGCTTCACCAAGGTCACCTAATGTATGCGATTCGGATACACTGACTTAAGCTATTAAATTGTTCTTGTTTAAGGTAACCAAGTTCATCGTTTGGATAGATTCTAATTTATATAAACTTTGTAGTTTGTTTTCAACTACAATAAATCTGAGCGTAAATTAGCTTTCGGATTAGTAATGGTCTGTTTCACCAAGAACACCAAGCTTGCTATTGTTATACATGCGTAAGATACCGAAAGTTGGACGAACTTGTTCCTTTTTTACATAACGCTGTATAATTGTATTTATCTCAGCTCCACACTCTATTTGAAAATGCACATTACATTTGTAGTTCACATATGCTCTTCAAGTAGACATATTTTGTTATTTTCCATTTGTTTTTCATTTTCACTGATTTTGTATGTCCTATGGTTCATGATTTTTGGACTTGTGGTTTGGATTTATCCATCATCTTTACATTTCATGGGCCTCTTCTGAGTAGAAATATAATCCTTGTGGTTATGTTGCGACAGGAGATCTCCATATTGTTCGCAATAAAAAACTTAAGGGTCTTTTACGTAAGATCACAGGTAAGTATCTCGCTTTAGGCCACAATGACACATATTTTGTAAAGGAACACTCTGATTCCAGCAGCAAGTATACAGAAAACGAGATTACCCAAATGTTAGAATTTCTTATAGATAATATTTTTGTGATATTTGGTGGGAAAGTGTTTCAAACTTGACGATTTCAATTTCATTATTACCAACTTCCCTTTTCTGAGTAGCAACATACCTTCCTCTCCCGCATATGGCGTCTTCATTTCACAACTTATACGCTATACCAGGGAATGCTCTAAATACGAAATTTCGTCCTGAGAGTGAGGCTTCTTGCCACGAAACTACTCTCACAAGGAGATATTAAGGAACATTTGAAATTGTCACTGAGGAAGTTCTATGGTCGATATAGGGATCTAGTGCAATTTCAGATTCCCCTTTCAAGAATTTTAAACGATATTTTGGGACCTGACCATACAAAATAACCATTTTAAACGTTTTGACTATACGTGATTTGACATAATATGTAGATATATAGACATTTATTCACGTGCGTCTCCGACACCGGAATTTCAGTTAGACAGCATTTCGTTTCCTTCGTGTGTATATATTTATGTATTTACCTCCTCGATTTAAAGGTTGTTGCATGACTTTTGCGACGGGTGTTGCATGCAACAACGGGACGCTTACTCATCCCGGGTACCTGGTCTCACTTTGATTTTATTGGGGTTCGCATTTGGCTGAATATGACACTATTCACGATATTGTCCTTTTATTCCATGGACTATGAGATATGGTTTACCCTTCGGTACTTCTTCGTTTTTTAACTTGTATCCAGCTTGCTGAAAACTTTCGCTTTGCGCAGTTTAGACAATGTTGTCAAAGACCGGTAGGTTATAGTGTTCCCTAAGTAGAGCAGAATTAAGAGCTTAAGGATCTATGCAAATACGCAACTTTCCATTAGGTTTATGCACGACTGCCATTTGACTAACCCAATGAGTAGGTTGTGTCATCGGTACTAAAATGCCTCGTGAAACTAAAGTGTCAATTTCTGATTTCACTTTATCCTTGAGAGCTACAGGAAGTTTTCTACCTTGTAGTGTTTTCGGTTTGACAATCGGGTCAATAGTCAAGGTTGCTTCACCAAGGTCACCTAATGTATGCGATTCGGATACACTGACTTAAGCTATTAAATTGTTCTTGTTTAAGGTAACCAAGTTCATCGTTTGGATAGATTCTAATTTATATAAACTTTGTAGTTTGTTTTCAACTACAATAAATCTGAGCGTAAATTAGCTTTCGGATTAGTAATGGTCTGTTTCACCAAGAACACCAAGCTTGCTATTGTTATACATGCGTAAGATACCGAAAGTTGGACGAACTTGTTCCTTTTTTACATAACGCTGTATAATTGTATTTATCTCAGCTCCACACTCTATTTGAAAATGCACATTACATTTGTTAACGATCATACGGGCATTGACGTTTTCTGACTTCTGCGAGATCCTCGCTTAACGGGCTGTAACTAATATTCCTCATCGGTAGAATCTGTATTTGAAGAATAAGATTCAACTGCATGTATTTTCTTACTCTTATTTTTTAAATGATTTGGCTCTTTGCATAAATTGCAAATTTGACCATATGCTGGACAAGATTCCTTCTGCATAATATGTTTCCAACCACAGAATTTACATCACCTGACAGGTAAGCGTTTGTCCTTATGATGAAAATAAGACTTCATATCATCCTTATGTTGTACTGAAGGCTAATGGGGCAGGTAATTTACGGTATGTTACTCTTTTCACTTCGTTTACTTTTTTACTTTCATCATTACGTATTTCTTGTGTATGTTTATCTGCTTGTTCGTACGATTGGGAATTCGTCATAGCCTTTTGTAGGTCAAGGTCATCATCACGCAAGAGAAGTTGTTGCATTTTACCTCACGTACTGAACACAATCTTGTCTCTGATCATGCCTTCTTCAAGGGCATCAAAATTGATGCTTTAGTACGCAATTATATGAGAAAACTATCGAATGGCTCAAAATATTTAACGGTCAAAAACTTATGAGACTCAGCAAACTCATTTTTCCTGGGATTACAGTACTCTTCAATACTAGCAAGAATATCGTGGGGGTTATTCTTGTCTTTACCATCATCCCATGTAAATTGGTCATATATCTTAAGAAGGTTTCCCCCACCACAGTTTATAATAGTAGCTGTTTGTACATTATTAGGTAAATCAGTGAAATCACTCGCCAGTAAATATATTTCGACCTGACGCTTCCAAATCTTATAATTTTCTGTGACGTTCCCTGTAGTCAGATTCAATTCGGGCGGAAGCCGAAGATAAGAATTTATCAATTGTGGGGGATGAACAAGCTCAACTTGTTGTTGACCTTCGACCATGATGAATTGACTAACGATTGACCGTTATCCCGACGCTGAAACACCGCTGCCACCATGTTGATTTCAGTGTAAAAGACGAGAAAGAACTTTCACTTCTTGCGACATTATGTATTCAGAACCATCTAGAATCTACACACAGATTACAGAATCCAACATGACAAATGAGACAAAACGAAATATGAATATTTAACAAACATTATCAACACAAGTACACTTTGTAATTTCATTTCTTTCTCTTTTTGTTTTACATTTTCTCCATAGATGAATCAAGTATGATTAATGATCAATTAGTTAATGAAAAACACGTCATTTTTTATGTACTTTTTTATATGCTGTCATCCTGTCATATTATCCTTCGCACTGTTGAAGTAGTTAAGCACGATATGTTATGTGCTCCAGATGACTCATAAACTAGTGATGAAAAAATAAATAGAAATTTTCGCACCCAGTGTTCCAGATATTCATGGTGGAGGACATAGTGGCATCAAGGTGTCAATGTACTAACTGACCCTGACTGGAGTCATGTAAGTGTTTTGGCTACTGTAAGTCCTGCTCGGGATGAAAAATGCCAGGCTTATTAATGGGTATATATGCCAGATACATCGTGTTGATGCAAACATTATTTATGGACTAATCCTATCTATTGGCAAGTAATGATATCAAAATTTATTTGATAGGTCAGTATTTTCAGCAGGCACATTTTATGCGGACTGGGGGTAAATTCAAATAAGTGAAATTTTGAAAAAGAAAAGCCACGGTGAGGTATAGTTGCTGTCTGAAGAGAAGAAAGCTCTAGGCAGGTGGAAGACACGAGGATGTACAGTCGACGGAGCTGTACCCGTTTTACAGGCATCTCAGATGAGGAGGGTAAAACAATAAGATACCTATTAATATTCTGTCTGAAAAATCGATATAAAAAGACAAAATATTAATTAAAGGCAATCGCAGAACCCCAGCATCCCTGCGGATACAGATAGTGGAGTGATGGAGGTCGTACCCAAGCTGCCTGTTTCAACACACCGGCATAGCTGTCATACCGAGGACTCAAGTCAGATAATCTACCTAGAGAAATTATTATTATTTAACAACTACCAAATGAATCATCGTCATCTCAAAGGCTGCAAAAACTTTTAAAAAGTGAGCGGTGTGCAAAATACCCACATCAATCAGTATCTCATGAAGGCCTGCAACAAGGTAACGTATGAAGCCTAACAGATTGTGAATTGAAAGCAGTCCAAGTCAGTCAGCGATCGTGTGGGACGGTAAAAGTTTTATCATGTAAAGTTACTGTGCCTTGATGATCTGATCACGGTACAGAGAATACTCCAGACCACCTATAATTGGTCCTTTTTTCTCAATTTTCTCAAAGCAGAAGTGCACTGAGGTAATATTGTTTACTATAATTTTACGACTGTGTTTACGTTCCGGCTCTTAAATGTGCCACTTGTTACATTGAATCCAATCACATCATATCCATAGGCTGTTCTCAACCTTCCCCCTTTTTTGCCTTGTAAAATGTCGCGTAAACATTAAACTTTATTCCACCAATAAGCTCTTCTTAAACGATATACTTTGCTAGAAATGTATGAACTTTACACAAACATTTTGTAAATATATTGCTAAATTTCAATTTTACTTATTCATCTCACTCATGATTCAGAGTAATAGTGGCAAATATTATCAACAACAAATTTGCATCCACATTTCCTCTTTTTGAGTTTAAATATGGATGTCAAGGGCTCATCTGTTACTTAAAATTGGATTATCTTTAGTTGCCTATGGGGCAAGAATAGGGAATTTGTAGATAGGAAATAATATACAAATACTGACAGGGTTTGAGGGCAATATATGATATGTTAGACCCTAAGACAAAATGTTGCCCAAGGCCGAACGCAGAGGGCAACATTTTGTGTGAAGGCCCAACATACCATATATTGCACGAGGCACCAATTCTTTTGTTATACTTTTAGTGTTGGACAACATATCACATATATATTGCACAACGCTTCAGTCAGGCCCCAATCAGTAATTGCAAGCTAACATTGGGCCAATGTTGGCAAATGACGTTCGCCCAATGCAGTTTTGCTCATCGACCCAATGTTGGCCCAATGTGGTTTGTGTTTCCTTTTGACATTGACCCAACATTGTGCCAATGTTGCCTCAACATGTGTGACATTGGGCCAACATTGCCTAATGTTAGTGGCATTGGATCAACCAATCTTGGCCCAATTTCATGCAGGTGACATTTGGCTATAAATTGTGACAATGGGCCGATGTCGGCCCGAAATCTTTACACGAGTTGGTTATTAATGTGACAATATAGTATAATATAATATAATATAAATATATATATTTCATGTTTAAAAGAAAAAAGAGGAGTTACTGGCTCAGTTATGTGGCAGAAGTCACCAAGGAGCTATACAATACATGAATATCAATGATATACTAGCACATATAACACATAACAAAAATATTTGATTGTAGTGCAATTACGATACAGACTTAGGACGGTCATTTAATTTGACAAAAGTCAAACAAATGGTGTGGTTAACCGGTTAACGGGCCCACTTACCCACTCACCATAACAGCAGAACAATCAAAGGACGTACATTTAAAAATTTATAAATAATCCTCCATGTAAAGAACAAGGGTCAACAGGTATCGCATATTGAGAAGTCATAAAAATATAAACACGTAAGGTATTTTAAATCACATAATGATATGAAAATATATGCGACATCAACATGATAAACCGTGCTCTGCCAGTCTGAAAGCGAGCTAAGACCCTAGATCTGTAGAAGTCCCGACTAACAGGCAGAGGGGACGAGGTTCAGTACCATGTCTCCTCTGAAAGAGATTTGGACATGGCCCGTCATATAGTCCCCACCGCCCTCTTAGTCAGCGTGCAACGTTCAAGTAAAAGTCTGCACAAGGCTGTAGAGGGGCAAATAAAAGACCTATAGTCTTTTTGATGATCTCAATGTCATATTATCTATTTAGAAGACTTTTGACTATTATCAATATATATACAATAAATGAATATAAATAATATACTAGAACATATAACACATTACAAAAATATTTGATTGTAGTGCAATTACGATACCGATTTAGGACGGTCATTTATTTTGACAAAAACCAAACAAATGGTGTTGTTAACCGGTTTACGTGCCCACCTTCCCACTCACCGTAACAGCAGAACAATCAAAGGACGTACATTTAAAAATCTATAAATAATCCTCCATGTAAAGAACAAGGGTCAACAGGTATCGCATAAAGAGATACCACCGTAAAAATTAGGATAGGAAATTGCATTGGATACATAGTGTTGGAAAGAAATATTTCCAAATTTAGATAGAAGTTCTGATTAAGATCTAAAGAATTTGCCAAATGTTTTTCTAAACTTGTGATATCTGTAACCCAATAATAGTCTCTTAACTACATTACACAGTACATGCACAAAGCGCACAAGAGCTAACAATATGAGGTTATCTAAATTTGATATCAAGGCAAACTTTTTGAAAATTCGTGGCTTATTTGGCCCTTTTAAAATTTGGAAATTTGAAGATAAATGATATACTGATATAATGATGTTCTTGATATATAAATGATGAATTGAACAAATTCCACTATAAAACACTTCGTCCCCCTCCCCTTTTTGTTAGTTGCTGTTTTAACTTTATGCGTTGTTCCATACTGGCAAACTTCCGAGATCAGAACGCTGGACATGCAAAATGAATACAACTTTGACCATCCCAACATATTACATATTTATATTACCATAGTAACTGGCCAATCTCCAACTGTGAAAAAAAAACTCTGACCTAATTACTTGGTCAGTAAATTTGCTCTTATCTTAGAATCTGCTAACGCTCAAGAACAGTTGTGTAATCAAGGAATTTACGCGAAGGTGTATTTCTCTTATATTTGATTTCATTTTTTACAATTCTTTATGCATGTTTAAAGTGTTATTTTATATATATTTAATAAAATACTGTTATATAATTATAAAAGTTTATACAATTAAACGTATTTTTGAATTATTAATTAAACATTAATTTATACATCTTCAACATTCCGGCCGTACACCATTAAATAAATGATACAGATATGTACTTCATTTTACCGTAACATTTTAACATGGTACCAATACTGGTTTAATGTTATGCAACTTCGCAATAAACCATATAAAAATATTGATGTTGGCCCAACGTCGGGCCGACGTTTTGGTTTTAAGTAACTACGACATTTAGTTTTGTCAATCTTACAATACTGGCCCAAAGTTGGACCAACGTTGTGTTACCAACTAATCTCAGAACACGTGTGAGAAAGTATTATGTAAACATTGGCCCAAGGTTGGGCCAACGATGTTTGCCCAAAGTCAACGGTCCAACAAATAGCCAAAGTTGGCCCAACGTATTCATGCTATCTGGGATGTTTTGTTAAACTTCAATATTATGATAATTGTTAATAACACTTATTTTTCATATTAAAGACGTCGTTCCGGCAAAAGGTAAGAAAGATAATAAAATTAAGCAAACATAGTTTAATGAAAAAATCCTGTGTACTAATGAGTTCAAATTTCGTCAGCTGAAACGCCGCCATATTTGTTTACACTGCTATCTGTGCTACATAGAATCGTGATAAGCATAAGTGCCCTTTGATTAAAACGTTTGAGTGATTGACAATAATGGCTGCCGGTATCGCGAGGTTAGATGAGATGAAGCATAATCACAACATCGCGAGAAAAGTTGAGAATCTAAACGGTATCTATTAATCATTCAAATGAAATAAACATAAATAGTTTAAAAAAAGAAACCATCACTTAAAATAAAAGAGAAAACTGAAGACATCTGACAAAGCTGTATGACAAAAATCACCAAGGACATGTACACAAAAATGACAATAGAAGAATATACACTGAAAAACATTAAAACATGAATTGCTATAAATCGAAATTGATAAATAAAAGCACTTGTATGAATCCGAAAAATTCAGAGTAGACATCCCCTAGAGTTATCCTCTAAAACAAATTATGACAATCAATTGGTGACGTCAGAGATCGTGTTGTACTACTGTATGTAGTCTAAATATGTTTGAAATATATTGGTAATTACATATTTGAATTGCTATCTACAATTTCAGGTAAACTGTCAATCACCAATAATTTAGTCTAAAAACTGTCAATTATTGTCCATCTCAGTGGCAAAAACAAAGGAAAAAATTATGCAGATGAGGTTCGGTATGGAAATGAAACGAAGGTTTCTACGTATTGTGAAAATATAGTGAAAGAATGGTAAATGAAAATGATAATTACCTTTGCGTTTCAAATGAAAAGAAAATTATTGATTTTCCTTAAAAATACATTGCAGATTATATGTATGGAATTTTACTATTTTATGACCAGTGTGATGGCAATGAGTCATATCTATGTCAAAAGGTCAGTGGGAGGGGATGGACGACTGCGTGTGAAATTAAGGCTGCGTGTATGCTTCTTAATGCAAAAAATATTATTAATCTTGAAAATTATCATTAATCTTGTCACACACGAAAATAACACAATCAAATCTGTTTATTCTCTTAAAAAATTTGAGCAGAACAATACAACAAAGTTATTGATTTGCTATTACAAAACTACCATTTTAAATAGTTGAGAACATGTCATGTTGATAGAAAAGAACTGATATTCAAATCGCAAATACCTTAAATAAACATAATTCAAAATCAGAAGGTAAAAGGGTTTATAAATCTAGGGTGCAATCAATGAACAAAAAAACCTACTGCAAAAACAGATGACTCGATCAACTTTGAGGAATGACTTACAACAACATGGTAAACTTTGAGGAATGACATAAAACAACACGGTAAATAATTAACATTTACAACATATCTCAAAATAAATTCAGTAAAAGAGATAATTAGACTAAACTAAATGTAGAAAATAGGAAATATTTTTGAGGAAGCAAAATCTGTAGAAAATAAAGAAGATTTCTTAAAAGAGATAAAAGAAATAAAATCGGAATTAATCACAAACCAAAACATTTAAAACAATCCCTAGACACATTAAAAATGAACCACCACTAACTAATAATAACCAATTCAAATTAAGTAATGAATTGTATTCGATCATTTGAACTTCTTCAAATGAACTATGATTTAAATACTTGCTGCATACGTTGATTCAAGAAATTCGTTAAAAATGTTTTCCGATGTTTTATAGTGGTTTTGTTTTTTTGTATTTTTACTGTCCTTTGAATGCAGTAATTTGTCTAATCTCATTTTCACTGACCTCTTGAAATATGGCAGACGTCGACACCATCTTTGTTTTGATAGATTTGAAAGCGAGATAAGTAATGCCGTCATCAGTAATGGCGTCGCACATCTACCTTTCTACCGAACCTGATTAAAATTAGTCACTGTCTTCCCGAATTTAAGAAAAAACCCTAAAAATCGCCTTACGCCTATTAAATATTTTTCGTAAAGTCCTTGAAAAAAGTACTTCTTCTTACTTTCGTACTTTACTTCTACCTTAATTATGTCTTCTCTAATGACATATTTTCGGCCCAACAATGTGGATTGGCATACATGGAAAACTCAATCAATGGAAAATGGATTACAGTTCAAATAGAAAATAAAGGGTAGTTGTAAATATTATAGTCTCCAATATCAATTATATTAATGCTGGAGTCCTCCAAGGTTTAATTCTCGGTCCTCTTTTATTTCACATTCGCCGTCCGTTATCATCCGTAAGCCGGCGCTTGTGTACTGTGAGTTAGAGACGGACACTGGCAAGCTTATGATGTCATAAGAACGTTTCATTGTTCTTTACGTAATATTTGCGGGAATACGTTATATTTCACCCCTTAACATTAGGGCCACAGTTAATGTTGGCGAAGTCTATTGATATCGGTTATGTTGTCAAATGCAACATCATTTTATTTGCAAATGACACAGCATTCTAGAAAATTCAATGGTAGATGCTCTTACATTAAATACTAATTAAAGCAGAATTCTCACAGATTATCAGATTGCTGGCTCGTAGAATACGTCTCCCCCTCCACAAGAATCAGTGATTAAATGCAACAAACACAAACCTATCACCCTCAATTACATTTAGATAGGACACATATTACACAAGTTGTTCCACACAAACATCCTGAAATAGCATTAAATAAATACATAATCTGGGGAAGCACACGGATACAATGGGGAATTTTCACAAACGCTTAGATGATCCAGATTCGTGATTTGTTATGAGGTATACTCCTCGGGATTTATCTTCAAAAACAATTTCGAAGTAAAATCTTATTTTTTAATCTTTTGTTTTACCATGATTATTATCTTAAATGAGAAAATTATGAAATATATATAATCTATGTATACTTCTTCATTGAATTCAAATGTGGATTTCAAAATATTTATAACAGGATTTGTAAAAAATTACTGAAAAATTGCATTATGGCATAGGATAAAACCAAAGTCATACCCCCTCGTGCATTCGGAATCTCTCCCGCCTTCACTCATAAAAGAATACTGCTATATATAAAGCTCAAAACGGATACGTCCAGTGACAACGTCCCATTATTGCGAAGGCATAAAAACCCCAAATATTCTTAAATTCTTTTACACTTGACAGACTAACACTTAAAACATTATAATTCTTATTGACACGATTCATTTAGAATATGATGATGTAATATGGGACTATTGCCCTGAATACCACATAAACCGAATAGAAAACATCAATATTATTCTTGGAAGCAGCGAGGGTAGTAACTTGGTTAACAAATTTGTAAGCATTCAAGTGTGTGTGTCTGTGTGTGTGAAACAGGTTGGCAAACTCCATAAAAGAAAGCATGTGCTGTATAAAAAAACCAACAACCGACAATATCAAAAGCAAACAATAGAGACATCACAAAAATTCAATTGACTCTGTAATGCATTAAGACGGTCAATTAAAGTAACGTTAGTTACTTAGTTGGTGTAGTAAACAGTAGTACGGACTCACCTCACCATAACGGTAGAACGATTAAAGGAGAAACATTTAAAAATATATAAATTTTTCTCCATATATATAAATCAAAGACAATCAGGTTACCCAATGTTAGAGGTCTGAAACATACACACAAGACAAGTGTAATGGATAAAAGCTACTATATAATATATAAAATGACGTCAATTTGAGCCTTCTGTACTCTGCTATTTTGAAAGTGAACTAAGGTCATTGTTCCATCGAAGTCCCGAGAAGCAGGCAGAGGGAACAAGTCTCAAGCCTATAATTTATTAAAACGTTCAGTGTGAAAAGTGTTATGAACTTCCGTCTTGAGAAACCTGTTTATCCTTGTTCTGAACAAGGAGGATTATCAATAAATATATGTGGTTTGATTGTTCTGCTTTTGCAATGAGCGAGAAGAAGGGCGCCCGTACAACGGTTAACCAGACCAATTGAGCAACGTTTGTAACTTGAATTGACCGTCCTAATTCGATATCGTTAATGCAGTACAATAAAATATTTTTGTAATGTTTTCTGTATTTATTTGATTATTATCTGGTTTTATGAGCATATCCTTGGTGATTTGTTTTATACAGATTGATCAGATGTCTTCTGTCTATTCTTACATATATTTGTGATGAGATTTTGTGTGCTTATTTTATATTATGTGCATGTCCATGGCGAATGTTTTCATATAACTGACTCACAGGTCTGCTTTTCTTTCTCTAAAACAGAATTCTTTGTCTTAAACCGTCGCTTAATCATACAGATGCTAAATGATGATAAAAATTCTTTTAGTGTTGTAATTGGATCTAGATATTTGAAATGTTTCTAATATAAACCGTAAAATGAAAGCGTTTCCTATCAAAGTCTACTTTCTCATAAAATTATTTACCGGAAAATTAATGTCTGATTACCACTTGGTCAGGCGATGGAAGTAATAACGTCAAGTAGACAGAGGTTAGAATGTATGTACAGATCTCTTCAATTCTGACGTCACATTCACGCTAAGTTTAAAAGCGGACGCGAGGACACGAGACAAGACTACGCGCATGTTTTTTTCACGTTAATGCTGCTACAAATCCGCTCACAGGCTCAGTTCTTTTTATGCCGTGGTAGAAATTGAGCAAAGAGTCAAATCACCGAAAATGTCGCCTTATATAAGTACATTTAATTAATAACGAGGAAATATTGATCAGTTATTTAGGGTTAAGGTATAAAATGAGAGGCTAAATTATGCATTTGTCCCATAGAAACCGTTGCGAACCCCGGAAAATACAGCATTCCGGGGTGACACTAAATTCCAGGGGAGAGTGAGCGTCTCCTGTTTGCATAAAACACCGGTCATAACAGTTATATGGACACATGTCAAGTTCGGTGAAGGTTCAAAGGCACAAAGCAATGTTCATAATTTGTGTCGAACAGTCATTCGATCGCGCTCAAAAACGTCATGAATCATTCTGCGAAACTGGACATTATATTTTCCCATGAGATGACCGTAGAACTTCCTCAGTGAATATTTCAGGCGTTCTGTAACATGACACTGAACAGGTAGCTTATCGGTCAGCTGTTTAGTTCTTGTGACAAAACCGTGGTATTTCGAACATGCCATGGCATACCCTATAAGATGAAATACAAAAAAACGCTATAGGCAGGAGAGGAAGATGTTAGAGTTTTGTATAGATCATATTTTTGTGATTCTTGGTTGGAAAATATTCCAGCAGACTGTTAGCATTCCGATGAGTACAAACTGAGCGATACCTCTGGCCGATATATATAAATATATATCCAAACAGAAGACGCTTAGTCCACCCGGGCCTGGTGTCACTTTGAATTTCAGTGGCCCGTGAATGTCCACTGTCTTACATTGTTGTTAGCGCCACAGTCATGTGACATCAGTTGCTTTCGTATTTTACATGAAGGTCACACTTATTCCCCTCGCAGTGTGGAGCTCATAACAAGTTGCCCGCGGAGGGTTTGACTTAAGGAGGAATTAAACACTTGACTCCCGAATTCAATTTTCTTCATTTTTTCATAATTAGTATTTGAATATGATATCTACTAAATTGCAAAGTATGAAAAAAATTTATCCACGCAGTTCTGAAAAATTTGGCTTTGAATAAGCTCCCTCTGAGGCATATTTGGAGTTCCCTTGAAAGGTACTACAAGGTCAATTTAATATGTTTTAACTTTACCAAATGTAAATATATATCAGAAACACAAATCAATATCAGAAAAGGAATAATTTTTTAGTAAAATTTCCAAGGAGAAATTGTTTTGAAAGAACTTATTTCAATATCTGTGCTAGAAAGGTTTCAGTAAATACACAAAATCAGTAGAAAAAATCCCCTATTTTCTCCCCTAAAAACAGCATTTTACAAAAATCTGCAAATTCAATTTTCAAGAAAAATTATATCTATAATCCTTAGTGTCCAATTGCACAACATTAAGAGTATGAAGAAAATTTATCCACAGGAATAGAAAATATGGTCACCAAATCTTGACTATTTTGACATGTCAGAAATTGTCCAATTTGGGAATCGTCATATAAATATAAACATGAAACACATATAAACATTTAAAATTAATTTAATTTTAATTGATTTTGAATGATAACAATATATCATATATTTCAACACATTTTATGATCAATTTCTAAATTGAAAAATTAAAAAAGAGGCCAGAGAAGGTCAAAATTGCTCACCAAAGTCACAATGTTACATATGAAAATGACCAAGACAAATGATGTCAAAATTGTAATGAAATGAAATTCTAGAATAAGATGTAATCTTAAATGTTTGAAATAGATCCCTATATATCACTTATGCATAAATAAAGAAAAATTGAAACAAAAGCAGAGAATATTTGGTGACAAACAATATTCTCAATTGTTGCACCACCTACTGACAAATCTAGACTATAGTACAATCTTAACAAATTTTATCAGGTATGCGTTTTGAGGATTTATTATAAGAATGTAAAAGGTATTTCTGGCTTTGGTGAGCAAAATTAAACTAAAAGGCTACAATTTGAATTCCAATGTAACTATTCAAACAGTCATCAACTAACCTCTTTCCTTACCTTAATTAACCACTAGAAAAACACAGTACTTGATTCAATTTTTCAGATTTATTATGTCATTTATAATTACATTGTAAAAGACACTGATGTATAGTACATAACCTGCATATAAATTAATAACCACCAAGGATATTGAAAAATGTGTCACTTTGATCTACCATATAATAACATCAAACTTCAACCATAAGTGTTTGTGAAAATGACAGCCACCCCCCCCCCCCCCTCTTTTAGAAAAAAGTCTGTAAAATGGTAAGAGATTTTCTTGGCCCAAAGCAAATACATATTAAGAAATATGAAAGCGCTTTCACCATTGAAAAGTTATATGTTGATAATTAAGGATTCTGCTGGGTTTTTTTAAATTAACAGTAGATCAAAACCCAAAATCTAAGTCAAACTGACTCTAAATTTGACCTGTTGAAAAAGTCTTTCCACATGGAATTCACATTTGAATTATAAGCCTCATCACTTATCACTCAA
The DNA here is from genome assembly GCA_035048485.1 of Pteria penguin. Lineage (NCBI taxonomy): Eukaryota > Metazoa > Mollusca > Bivalvia > Pterioida > Pteriidae > Pteria > Pteria penguin. Next base: position 338,045 of record CM068591.1, on the reverse strand, counting down.
AAGTTATATGGGACAGATCTACTTTTTGCAGAGAAATTAAAAGGTAAAATGTTTACAGATTGTTGACAGATTGTAGGACCACATATAATCACTTTCACAATAGCTCATTTGAACCCTGGTCTTCCAATTTGGTGAGCAAAACACAAATTCCATTCTGTTTATAATGCAGTCTCCTCCTGACAAGGAAATAATTTATTCAAAAGTACCCGGTAGGTTAACCATGATCAGATTCCAGCTTAATCTGTAACTACCCACATCATTGTAGCATGACCTGAAATAATACATTGCATTATAAGGATCTTAATTTAATCCAAGAAAAAATATATATAACTTTAAAAATTTTCCTTTTTCAGTACCGGTAACTTGGTCCCAATCTCCCAAAGTTATCTGAATATAACTCACTCATGAAGCCTTTGGATTGTGTAAGAAAAACTTCAAATATGTTGTGTTGGTATACAAAGAATGCCCTCACTAGCATTAGAAAAATCAAAGACATATAATAAAATATTTCAATGCAATTACAAGTATTTCTGAAATCAGATCATGTTATTATTTATATCAATCATGAGTCATCTTAGTGAAATGCAGAATAATTAATGGTTTAAATACAAAATGACAACTTTACCTAATGTAGCCTATTTATTTATATCAAATGCACCAGTAGATCCCTTTTCCAGTTGGAACTTGACATGTCACCACACTGCATCCAGAATTTGTGCACTTCATATGCAATATGCTTCCCAGGCCATATCTTAATGAAAATATAAAAGAGTGGATGATAATGCCTCATTTTCAAAATCTGATACTTGATCTGTATTGACAAGATGATTCTTCTTCTTCCATTACATACTAAGTGTACTATATATATGTTACATTGTAATTGATTAATACTTATATTAGCTGATTATTATATATGTGTTATGTAATAGCAATTAATGCATTCGTAAAAACACATACTACAGTATAGTCATGTCATTTCATGATTATTTTCAACTGAGGACTTAGATTTTTTCAAACAAAAAGGCATTCTCTACCCAGAACTCTGGCAAATCACCTCCCACTATTTGAAAATATTTGCATCATAAAATTTTAGTTGAATTGTTTGTTAAGAACCTTAATATATTTCATATTTTCTCACTCAATACAGTATTATTGTAAATTATAAACAGAACTACTGATTACTTGTACATAAATACAGGATACATGTACATGGTCTTGGGTTTGAAATACGACTGTAGTGGCGGATTTAGAGGGGGCCCCCTTTTTTGCCACATATTTACATGTAAAAATTCAGATTTGGCATAAAAAAATTACCGAGTAGTTTGGCTAATACACGTGCCCCCTTCCTTTTGGATCCGCCACTGGATTGTTTACCTCTGCTCCCGTACTGTATACGATAAATTAAGACGAGTCACACAAACAGCATTTACGTATCATCAGTAGGTTGAGCTAAAAAACCGTACCTCAACAATTCTTCTTCCTGTATTCCAACAAAAATCTCCATCAACATCGTTCAACTACTCTCTGCTAACTCGGGTACACACGTGTGCAGGTTGGTTTTTGTACGTTAGTTCCTATCTATTTTTCAATTTTAAATGCTCCCTCTTCCATTTTTGATTAAAATATTTGATTATCAAAAACAAATTTACACCAAGATTTTCTTTTTCGCTCATCTTAACTTTCAATATTCGCCCCAATCGTGTCTTCTGCTCTTCTAGCGCTTTGTATCGAATGTAAACAATCTTACGTCATTTTTATCAACCGATGCATTCCGAACGGCGCTATATTCGGATAGTGTTTAATTCCTCCTTAAGTGTTATTATACCCTTTTTCTGGATGTTGTGCGGCAGCGGCACATTCTTCAGTGTTCATGTTCATGTATATATACAGTGCTGAATTATGTTTGTTTCGTCTGTATGTAAGGGCATTCATGGCTGGTGTTGCTAGCCAAACAGGAGGCGCTCACTCCATCGGGGCACCTGGTGTCACCTCTGAATTTTAGGGGTTCGTGAATTTCCACTGTGGTACATTGCTATTGTTATCAGTTACTTTTCGTATTTTTCATAGGAAACAGAATTCATATAGTCTCTCTTCTCTAAAGACAATAAACAATTAGCATCTCGGTTCCATTTTACATACAAATACATCAATGACATTTAAAAATCACAACATCATATATTCAAAGGAAATCGAGATAAGAGCTACAACTGAGAACGCAAGTTCTATGGAAGTTTTATGGTCGTTTGATCTATGTTAATATGTTTGTATTTACTTCCTAGACTTAAATAGTTTTTGCAAGACTTTTGCAACGGGTGTTACGTGTAAACAGGGCACGCTTACTCTTCCCGGACACCTGGTTTCACCTCAATTTAAATTGTCCTTTTATTTCAATGATGATTAACCCTTCGGTAATATTTCGTTGTTTACATAATAGAATGAATTTCATCTATTAAAAAGTTTCGATCGTTTTATGTTTGTTTCTCATATGAAAAAGATAATTAACTGTCAAAGCAAAATGTTTTCTTTCTGATGAATGAATATATAATCTTTTGACAAAGGAGGGCTTCATGCAAAATGGAATATATGGTTATAAACATTAATGTAGGGTGGGAAATGTCATCTTAAATGCTATTTATCATCTATGTACGGCATTTCGTGATGTTATGAAGATTTCTAATACCTTTATAAATTGTTATGGCCACTTCCCCTTTTTAGTTAAACTTATCAGGAATGTATGGGTACAAACATTAGTTTGGGGTGAAAATTACCATCTAAAATGCTATTTATCATCCATGTACAATAATTCCTGATGTTTCTGATATCTTTATAAATTGATATGGCCACTTTTCATTTTAGTAAATCCTATCTCTTAAATTATTCTAATGCTGGTATATTTTCAGTCATAACTATTACCAAGTCGATACGAGTACAAGTGAACTATTTGCGGTGCCAGAAAAATTATGTGTTTTAAAACGCAGTGTATTAAAATCTTATTATTTTCATGTCGCCTACCGACAGCATTGAGATGCACCTCATGTCATCTGTTGCGACAAGACACCGACAAGTAGTCGTACTTTAACCTAGGACCTCTAGAGCAGGGATAAGCACGCCTCCAAATAAAATATATCAAATAGATAAACTTTGGCGCCAAAGAAGTTCAAAATAAATATATTGCTTTATCCTAAGTTGGTTTAATCTCTTCCTGTGACGTCATGTCGTAATTATTTATAATTTGTTTGGGTCCCTCTACAACCCAATGCAGACTTTGCTTGAGAGTTGCACTCTGACTAACAGGGCGGTAGGGACTCTATGACGGGCCTTGTCCAAACCTTTTCAGAGAAGACAAGGTCCTGATCCTCGTCCCCTCTGACTGTTACTCTAATTGATCAAGGATCTGAGCTTGGCTTACAGACGGGCAAGTCACGGTTTACCTATGTTGATGTCGCCTTACATATTTTTGATATTATATTCTATAAACGTTTCGTGTGTAATAACATTTTTATGACCTCTCTTCTTGAGAAACCTGTTGATCCTTGTTCTTTATTTGAGGATTATTTATACAATTTCAAATGGTGTCCTTTGATTGTGCTGCTTTTGCTGTGAGTGGGAAGGCGGGCGCCCGCATATCGGTTTACCACACCAATGGAATGACGTTTGTTACTTCAACTGACCGTCCTAAATCGGTATCGCAACCGCAGCACAATCGGATATTTTTGTAATGTCTTTTTCCCGTGTGTATTCTACTATTATCATGTTTTGTGTGCATGTCCGTGGTGATTTTTGTCATATAGCTTTATCAGATGTCTTCAGTTTTCTCTTCTTTAAAGTGCAGACTTCTATAGTTTCGACCTATATAGAATCACTTTAAAATGCATCTGTTTTTCTAAACCAATGTAGGTTTGTATATTTTTATCACTACAAATATAATATATAATGATAATAGTAATAGTAACGGTAAACATTTGAGCAGATTTCAAAAAGTAAATAAAGATGCAATGCCACTGCGACATAAAAGAAAAAAGAGGAGTTACCGGCTCAGTTATGTGGCAGAAGTCACCATGGAGCTATACAATACATGAATATAAATAATATAATAGAACATTTAACACATTACAAAAATATTTGAATGTAGTGCAATTACGATACCGACTTAGGACGGTCATTTAATTTGACAAAAGCCAAACAAATGGTGTGGTTAACCGGTTTACGGGCCCACCTTCCCACTCACCGTAACAGCAGAACAATCAAAAGACGTACATTTAAAAATTTATAAATAATCCTCCATGTAAAGAACAAGGGTCAACAGGTATCGCATATTGAGAGGTCATAAAAATATAAACACGTAAGGTATTGTAAAACACATAATGGTATAAAAATATATGCGACATCAACATGATAAACCGTGCTCTGCCAGTCTGAAAGCGAGCTAAGACCCTAGATCTGTAGGAGTCCCGACTAACAGTCAGAGGGGACGAGGTTCAGGACCATGTCTCCTCTGAAAGAGGTTTGGACAAGGCCTGTCATATAGTCCCTACCGCCCTGTTAGTCAGCGTGCAACGTTCAAGTAAAAGTCTGCACAAGGCTGTAGAGGGGCCAAATACAAGACCTATAGTCTTTTTGATGATCTAAATATCATATTGTCTATTTAGGAGATGTTTGACTATTTTATTACATGATAAAATAACGTTATCGGAGCCTTTTACTTTCCTTAGTTTATATACGAGATCACCGTAAAAATTAGGATGGGAAATTCCATTGGATACATACTGTTGAAAAGAAATATTTCCAAATTTAGATAGAAGTTCTGAATAAGATCTGAAGAATTTGCCGAATGTTTTTCTTAGCTTGTGATATCTGTAACCCTGAGTTAAAAGTTTAGTAGTAATTTGTAAATTTCGTTTATGAAAGTCCAAAACATCGGTGCAGCCTCTGACAAATCGAACTAATTGAGATATATAGATACCATATGATGGGAGTCGAGGGACATCGCCATCCAAGTAAGGGAAATTTACAATAGGAAATCCAAAATCCTCACGTTTATCATAAATATTAGTATATATTAGGTTGTTGAGAATTTTGATGTTTAAATCTAAGAAAGGTGTAGATTTATCTCAAGTATTAGCTTTATTCAATGTGAGCTCTGGTGGATATATTTCTGATATAAATTGTTCGAATTCAGGGTTGTCGATAACCAAAATGTCATCCAGATATCTGCAAGTATTATTAAATTTGTCAATGAGGTCAAAACGTTTTGATTTTTGAATAGAAACCATAAAATCCCTCTCATAACAATAAAGAAATAAATCTGCTATCAGAGGCGCGCAGTTAGTACCCATAGGAATCCCAACTATTTGTTGATATATCTTGCCATCAAATTGCACAAAAATATTATTCATGAGAAAATCTAGTGCTTTACATATTTCATTTATAAGACTCCCATTTGTCTTGATATGGAACCATACATAATATTGTCCGTCTGTTTTGGAATTTTGAGATTGAATTAACCCAAAAGTATTTTATCGCGTTTACTTTATGACAGTAAGTTTGAAATATACATGTGTTGCTGTTGCTCAAACATTGTGTCGAGGCTGAGCTGGTGCTAACACGCAAACTTTCCTTTCATAAGTAGCAACATTCCATCATCGCCCGCATACGGCGTATTCATATCTCAGTTAATACGTTATTCCAGAGCATGTTCAAATTACAGTGACTTTGTTCTGAGGGCTAGGCGACTTTCAGTTAAGCTGCTCAACCAGGGTTATATATGTGCTAGACTAGCAACGTCACTGAGGAAATTCTATGGTCGTTACGAGACTCTTATTACTCCATATGATATCTCGTTATCCAGACGTTTAAATGATATTCTGGACTGAGACCGATTCCGATCATTTTACACAGATTTGACACCTTCTATACTAGAAGGTTACCTACTTCGACTTCTCCATATATAAATACATATGGAATTTACACGATCTGACTCTTTTTACTGGGTATATGTGACGGGTGTTGCTAGCAAGCAGGAGATGCTCACTCTCCCCGGGCACCTGATCTCACTCCATCACAGGGGTTCACATATGCTCTTCAAGTAGACATATTTTGTTACTTTCCATTTGTTTTTCATTTTCACTGATTTTGTATGTCCTCTGGTTTTATGATTTTTGGACTTATGCTTTGGATTTATCCATCATCTTTACATTTGTGTCTTTTCCTTTTCTTTGTAAGCTGACAACCTACTGCCAGCGGTACTGAACTAGTACTAATAGATACTATAAAAGAAAACAGGGAAGACATTAAAACTGTAGAAGAAAAATCGTGACAGCCTTGCAAAGAACAGTATTACTATAGCAGTATAAACTTGATTTGGTAGAACTACGGAGGACTTAAATTTATGCAGAGAACACTAACTACTGAATAACCTATTGCCACCAAGCTGTACTTACACACAAATTTTAAAGGAAGGAGATGCTCCATTGAATTTAGATAATATAAAAAGGAGATTTATGTTCAAGTTTATGCTTTGTGGAATAGGGTTTCCACGGTTTTATTCTTTAAAATACCTAATCGTAATCTTGGTTTTCTGTTTGGCAATTCAATGTTGCAGAATTCCCAAAAACATGATCTGCAGAATATCTGTACTTCCACTGTCGTTTCGAAACAACTCTGCTTCCAACTAAAATGAAAGTAGTGATCAAGCAATGTTATTGTTCTACAAGTATGTCTGCCTGTCTGTTTGCATCTGTTTGCTGTTTGTATCTATTGACTTATTGAGTGGTTGCATGAATTTGAAGGGTATTACATGCAAGCAAGGGACGCTTAATTCATCCAGAAACCTGGACTCGCTTCAACTTAATTGGTCTTCACATTTCTCTGAATATGACATTGTTTACGATATTGTTCTTTTGTTCTATGGACTTCGAGATGTAGTTAGCCTTTCAGTACTAATTCTTTGTTTACATTGTTAGATTAGTAACGACTTTACCATTTATTTGCATACTGTTTAAATAAATTGCAGTTTTTACTTGAGATCAGTCATGTAAAACAAGGTGTAAAGTGGATTGCTAGTTTAACAAATTTTTTTTCAATCAATTATTACTTATGTCTTAATAGAACGTCTCTTTCATTTGTGTTTTTGAAGTAAGATTTTATTAGAAGACACTTTGTATGTAAAAGGTTACCGTTGCCCTTTGATACATGAAATGCAACTATATTATAATCTATTGAAAGAATGATAGAATGCATGCACATTGAACATACCGTTTTGATTGTATTGTTGGACGACTCCTTAGAGATTAAAATGAATAGAAAAAATATCAAACAGAATTCTAATCACAAGATTTCGTGTGAATGTATGCATAATTTCCAAAGGAAAGTAATTATGTCTGAAAGCATAGCGTTCTTGCTGTAGCTTTAATGAAAGATGTGATGACGAAATGAGTAAATATTTTAAACGATAAATACTTTATACATGATGGAGGAAGAAGAAGTTCATGCAAGTACATTCTTTTCAACAATTGTTTAACATATGTTTATACTAATTTAGCAGTAAGTGATATTGTAAGGAAAACAGTAAACAACACTTACTAATTTTATGTGTCAAAGTATCTTAACTGTCGACTGGTACCATGCGCAATATATGGGGAAGATTTTTGTTACTTAAAGTCGGTGTTTGTCTTTATTGTTTGTGTGTGTGTGTGTTTGATTCATATGGGTACTAACTTCGCTCCCCTTATAGCAGGTGCATATTCATACTATTATGAGAAGAACTTTAGGCATTCTATTCAAACCTCTAAACGTTTCAACCTTATTGATAAGTTCATTGACACCTCTAGATATCTTAATGATATTTTAGTTATCGATAACCCTGTGTTTGAAAACTATATTACTGACATCATCAATCTGAACTTCAATTAACCAAAGCCAATACTTCCGACCAGGAAATACCTTTTTTGGACTTAAATATTCCAATTGTTAACAACAATCTTCATACGAATATATATGATAAACGTGGCGAGTTTGGGTTTCCTATTGCACATTTCCCTTATCTAGATGGTGAAGTCTCCAGACTCCAATTACATGGTATTTATATTAAAAGCAAGTTGCTGTCTCTTATACAATGGTGTTTTCACAGAGAATCTAAAACGTACATATGTACTTCCAATAACTCTGGATTCTTTTCCAACAAACAATATACTTCATATAAATACTGGACTTGCAAGGAATTATGTAAAGCACTAGATTTTCTCATGAATAAAATTTTTGTGCAATTTGATGGCAAGATATATCAACAAATAGTTGGGATTCCTATGGGTACTAACTGCGCGCCTCTGTTAGCAGATTTATTTCTTTATTGTTATGAGAGGGATTTTATGGTTTCTATTCAAAAATCAAAACGTTTTGACCTCATTGACAAATTTAATAATACTTGCAGATATCTGGAAGACATTTTGGTTATCGACAACCCTGAATTCGAACAATTTATATCAGAAATATATCCACCAGAGCTCACATTGAATAAAGCTAATACTTGAGATAAATCTACACCTTTCTTAGATTTAAACATCAAAATTCTCAACAACCTAATATATACTAATATTTATGATAAACGTGAGGATTTTGGATTTCCTATTGTAAATTTCCCTTACTTGGATGGCGATGTCCCTCGACTCCCATCATACGGTATCTATATATCTCAATTAGTTCGATTTGTCAGAGGCTGCACCGATGTTTTGGACTTTCATAAACGAAATTTACAAATTACCACTAAACTTTCAACTCAGGGTTACAGATATCACAAGCTAAGAAAAACATTCGGCAAATTCTTCAGATCTTATTCAGAACTTCTATCTAAATTTGGAAATATTTCTTTTCAACAGTATGTATCCAATGGAATTTCCCATCCTAATTTTTACGGTGATCTCGTATATAAACTAAGGAAAGTAAAAGGCTCCGATAACGTTATTTTATCATGTGATAAAATAGTCAAACGTCTCCTAAATAGACAATATGATATTGAGATCATCAAAAAGACTATAGGTCTTGTATTTGGCCCGTCTACAGCTTTATGCAGTCTTTTACTTGAACGTTGCACGCTGACTAACAGGGCGGTGGGGACTATATGACGGGCCTTGTCCAAACCTCTTTCAGAGGAGACATGGTCCTGAACATCGTCCCCTCTGACTGTTAGTCGGGACTCCTACAGATCTAGGGTCTTAGCTCGCTTTCAGACTGGCAGAACACGGTTTATCATGTTGATGTCGCATATATTTTTATACCAATATGTGTTTTACAATACCTTACGTGTTTATATTTTTATAACTTCTCAATATGCGATACCTGTTGACCCTTGTTCTTTACATGGAGGATTATTTATAAAATTTTAAATGTACGTCTTTTGATTGTTCTGCTGTTACGGTGAGTGGGAAGGTGGGCCCGTAAACCGGTTAACCACACCATTTGTTTGGCTTTTGTCAAATTAAATGACCGTCCTAAGTCAGTATCGTAATTGCACTACATTCAAATATTTTTGTAATGTGTTAAATGTTCTATTATATTAGTTATATTCATGTATTGTATAGTTCCATGGTGACTTCTGCCACATAACTGAGCCGGTAACTCCTCTTTTTTCTTTTCTATTAGTCAAATGGTTTGGTTCGCTAGAGCCTGCACTAAGGTTTTGGATTTTCAGGTATGAAATTCTCAGATTACTTTTTAATTTTTTTACTTCGAATAATAGATATCAGAAACTTCGAAAAACGTTTGGTAAATTTTATAGATCTTATTGAGACATTTTATCTAAATTCGGAAATGTGACTTTTGATCAATATGTATCCAGCGGAATTTCCCATCCCAGTTTCTATGGTGATCTTGTGTACAAAATAGAGGGGCTCCGATAATTTCATATCAGTTGGTTCTAAATTTATTACACGCCTTCGACATCGACAATATCACCCCGAGATCATCGATAAAACCATAGTTCTTGTATTGGGACCCCTGCAACCCAATGCAGACTGTTGCTTGAGCGTTGCACGCTGACTAACAAGGCGGTGGGGACTCTGGTGGGCCTTGTCTAAACCTTTTCAGAGGAGACACGGTCCTGATACTCGTCTCTTCTCATGTTACTCGGGACTCCTATTGATCAAGGATCTGAGGTCACTTACATGCGGGCATAGCACGGTTTACTTATGTTGATGTCGCCTGAGATATTGTTGATAGCAACATATTATTCTATGAACGTCTCTTGTGTAATAACATTTTTATGACCTATCTTCTTGAGAAACCTGTTGATCCTCGTTCTCAATATGGAGGATTAATTATTACTTCTAAATGCATTCCTTTGATTGTGCTGCTGTTGTAGTGAGTGGGAAGGTAGGCGACCGCAGAAAACCGGTTAATCAAATCAATTAAGTGACGTTTGTTAATTCAATTGACCGTCCTAAGTCGGTATCGTAACCGCAACACAATCGAATATTTTTGTAATGTCGCTTTCCGTGTGTATTCTTGTATTATCATGATTTGTGTGCATGTTCTTGGTTTGGGGATGTCTTTTAATTATCTTACGTTACTTTGGATGTTAGATTCCTTGTATTTGATTTAATTATCCACACCAATCGCAGTGGAATCGAATCTTTTTGCAAGGCCCTCTATATGGTAGTTTCCTTTTTTCGGGGATGGGTTTCGTCAGATAGTTAAGGAATCTGGTATAATTTGAGATCACCTTTTTATTATCCGACAATTTTGGATCTACTCATACAAACCTATCACCTTGAACTCTTTGACTATACTTGATTTGTTTTTATATGCATGCATACTCGTCCAGGGATGAGTGGTTTTGACCACAATTTATTTGCAGGTTTGCATTTGTCTGAACATAACATTATAGACGATATTATCTTTGTATTCCATCGATTTCGAGATATGGATAAGCCTTCAGTACTCTTTCATTGCTTACTCAGGTCTGTGTCGCTCCCCTTTTTGGGGGGTTGTTTTCAAATTCTAAAATATAATACTAATCCAGAAATAGTCCTGCAAGAGATTTCTTACTTCTATATTTAGCTTTCAAAGGTATATATGTTCTATATTTATTATTCTCTAAATAGAAAAACGTATTGTACACTTTATATTGATTCCAACATATATGTTTATATTATATCATTCAAGATTTTATGAATTTCTGAACCCGGTTTCACTAAGAGGATAATGTGCTTGGCTCGTGATCGAGAGGCTCTGGATTTGACTCTCGCTCTGGGTTTCGGATGAGACATTAAAACCGAGGTCCAGTGTCCCGGTAGGCGTGAACCGTTCGGCCACGAGCATCACTGAAGAGACATACGTTGTCGAAATGCGCATCTGGTGCACAAAATTGAAAAGTAGATATGTTCTATATTAACGTAAAAGATCCCCACTGCTTTGGGTGTGTCCGTTGCAAAAAGTCTAAATTTGTATGCAATACATCAGGGAGATGCCGTCACCATATACGTGAAATAATCCCGTAGTGACGTTAATCAATATTCAGTCAATCAAACCAATATGAATATGAGCATATGTAAGAAAGGATCATGATATTTACATCAGAAAGTATTTGTCGTTTGGTTTTTCTTTTTTCATTTTCAGGAGGTTTATAATTGCCTATAATTTTTTTAATCCATTGCTAGACGTACACACTGGTGTTTGGTTTAATAAATGCATACTGTCCATAAAGAAACTAAAGCCCCTAGCTCTTTGTTGGGATTGAATTTATGACTAACAGAAAGATTTCATCCAAAAGTGAACACAGAAACCAATGAAGTTAACATTAAGTATGGAAAGGACTGCGAGGGATTATGGAAATAGAAAGGATAGGATACTCAATGTACTAGGGATTAAGTAGATGCTTTCTACGATAATCTCTTAAGATGCTGTCTTAGACATCATTAACTATATATTTAGTACTTATACTTTTCATTGATTATTCATGTCACCTTCGTAGCAAAACTTGATTTTTCTTGTCTAGTATATTGTTTTAGGGGATTTGTTATAAAATAGATTATTAAAGACCAATGCCAACTTCATCGGTAGAACTAGTCTAGTAGCTATAATACTGAAAAAGTTGTGAATGCATATTAATGTAAGTAGCACATACGCATATTATGTCTTCTCTTTCTCTTTCTTTCTTTCTTTCTTCTTTTTTCTTCCGTTTTTTTTTTTTTTTTTTTTTTTTTTTTTTTAGTTTGTTCAATACCTATGTAAAAGTATATTAAATCTTTTTTAAATGTATACCATATTAAATGATCAATAGTTTTTCCTTTTAGACATTACCATCACTAGCGTTCGTTGTTCGAATGCAATACGTTTTTATAAGTCTCGGTAAACCTTTATGACAATAGTTTATGTATATTGTGAACGATACTGAGCAGTATATAATGATGTCGTAATTGAAATTTCGCTGATATAAACATATAAGCCTGTTTTCCTTTTATTTAGAAATGATGTGAATATGTGTGTTCAGTAATCTTCAGATAACACTGCTTTGTATATTTATGTTCAGTAATTGTCCTGAAACTCTGCTTGGTATATTATGAATAATTGGTCATATCCATGTAACACTGCTTTGTATATTTTCGCTTAACCACGTCAGTTTTGTGACAGTTTGATATAGATCGACGTTCGATGGCGGTACCACTACTACGTGTACAATAAAATATTTAGTGAGTTTTGTGCTTTTTCTTTAATTATCTATATAATGGTGTTACTTTTGTCAAAATAGTTAGAATTCTTCTTTCCTTTATGTAGTTGTATTCATAACACTGCTTGTTATATTTGTGCTTGATTTGTGTTTGATGTTATACTTGGTAAAATTTGTTTTTAATACTGGTTTTCACATTTATGTGTTTATTTATGCTACAGATATGCATATTTAATGCATGGTTATGTGTTTGTTTATGCTCCTGGTTTGTATATTTATGTGTTTGTTTATGCTACTGGTTTGTATATTCGGCAAATTCTTCAGATCTTATTCAGAACTTCTATTTAAATTTGGAAATATTTCTTTTCAACAGTATGTATCCAATGGAATTTCCCATCCTAATTTTTACGGTGATCTCGTATATAAACTAAGGAAAGTAAAAGGCTCCGCCAACGTTATTTTATCATGTAATAAAATAGTCAAACGTCTTCTAAATAGACAATATGATATTGAGATCATTAAAAAGACTGTAGGTCTTGTATCTGGCCCCTCTACAGCCTTATGCAGACTTTTACTTGAACGTTGCTCGCTGATTAACAGGGCGGTGGGGACTATATGACGGGCCTTGTCCAAACCTCTTTCAGAGGAGACATGGTCCTGAACCTCGTCCCCTCTGACTGTTAGTCGGGACTCCTACAGATCTAGGGTCTTCGCCGCTCGCTTTCAGACTGGCAGAGCACGGTTTTTCATGTTGATGTCGAATATATTTTTATACCAATATGTGTTTTACAATACCTTACCTGTTTATATTTTATGACCTCTCATTATGCGATACCTGTTGACCCTTGTTCTTTACATGGAGGATTATTTATAAAATTTTAAATGTACGTCCTTTGATTGTTCTGCTGTTACGGTGAATGGGAAGGTGGGCCTGTAAACCGGTTAACCACACCATTTGTTTGGCTTTTGTCAAATTAAATGACCGTCCTAAGTCGGTATCGTAATTGCACTACAATCAAATATTTTTGTAATGAGTTATATGTTCTAGTATATTATTTATATTCATGTATTGTATAGCTCCATGGTGACTTCTGCCACATAACTGAGCCAGTAACTCCTCTTTTTTCTTTATGCCACCGGTTTGTATATTTATGTGTTTGTTTATGCTACTGGTTTGTATATTTATGTGTTTGTTTATGCTACTGATTTGCATATTTATGTGTTTGTTTATGCTACTGGTTTGCATACCTATGTGTTTATTTATGCTACTGTATATTTGTATTTGCTCTTCATATTTATGTGTTTGTTTACGTTCTTGTTTTCCATATGTGTGTATGTTAATGTTGTCCTGGTGTGCATATGCATTCGTGTTAGTATTCATACTGTACCGGTTAATAAACTTGTGCCAATTAATCATTGCATCCTACTCGTTTGTACATTGTGCTTATTTTGCTCATGTTGCATTGGATTGTATAGATGTGGTTATTTTTGCTGCACTGTTAGTCTTTTTGGTTCTGGTTTATATATTTTGTGCGTTAATCTTTATGCAGTCCTGGTGCAAGTTATATGAAAACGAAATTTACGAAAATCGTTTATTTTAGACTTCCGAATTAGTAAAATAACATAAAATGATTGACATAATATATATATAAATATATGTATACCCCCTTTTTGCCATAATTTGCATTATGTCAATCATTTATCATATATATATCCCACAAATTAGCACAACATAAATGAAATTGAAACATACAATAAAAACAAAATTATCAAACATGTTGTCGGAATGGGTTAAAATTGTTGATTGTTTGATAAATCGTGTATTATTATACTAGCAGAAAACATGAAGGCCGACTTACTTTTGCATTTGATTACCGAGATGATATGGCAGACTTTTAGTGTACAGGGCTTACTATTATAATTCTCGTTTAGAGGAACTTGGAATGAATACAGAAATTGGTAATCCTGCGTATAATCGCTCCGCACTCTATAGATGATTTTCTTTGAAAACTATAAATCAGTACTGAGTCCCTTTAATATATGTACTAAAGACAGTTTAGTTGGAGATACCGTACTTATATAGGTTTCCTAAACCTTATATAAATTCATTCTGTGGGTAAATATATGCTGGAGACAGCTCCGCACAAAAGTATCAGATCACAGGTGTAAACTAAATAGTTGCTGAAACCAATTACACTATCGACACTTCAAACAGCCTGACCACTCTAATCATTCAATGAAAATTAGAATTATAGATAAAATATATCACCCCAAAAACAATGCCAATTTTAGCACTCCTTTTTTTCGGAAAAGAGAAAAATACTTGATTAGCCGTCTCGGCACTGCTCCGCCCTACGGATGCAATAGTCATATTAGTAGTAATGGTAAGCTAACTAGTACTGCGTGTCAATCAGTTAACATACTAGGTTTATTATAAAAACCCGAGGAGGCATCGAAGTCACGGTACACTCAAATACAACAAACCTGAAATACATAATATTTCCTTTGATGCTCTTCTATCATTTAAAATGAACCTTTGGGTTTCCATCGCATTCGTACAAAACTTTTTTGTATTTCACTCAGAAAATTACACTAATTGTACGTATCGTCTAGACAACATATATATACTGATATAAGATCAATAGGTTTCTCAAGAAGAGAGGTCATAAAACTTTTAATACACAAGAAACGTTTACAGAATCATTTGCTATCAAAAATATGTGAGGTGACAATAAAGATAAATAAATTTTACTCTGCCCGTCTTTACGTGAGCTCAGTTCAATAGGAGTCCCGATTAAAAGTCATAGGGGACGAGGATCAGGACCTAGTCTACTATGAAAAGGTTTGGACCGCCCTGTTAATCAGCGTGCAACGCCCAAGCAACAGTCTGCATTGGGTTGTAGAAGGACCGGATACAAGAACAACGGTCTTAGGGATGATCTCGGGGTCATACTGTCGATGTCGAAGGCGTTAAATAATTTTACAACACGCCGATATGAAATTATCGGAACCTTTGATCCTCCTAAGTTTTTACACAAGATCGCCATAGAAACTGGGATGGGAAATTCCCCTGAATACATATTGTTCTAAAGTCACATTTCCGAATTTACCAAAAGTTTTTCGAAGTGAATGATATCTATAACCCTGTGTAAGAGGTTTAAAAGTAATCTGAGAATTTTTTTTTGCGTGAAAATCCAAAACGTTAGTGCAGGCTCCAGCGAACCGAACAGTTGACTAATATATATACCATATGATGGGAATCTGGGTACATCACTATCTAGATAAGTGAAATTTACAATAGGAAATAGAAAGTTGTCACTTTTATCATATATATTCGTATAAATATTGTTGTTAACAGTTGTAATATTAAAGTCCAAGAAAGGTGTTTCCTGGTCGAAAATACTGGCTTTGGTTAATTGAAGTTCAGATGGATGATGTCAGTAATATAGTTTTCAAACTCAGGGTTATCGATAAATAAAATATCATCAACGTATCTAGAGGTGTCATTGAACTTATCAATAAGGTCGACGCGTATAAAGGTTTGAAAAGAATGCATTAAGTCTCTTTCATAACAATATAAGATAAATCTGCTATAAGGGGAGCGCAGTTAGTGCCCATAGGAATCCGAATAATCCGTTGATGTCTTGCCATTAAATTGTAAATAAATATGATTCACCAAAACATGTGATGACATTACACAACTTATTACAACTCCAACATTTATAGTTATATTGTTCGTTATAGAAAAATCAAGATGTAACTGAAGTATAGAGTTATGATTAAGACTCTCTGTTGAAACACAAGCGTATGAAAGACAACAATTTGGTTTGGACTAAGTCAAGACTTATCAAGAAATTATTTGGATTACTTCTGCTACATAACTGAGCCAGTGACTCCTCTTTTTTCTTCTATATTGTGCCGAAAAATCAAAAGTAGAAACATGATCTGCCTCATAATTTCTCACACAGTTCAAGTTGAAGTTCATTTATTCAGTAGGCCTACAAGCCAAGAGTACAAGCATATGTCAGTATCCCTATAGATTATAATATAAAAGTGCAAACAATATATTCAAGGTAGTTAATTCTAACATTAATACATTTACATATTATTGTCATCATACACAAATAAGTCATGATGTACAGCAAGCACATCTGTATCATATTAGATATAGAAAATATATACATTTTAATTTTGTGCACCAGATGCGCATTTCGACAACTTATGTCTCTTCAGTGATGCTCGTGGCCGAATGGTTGGAATTCTCATATTATATAAATATTTGAAGAGCAGTATTGAAACCAAAATGACCGAAAAGTGAACCAAAGAATCAATCTAAGGACAGAGCTATGCATGAGGGAGATACTCCTTAGTTTTACGGTGATTTACATAATTTCACGACGGCAAATTTGAAGTATATATTTCAAGTCAGTACAAAAGCACTGAAAACTAGACTTATAATATGAATACAATATATGTACACATTCTAAATAGATATCATGGTCTTAATATCAATAATATAAATATAACATCATACTTTTATCTGCTGCAGCACAGTATCCCGAAGTTTATTACAGTGATAAATGTAAGCAGCCAACCTCTATAGAAAAATCTGCATTTTGCGATGCCATACATAATGCTAGAGTGAATGAGAATATTTCTGGTATATATTGATGTCTTAAGTCCTCATATTGACAACACATTTTCAATACATGCTTTTCGTTTTCTTTATATGTATAACCTTTGTTGAAACACAATAAACACAGTCTCTAGTGTACATCAATACTATTATATCGACCTTTTTCTATGTGGAAATCATGGTTTGAAATACGAAATTTACACATATATCTCCTAGGTTCAGAAGTTGTAACAACTGATAAATATTTCTCATACATAAGCTCAGACTTAAAAGTACAATATGTAACAAGTTTGTCTGATAAATGAATACTATTGCCCCAATTTTGTTTACAAGTATCAATAAGTCTTTGCTTAAATACATCTATGAATATTTCTATATTTCCACATCCTTGATTCTCCCATACTTCACCAAATACATACATATAGAGTAAGTCCTTAACACTGCTAGCCCATGTTTTCCTACCATTTCTATCCAACTCTAACAACATACTATAGCAGGATCTAGGTAGCCTGTCACAACTCATAGTCAACAATCTGAACCAACATTTTGTACATCTGGTATGATAGTCAATACAAATGGTAAATCGACCACATTCTCCTAATACTGCACTTGTACAAGCACTATTTGACACCATGAGTATGCTTTTAAAAAACCTGATATGAACAGATTCTACTATATCTGGCACTTCATATCCCCAAATTTCTAAACCATAGGTAATGATTAGTTTAATCTTAGTGTCAAATATTTTAAACAACATGAAATATGGTAGATGTCCACCTTTTTTGTAAAGTTTATAAAACATTCCCTGGGTATTGCGTGCTTGTGCTGCTAATGTACGCTAAATACATTGCAGCATCGTCAACTATAAAGTCTTCTTGATTTCCTGTTCTTGCATTAAAATCACCTGTCAAAATTATATCAAAACCATCATACAATAACATAATGTTTTCTACAGCGTCGTATAACATATCAATACCATTACTCTCATCTGGGCTATAAAAAGGAGAACCTTTAGGGGGTATGTATACAAATCCCACAATAATGTCTTTACTCAACTGAAAAGAATTGCTTTTTCAATCTAAGAAATATCAAACAATCTGTCTCTGCTTCAATGCGTTCAGTACCTGGGATAAGTAACTGTTTGACATATACAGCAATATCACATACCCCTCTTCCTTTATCCTTACCCTTCTGTATGCATGAAGACATATAGTTTGGCGAAGGTCTATAAAGTCATCACAATTTTTAGCCCATGTTTCAAATATACCAAAGATATCAAATGTTCTCAACATATCGATACATAGTTGATTCTGACAATATCTCTTCGGTCCACCTACATTCCATGCAACAAATTTCAAGTTCACATCATCATTATATACACTATCTACATTGTCTGTATTCTTGGCCCGGCCGTATCCCTATCTCTCAGTCCGCATGTTCACTATTGCCCCTGTCCCGTTACATGTGTACACATCTCTATCAATAATAATGTAAAGATGATGGATAATCCAAACCAAAAGTCCAAAAATCATGAAACCATAGGACATACAAAATCAGTGAAAATGAAAAACAAATTGAAAATAACAAAATATGTCTACTTGAGAGCATATGTGAACCCCTGTGATGGTGTGAGATCAGGTGCCCGGGGAGAGTGAGCATCTCCTGCTTGCTAGCAACACCCGTCACATATACCCCGTAGAAAGAGTATCGTGTGAATTCCATAGGTATTTATATATGGAGAAGTCGATGTAGGTAACCTTCTACTATAGAAGGTGTCAAATCTGTGTAAAGTGATCGGAATCGGTCTCAGTCCAGAATATCATTTAAAAATCTGGATAACGAGATATCATATGGAGTAATAAGAGTCTCGTAACGACCGTAGAACTTCCCCAGTGACGTTGCTAGTCTAGCACATATATAACCCTGGTTGAGCAGCTTAACTGAAAGTCGCCTAGCCCGCAGAACTAAGTCATTGTAATTTGAACATGCTCTGGAATAACGTATTAACTGAGATATGAATACGCCGTATGCGGGCGATGATGGAATGTTGCTACTTATGAAAGGAAAGTTTGTGATAGCGAAATTGAAATCGTCACGTTTGTCATAGAGTGAGGTGTTCAGTTTGTCTCCACGCAAAAACGCCTTCATTCCTTGCGTTTATCATTGACGGTATAAGTTGTTTCCGCTTGTCACGCACGGTTTCTGAGAAATCATCTGAAACGCTCGCTTGGTTTATATCTTTCAACAATTTTGCAGCACGTAGTACTATCATTTTTTCTTCGAAAATGGAGAGTTTTACCAGGATAACATTTTCACCAATTTTTTTAACAGTTTCCACCACGACATTTTCACAGACATCTTTTGAAACCTTCAATCGATTTTCGAGAAAAACATGTACACATTGGATCTGTAAATGACTTCCCTGTGACAGGGTGTTCTGTAAATGACTTCCCTGTGACAGGGTATTCTGTAAATGACTTCCCTGTGACAGGGTGCTCGCTGTCTCTCAAGATTATGTTTTTCTTTCTATTGAGCTTTTCAAACTTTTCCTCCAGCTCTATCACTTTCTTACCTAGTTTTTCATTTTCATCAGTGAGTGCAGATATCTTAGTATCATAATTCAACTTCAACTCTTCTGTGTGCTTAAATCCGATTTAATCTTCGTGAATTCTTTTTTAGTAATCGAGTGTTGTTTGACATTTCATTTCTCATGTCATGCAGCGTTCTCATTATGTCGTCATTTGTATACGAGTTACCTCCCTTAGATTCTGCAAGTCTGGTTTGTCTCATTTGTTGACGCTTCAGTTTGTGGATTCGCTTTTGTTTGGCCAGGGTTTGGCTCAACATCACCAGCCATCATTAATATAGTACATAATACAAATATTCTTGATAACAGGCTAAACCTTGAGTAATGGTCTGAGTCCGTTCGCGAACTCGTTGAACCAAAAAAAAAAAAAAGGCGCCGATTTGAAATTTTTGGTTTGGAAAAGTCCCTATGCGGGCTCTCCATGTGCAAATATCATCACCATAGCTTGTTCACAAATGTCCGGTTTACCACTAAAACTCTGCAACGCCACAGTCCCTGAATACACGTCAAAGCCACTCTGTCAGGACACCACGTGAAAACACGATTTTTGTCTTCAACCATTCGATCCCAAAAAAAAAAAAAAAAGAATTTGATATATTACGTGATTTACATGGATTTTTGTGTAATTTTGGAAGCCAATACATTGTTGGAATGTCGTTTTTATCAATGTTTAAGTTGAAGTCATACATAGCTTTAAGAACATTATATCATTACACTAGTAGATAAAGTTTCTAATACTTGTACATTTACTTGTAAAAAATACTACTTCGACAGCCTAGTGAATGAATTAGTATTAAATTCAGTTCCAGGAAATCCTACTTATACCCTCACGAATTTTTCGTTTTCGGAAGTACTTGAAAATCATAAATCTGTCCTCAATAAATTTGGTATTGACACAAATAAATAAAATTTAGAACGTCCATATTTGTACTTCATTCCAAAAATGCACAAAAATTGTTTTATCGCTAATTCCTCGAACTGTTCCACAGAATATGTATCGATGCTACTCACAAAAATATTATCAGAAGTTCAATCTGGCCTTAATCGGTATTGCGAAGCAGTATATTCCAGAATTGGAATTTATCAAATGTGAATCCTAAAAAATTAAAAAAAACCCAGTTATTAGACTTCTCAAATCAAAACGTTTCTCTAAAATTCACTCCATCAAGTGAACTAGTAAAAACGGAAGCCGCACATTCAAATATATAGTTATAGGCCATGATAAAACTTACTTTGTCAGGGAAAATTCTAATTCCAAAAATAAATATACTGAAACAGATGTCATCCAAGTGTTAAACTTTCTTATCAATAACAATTTGTGGTATTTGGAGAAAAAAGTTTTTCAACAAATTGTCGGCATTTCAGTGGGTACTTGCTGTACCAAGCTTCTGGCTGACATATTCCTTTACTCATACGAAGCTAAATTCATTCAGTCTTTGCTTTCGCAAAGAACGAAACACTCTTTAAACACACCAACTGAGTGACGTTTGTTACTTCAACTGACCGTCTTAAGTCTGTATCGTAAGTTTGTAATGTCGTTTTTCTGTGTATATTATAGTATTATGGTTTGTACGCATGTCCTTGGTGATTTGTGTCATACAGTATTGTCAGATGTCATTGCTTTTCTTGGCTTCTATTTCACTTACAGATATATAGATGACTTGCTTTCAGTTAATAACCCATCATTCGCAGATTACATTAGCATCACCTATTCAAGTAAAATGGAGGTCAATGAAACAACAGAAAGTATTTAGAAAATATTTAGATATTGTTGTCTTTCGGCATTGATGGTCAACTGAACACCTCATTCTATGACAAATGTGACGATTTCAATTTCGCTATAACAAAGTTTCCTTTCATAAGTAGCAAAATTCCGTCATCGCCTGCATACGGCGTATTCACATCGCAGTTAAAACGTTATTTTAGAGCATGTTCACATTAAAATGACTTTGTTCTTAGGGCAAGGCGCCTTTCAGATAAAATACTCAACCAGGTTTATATATATACTAGACTATCAACGTCATTGAGGAAGTACTATCATCGTTACGAGTCTCTTCTTACCCAATCTGATATCTCGTTATCCAGACATATAAATGATATTCTGGACACAGACCGATTCCGATCATTTTACATAGATTAGACACCTTCTATACTAGAAAGTTACCTTCTTTTACTTCTCCATATATAAATATATATCTAATTTTCACGATTTGATTTACGTTTTAGATTTTCACGAAAAAAAAATTCTCAGATTACTTTTAAACTTAGTCAGATTTATAGATATCATAAACCTCGAAAAACTTTTGGTTACTTTTATAGATAGATAGATAGTTACTTTCAACAATATGTATTCAGAGGAGTTTTCCATCCGAATTTCTACGGTGTTCTCGTGTAAAAACTAAGAAGGGTCAAAGGTTCCGATAATTTCATATCGGCTGGTTCTAAAACTATTAAACGCCTCGATATCAACAGTAAGACCCCGAGATCATCGCTAAGACCATAGGCCTTGTGTTGGATCCCTTAACAACCAAATGCAGACTTTTACTTGAGCGTTGCACGCTGACAAAAAGGGTGATGGGGACTATGACGGGCCTTTTCTGAGGAGACACGGTCCTGATCCTCGTCCCCTCAGACTGTTAGTCGGGGATTCTATTGATCAAGGATCTGAGCTCGCTTACAGACGGGCAGAGCACGGTTTATTTATGTTTTGTTTCCTTACATATTTTTGATAGCAACATATTATTCTATAATTGTTTCGTGTGTAATAAATTTTCAGGACCTGTCTCCCTGAGAAACCTGTTGATCCTTGTTCTCTATATGGAGGAATATTTATGAATTTTTAAATGTGTGTCCTTTGATTGTGCTGCGTTTGCGGTGAGTGGGAATGTGGGCGCCCGTAAATCGGTTGACCACACCTATTGAATGACGTTTGTTACTTCAATTGACCATTCTAAGTTGGTATCGTAACCGCATCACAATCGAATATTTTTAATGTCGTTCCGTGTATATGCCGCTGTTGTCATTTTTCATAGTCCATGGAATAAAGGGGACAATATCGTGTTTAGTGTCATATGCAGACAAATACCAACCCCAATAAATCGAGGTGAGACCAGGTGCCCGGGAGGAGTGAGCGTCCCCTGGTTGCATGCAACACCCGTCGCAAAAGTCCTGCAAAAACCTTTCAAGTCGAGGAGGTAAATACATAAATATACACTCATGAACATACGAAGAAGACAGAAACACGAAGTCAAATTTCCCATTCAAGGCAAGATATGCTGCCTGCCTGCAATGCCGGTGTCGGAAACGCAGGTGAACAAATGTCTGTATATACATGTATATACGTATTTTGTCAAACCAAGTATAGTCAAAAATTGTAGTAGATCCCTATAACGACCATAGAACTTCCTCAGTGAGAATTCAAACGTTCCTCAATATATCATTGTGAGAATAGTTTCGTGGCAAGAAGCCTCGGTCTCAGCATTCGCATTTCGTATTTAGAGCATGCCCTGGCATACCGGATAAGTTGTGAAATGAAGACGCCATATGCGAAAGAAATAATATTATACTTTCAATATTCAATTCTAATTATGATATATCCCAAAGTAAGTGTAATCAATTTTATTGGCGTGTAGTAATTGAACAGAGGGAAATGCCAAGTAGCGTAAAGAAATGGTTAGAAATATTTGACATTCCATTGGATGACTTTCAGAAACTCTTTTTCTAAGCTTCAATTGTAATATAGAAACTAAACTTCAAGACTTTCAATTCAAAATATTCACCTCTGATAATAAATTGCTTTACAATATGTAGTTGGTAGACACTCAGTACTGTTACCTATGTGATAATATAGAAGATACCATACAACATAGATTTTTTTTTAATGTTTACATATTTCTAAGTTTTGGGAAGAGTTTGTCATCTGGCGGAATGATATATCTTATACTGATAATAGACCTGTGAGGATATTATATTTGGAATATTTAACTCAGACTCTCTTTGACATATTGTATTTTGAGTGCAAAGGTTTTTATTCATACGTTAAAATGTAATAAAACCGTAATTGATAATTCTATAATTGATAGATATAAAATAGTTTTGAAAGAGAAAACTGAGGACATCTGACAAAGCTGTATGACAAAAATCACCAAGGACATGGACACAAAACATGAAAAATAAAATCTGAATTTTGCATTATATTCTTATCTCAAAAAGAAAGTATAATGAATTTGAAAAAGATTGGTCTTAAATTATGAGTTCTGTATAAAATAGATATAGAGAAGTATCCTTCATACATTTCATATTTTTTTTTATAAAATTTATATTGTAAGTTCTTTCAATTGTTGGACAGGTATTGATGGTTATTTTTATCAAGTATAACACATTCTTCTATGCATAACAATTATAACATATTTATGCAACACTTTTTCTGTGTGTGTGTAGCACCGGTATACAAATATTCACCATTAAACCCTGTAATGTATTGTCCATTATTTATAATAATCCTACATGTAGATTTATACTCTAACTTATATAGATATTTTTGCATATTAACGTGTCACCAATTCAGTGATATAGTACAAAAAATCAATGCTATGTGGTATTGTGATGAATTGATCTAACTATCCTTATGCTTATTCACTTTTATCGATCCATAAATGGGTAAATGTATGACTGTAATATACATATTATACACATGTCATAATTATAAATTATTAATTATGTTTTATTTCTTTGTACTTGTAATCTTGAAATGAAGCCAATTAGAGAAAAAAAATCTTACAATCTGCCTTTTGTATAATGGGCCTTTGTTTCTATATCTTAGTGCAACTGTTTTATTGATTTGTGAATTTATGTCTATGTGATTGTTTGTCAGGTTTTATTTTCTGTTCTGTTGTATTCTTATATTTGATATACCGTAAACTCTAACTTCAGACAATGGAAACTAGCAACGTATAAATGGGGGTTGTAATTAATCATATTTGCATTGTTAACTAATATCGGTTTATCATTACATTGTTTAGTGAAGTCGTTGAATATAATGACATTTAAGTTATCCCATACTTAGATTGAAATGTCCGTAGACTCTTATCATATGGTATATATATATATATATATATTTCTGAATTAGTTCGACTTGCTGTACTAAGGATCTTGATTTCCTTTGACAGCTTTGACTCCGGGTTGTATATAACATACATTTAAGTTCTGCGGGCCTTTTTCAGATCATTTATTTCAATTCAGAAAACTTAATTATGGGTTATAAGTCCGGAGGAATCTGCATTCCACACCTTTATAATGATTTTATACACATACTTAGAAGGGCCAAAGTTCTGGAATCAGGTATTAACATACAGATATTTGTTCATATAAGGCTCCGACACCGGAATTTCAGTTCAACATCAATTCATACTTTGAAGTTGATAATTTATTTAGTGTCCTTGTTTCCTACATGTGCTCAATAACTGGTGTCACATGACTATGGCACTAACAACAATGTACCACAGTGGACATTCACGGACCCCTGAAATTCAGAGGTGAGACCAGGTGTCCGGGAGTAGTGAGCGTCTCCTGTTTGACTATCCACACCCGCCGTGAATACAAGTACAACTGAACACACGATACTATTTGTACATTATGATATATGTCATACCTTGTCCTATATATACCTATACGAGAGTGAGGTTGACCTAGGTCAACTTCGCGTTTGTAAATAATCGAAACACCTCGGCTTTTTCTCATTAGATGTAAAGATGATAAGGCGAACTTAAAGCGTTATCTTCGTATTAAGATGTTATGTTGTCTTACGACATTGATGGTCACCTGAACACCTCACTCTATGGTGAACACTACAATCGCAATGTCAGCAACATCACCGTTCTTTTATATGAAGCAGTAATTCCATATCGCCTGTCTATGGCTTATCCATTTCAGTCAATACGTTAATGCAAGTTCAATTATGATGATTTTACTATGAGAGCAAAAAGACTCTCAGATAAACTGATAAGCAGAGATTTTGAAGTGTTAGATTAACAACGTCATTCAGGAATTATGATCAACACGAGGCTTTTATTATACAATATTGCATCTCGTTATTTAGAGCATTCTGAACTGAGACCAATTCCGACTACTTAAACTCTGAATGTAACACCTATATATAATTTTTTTCTGATTTTTACAACTGCTACTGGACTTAAATTGAAAGGAGCTGGAGTCATTAAGAATTGTTTTCAACATAATTATTACACTAAATCAGTGACGACATCTTATACCGGTAGCACAACGGCATTACAATCAAATATAGTTTATGTCTTTTGTTCTTGTGGTGTGGAACTCGTAAAACAATTTCCTGCTGGGGGTTTAACTTAAATGTTATTAAACCTTTTTTGTGATGTTATGCTATACCTTGGTAGAACATTTATGATCAGAGATATGTGCTCGTTTACAGGCCAGCAGATCACAGTTATCTTAAGCTGATGTGGCGAAACATATTCTTAGTCTAGTATATTATTCCATGAAATTTTTCGTGTTAAATTTTAAAAATCTCTCGTCTAAAGAAACCTCTTTTCATTGTTCACTATATGAATGATTATTTTAAAATTTAATTTGTATCGTTTGATTTTGCATCTTTTTTGGTAGGTAGGAATGTTGCGCCCGTAAAGTGGTTAACCACACAAAGTTTTGCTACTTTAATTAACCTTCCTATGTCTGTAGCGTACCTCTAATACAAAATATATTTTGCAATGTGTTTTTCTGTGTATATTTGGCTATAACCATGTTTTATGTATATTATGTGATTTTTGTAATACACAGCTTGGTCAGTTGTTTTCTGTCTTCTCTTTAACATTTAATATTCCCAATAAATCCAAGAGAAGTAAATATTATAAATATTTTGTTTCCTGCCTACCTATCTCGACAACTTTAAAACTGAACTTGATACCTATATTTGGTATTTTACTGTTTTGACAATTCAGCTCAGTCTAGGTGATGGCGGTTTATAGGAAGCAGAAGATGCCTCCTCCCTCTTCAAATATTTATATTTTTACTTTTCACAGTTCAGGCTTAGAGCATCACTGAAAAGACTTGTCCCATATGGTGTACCATATTAATACACGTATATATTTTCTGATCTTTTTTAAAAGAAGGACGAGCCCTCGGTGAAAATATAACCTATTACAAGACGTTTATCTCTTCATTTCCTTTTGTGACACTTTAAACATCAGTTGAAATATCTAAGAATCTTTTGAATTTAAAATATTTCAATCAAATTAGTGATTATACAAAGGAAAAAACACTAAACAATGTAATTTCATACGAATATTCACTGTAACCGGTTTCTTGGATATAATGGGAATTTTTTTTCAAAAGCGACAATACATTACTAGAAAGTATCGGAATATTTATTTTTTGATATGAATGGTGCCCGATGGAATGGTTAGTTCCCTTTAGAAATAAAGCATTACGTTTGACATATTTCTTATATTATCTCAGTACACTGAATAACAGATTTTAACACAGTTGTATATTTTAAATATCGTCGTTGTAAGAGAAGTTCGATGAGCTTAGTGAACAAGACTTGCAACACATAGCTGTGAACCATATTGATCACGTCAATCGATTAGAAACTGTTCGTCAAAATAATCTACATAAGAGCGTTACTTCGCCCTCAAGACAAGACGACATATGGCGATTAAGAGCACTCAAAGTGGAAACATATTCCAGAAGTGATTTTAAATCAATGAAAAAGACGCATAAGATTTCATCGTCGGGAATGATATGCTTTGCAGTAGATTGCAGATCAATGATTAAAGAAAAACAACAACTACTACTACAGCAATGTGTATCAAAAATTACTAATATTCTCAAAAACGAATTAGAAAATACGTCATCTGACTCGTTGGAAAGAAATTAAAAAGAGGTACCGAAATATATATACATATATATATATATATATATATATATATATATATATATATATATATATATATATATATATATATATATAAGCACAAAAAAGGAAATTGTAATAACATTCACTATTCATAAGTATCGGATCAACCTCAATGAAGGTTAATGCAAATCGCTCGAGAAAAAGGGGTCAATATAAAAGCACAGGTAAGCGATAACGATACTAAAACAATTTAAAAATTGCCAAGCTGTTAGCTTGTGTTTGGCTCATTTCCTATTAGATAGCGCATAGAGAAACGCTCAATATGTAGCCAATTGAAGAAAGCAGTTTTTTATTAGACTAGTGCTTTGTATATATTTTCTATCTTTCCTTTCGTGTCTTTATATTTGTGTGAGTGTTAGTGTGTGTCCTGAAGAAGAAGCAGATTGCTTCGAAGATTTGGCAATTTTTTAATTGTTTTAGTATCGTTATCGCTTACCTGTGCTTTTATATATATATATATATAAATGTAAATTTTGGTATTTTACATGAAAGTCACACTTATACTCTTTGCAGTGTGGAACTCATAAAAAAGTTCCCCGCGGAGGGTTTGACTTAAGTGTTATTATACCCTTTTTCCTGATGTTATGTGGCTGTGATACTTTCTACACAGTGTCCATTCACACTGATTTATATATACAGTGCTGAATTATATTGTTACGTCTGAATGTCGGGGCGTTACGGCGGGTCTGACTTACCAAACAGGAGACGATCACTCCCCCCCGGGCACCTGGTCTCACCTCTGAATGACAGGGGTGCGTGAATGTCCACTGTGGTACAATGTTGTTAGTGCCATAATCATATGACACCAGTTACATTTAAGTTAAACCCCCAGCAGGAAATTGTTTTACGAGTTCCACACCACAAGAACAAAAGACATAAACTATATTTGATTGTAATGCCGTTGTGCTACCGGTATAAGACGTCGTCACTGATTTAGTGTAATAATTATGTTGAAAACAATTCTTAATGACTCCAGCTCCTTTCAATTTAAGTCCAGTAGCAGTTGTAAAAATCAGAAAAAAATTATATATAGGTGTTACATTCAGAGTTTAAGTAGTCGGAATTGGTCTCAGTTCAGAATGCTCTAAATAACGAGATGCAATATTGTATAATAAAAGCCTCGTGTTGATCATAATTCCTGAATGACGTTGTTAATCTAACACTTCAAAATCTCTGCTTATCAGTTTATCTGAGAGTCTTTTTGCTCTCATAGTAAAATCATCATAATTGAACTTGCATTAACGTATTGACTGAAATGGATAAGCCATAGACAGGCGATATGGAATTACTGCTTCATATAAAAGAACGGTGATGTTGCTGACATTGCGATTGTAGTGTTCACCATAGAGTGAGGTGTTCAGGTGACCATCAATGTCGTAAGACAACATAACATCTTAATACGAAGATAACGCTTAAAGTTGGCCTTATCATCTTTACATCTAATGAGAAAAAGCCGAGGTGTTTCGATTTTTTACAGACGCGAAGTTGACCTAGGTCAACCTCACTCTCGTATAGGTATATATAGGACAAGGTATGACATATATCATAATGTACAAATAGTATCGTGTGTTCAGTTGTACTTGTATTCACGGCGGGTGTGGATAGTCAAACAGGAGACGCTCAATACTCCCGGACACCTGGTCTCACCTCTGAATTTCAGGGGTCCGTGAATGTCCACTGTGGTACATTGTTGTTAGTGCCATAGTCATGTGACACCAGTTATTTTGGTATTTTACATGAAAGTCACACTTATACTCTTTGCAGTGTGGAACTCATAAAAAAGTTCCCCGCGGAGGGTTTGACTTAAGTGTTATTATACCCTTTTTCCTGATGTTATGTGGCTGTGATACTTTCTACACAGTGTCCATTCACACTGATTTATATATACAGTGCTGAATTATATTGTTACGTCTGAATGTCGGGGCGTTACGGCGGGTCTGACTTACCAAACAGGAGACGATCACTCCCCCCCGGGCACCTGGTCTCACCTCTGAATGACAGGGGTGCGTGAATGTCCACTGTGGTACAATGTTGTTAGTGCCATAATCATATGACACCAGTTACTTTCGTAACTGCCTCGCAGTGAAACTCAGTATCTGACAGGGTTATCGCTGATGCCCTGTCACTTTTTGTAAAACAAAAGCATGGTAACCACATTCTAATGCATTGGAAAGAAATAATTACAACTAGAAGCAGCGAGTTATGGTTTTCTAAGCCAAGTCGCTAATCATAGTCATTTCATACACTATAGGATATCGTGACGTGACAAACCAGAAACTGCAGGGTATCGTGACGTCATACAAAAAACTGCAAGGGTATTGTGAATACCCTTGCAGTTTTAAAATCGGACAACCAATGAGATCGCTTGTTACAAACAAAATGCATTAGAATTTCGTGTTTTGTAACTAACACACCCTCTTCATGCAAAAGTAAAAAGGCAAATAAAATACAGGTAAAATGAAAACGATATTCAGGTAATACTATTCTTTCTCTAAATTAAGAAAGCCAAATGCATTATCCCACAATAGACCGCACATTTGGAATGCGTAATATACCTGTATACACTGCCGTGAACAAATAGATATCAGTTTACACATATTTTTTGACACATCTTTTGAAGTGTTCGAATAAGTAACATACAAACATGAAATGGTATTTATTGATGAGAAAATCTTTAAAATTATACAAAAGAATCCGTTAACGATCCTACACAGCGGGAGCATACAGAATAATGTTATTGGTAAATCATTAGACTCATTGGAGTTACAAATCAGGGGCGGATGAAGCGATTTTGAATGAAAAAAGGAAGGGAGTTATCGATCTAAAGTGTAATGTGGTAACTATACAGCCATGAAAATGATCTCTTATTCTTTTTTCTTTCTCTCTTATATTATTAGGAAAGAGTTTTACGACTAAGGTATGTGTGTAAGGGCAGAGGGAAAGACGGAAGGGGAGGTAGTTTCCTATCATCCGTATCATTTATGCTCCTTTCCCTTGATCTGCCAACGGAGAACCATCCAGATAAAGTACTTTTTCGATTCGGAAAGTAAGGGGGGGGGGGGGGTATTTTACAGTCTTGTTCCAGCTCTTTCATTACTTAGATCCACACTCCAAGAAATACTGGACAAAGTCATGCAGAAGCCGGCGTGGCCAATTGGTATCGCGCAGGACTACTGATCGGGAGGCCGGGGTTTGAGTCCAGCTCTGGTCATGACGGTGTCTTGTCTTTCGGATGAGACAGTAAAAACCGAGGCCCCGTGTCGTGGTATACATGGCACGTTAAAGATCCCTCACTGCTGCGGGTGGGTCCTTTGCAAAGGTCAAAATTTGTATGTCCCGCATCAAGCAGATGTCAACACCATACACGTGAAATATTTGTGGTGAGACGTTAAACAAAAATCAATCAATTAATCAATCAATCAACCAAAGTCATGCAGTGTCTAAATTGTGAAAGAAAAAAAAATGATAATAAAACTCTGCGCAAGACATAAAGATTCTAGACTCAAAACGACGGCAAGACCTTGTGTATGAAAATTTCCAAAAGAATAGGGTTATTCCATCTCAATTACCCCTCCTTCTCTTCTAGCGTCTGGATTCACAAAGGTATCATTTTGTTTTATTTCGTTTTATTTTTTTAAGTACAAACATTTTTTATCAATAACAGTACAGAAATAGAAAATAAGGACACATTTGTGATAATTTATGTTAAAATGTTCAAATGTGGTAAATGTAACAAAAAGCTATTGAAAATGATCGGACTTTGCGGAATTACAGAAGTAGATACAGACGTACGGATCGAGCTAACGCTTTATACACACAGAGGGGGAGGGGTAAGAGAAAGAAAAAACGACAGTTCGTGTCCAGTGAAATTTGACAATTAATGGAATTTTTCCACCGAAATATTGATAATTAAAAAAAGATTAAAACTCTTAATGTCATCAGTCTCAGTGTACTTGTAGGATCCTTCAACAATATGACTTAATTTTTTACAACAACGAGCTGTAAATTTGTAGATTCATTTTTACTCGTGAAAGACTTTGAATAATTTCAAGGAGTCTTTCTTGTGTTTTGTAGTGTCAAGAAATGAAATGACATGATAGTGTTATTTATCTTATGAGCTTATGGACTTTAGATGTGCAAACCATAGTATGCACCGTTTCACAATACTGTTTAAAGCAAATTCGAAATTTTCTGATAAAATTTCTTTGAGTAATGATTAAAATATATATATTTGAAGCCGAGTCGTTGGTTTCGAACTGTTAACATAAGACTTTTTGACGTTTTATTTCTGTATCTAAAACTATCCTATGAATTTTACTTCTTTCAAAAGAATGTCTATCCCTACATTCTCTTTCATTGGTAATTTTCAATGATCCTCACACGATTTCGAAAGTTTTGAAATTCTGACGTCATGTGAAGGATCTTGACTCTCTGTATTTTGAACACATGTAATTAATATAGAACATATATACTTTTAATTTTGTGCACCAGATGCGCATTTCGACAACTTTTGTCTCTTCAGTGATGCTCGTGGCCGAATGGTTGGAATTCTCATATTACATAAATATTTGAAGAGCAGTTTTGAAACCAAAATAACCGAAAAAGTGAACCAAAGAATCAATCTAAGGACAGGGCTATGCATGAGGGAGATACTCCTTAGTTTTAGAGTGATTTACATAATTACCATTGCGGAAAATTTTAAGTATATATTTCAAGTCAGTATAAAAGCAATGAAAACTAGGCTTATGATGCCCTCGGGAACTATCAGTCCACCAGCCGTGACAAAGGCCTAGTGGTTATGATGTACAAAAAGGTTGTCTTCACTTGGGGTCTCAAACAATGTTTATCCATCATCTTTACATTAGATCATTATTAACGACATTATCGCAAGAAAATTATTTGAAATTAGAAAAGGAACCTATACAAGTTTGAGGATAGTAAAAGGAGTTGCCTTAATCAATACAATGAATACAAAACCCGTAATCGTAAATCGTAAATTGTAGGTGCAAGTAAAAAAGGAAGAAGTACCAAAAGGTTAACCATATCCCATAGTACGTGGAATAAAAGGACAATATCGTGTATAGTGTCATATTCAGACCAGAGACCAGGTGCCCGGGAGGAGTAAGCGCCCCCTGGTTGCATGAAACACCCAGTTCCTGAAACAAACTTTCAAGTCGAGGAGGAGAGACGGATAGCCGTCAGTGCGTATCATAAGAAGCTAAATGAAATTCGTGGAATAACAAATCCTTTATATTTTTTTTTTAATTAAGGAGGAATTAAACACTTGACTCCCGAATTCAATTTTCTTCATTTTTTCATAATTAGTATTTGAATATGATATCTACTAAATTGCAAAGTATGAAAAAAATTTATCCACACAGTTCTGAAAAATTTGACTTCGAATAAGCTCCCTTTGAGGCATATTTGGAGTTCCCTTGAAAGGTACTACAAAGTCAATTCAATATCTTTTAACTTTACCAAATGTAAATATATATCAAAAACACAAATTAATATCAGAAAAGGAATAATGTTTTAGTAAAATTTCCGAGGAGAAATTGTTTTGAAAGAACTTATTTCAATATCTGTGCTAGAAAGGTTTCAGTAAATTTACAAAATCAGTACAAAAAATCCTCTATTTTCTCCCCTAAAATCAGCATTTTACAAAAATCTGCAAATTCAATTTTCAAGAAAAATTATATCTATAATCCTTAGTGTCCAATTGCACAACATTATGAGTATGAAGAAAATTTATCCACAGGAATAGAAAATATGGTCACCAAATCTTGAGTATTTTGACATGTCAGAAAATTGTCAAATTTGGGAATCGTCATATAAACATGAAACACACATAAACATTTAGAATTAATTTAATTTTAATTGATTTTGAATGATAACAATATATCAAATATTTCAACACATTTTATGATCAATTTCTAAATTGAAAAATTAAAAAAAAGAGGCCCGAGAAGGTCAAAATTGCTCACCAAAGTCCCAATGTTATATATGAAAATGACCAAGACAAATGATGTCAAAATTGTAATGAAATGAAATTCTAGAATAAGATGTAATCTAGTATGTTTGAAATAGATCCCTATATATCACTTATGCATAAATAAAGAAAAATTGAAACAAAAGCAGAGAATATTTGGTGACAAACAATATTCTCAATTGTTGCACCACCTACAGACAAATCTAGACTATAGTACAATCTTAACAAATTTTATCAGGTATGTATTTTGAAGATTTATTATAAGAATGCAAAAGGTATTACTGGCTTTGGTAAGCAAAATTAAACTAAAAGGCTACAATTTGAATTCCAATGTAACTATTCAAATAGTCATCAACTAACCCCTTTCCTTACCTTAATTAACCAATAGAAAAACACAATTCTTGATTCAATTTTTTAGATTTATTATGTCATTTATAATTACATTGTAAAAAACACTGATTTAAAGTATATAACCTGCATATAAATTAATAACCACAAAGGGTATTGAAAAATGTATCACTTTGATCTACCATATAATAACATCAAACTTCAACCAAATGTGTTTGTGAAAATGACAGCCCCCTCCCCCCTCTTTTAGAAAAAAGTCTGTGAAATGGTAAGAGATTTTCTTGGCCCAAAACAAATACATATTAAGAAATATGAAAACCCTTTCACCATTGAAAAGTTATATGTTGATAATTAAGGATTCTGTTGGGTTTTTTTTTAAATTAACAGTAGATCAAAACCCAAAATCTAAGTCAAACTGACTCTAAATTTGACCTTGAAAAAGTCTTTCCACATGGAATTCACATTTGAAATATAACCCTCATCACTTATCACTCAAAAGTTATAGCACAGATCTACTTTTTGCAGAGAAATTAAAAGGTAAAATGTTTACAGATTGTTGACAGATTGTAGGACCGCATATAATCACTTTCACAATAGCTCAGTTGAACCCTGGTCTCCCAATTTGGTGAGCAAAACACAAATTCCATTCTGTTTATAATGCAGTCTCCTCCTGACAAGGAAATAATTTATTCTCAAGTACCCGGTAGGTTAACAATGATCAGATTCCAGCTTAATCTGTAACTACCCACATCATTGTAGCATGACCTGAAATAATACATTGCAAAGGATCTTAATTTAATCCAAGAGAAAAAATATATATAACTTTAAAAATTTTCCTTTTTCAGTAACTTGGTCCCAATCTCCCAAAGTTATCTGGATAAGAATTATTTATGTTTTTAACAATAAATATGAAGTTAAAGAAATTGATGAAAAGTACACATTCTCAACTAAGGAGATTTAGTGCAAACACCTTTAAAATTCAGAATCTGAATATAAATCCCTTAGAATGTGATAAATGTCACAAAACGCTGCTGCTCTGTATATGCAACAAATATGCATACTCAGTAAAATTACTTGATTGATTATTACTCCTGAAAGTTTTGATATAGATGTAGTTTTAAGCAGCCTTGGCAATCATCAAAATAAAAAAAGGAATGAAATAAAAAGGACAGCCAATCACAGATATTGCCCTCTTGGCAGCTATCTTGGTTGATGGAGGGGTAAAAAACACACAAAGTTAAAAGTAGTGCAGGGACTTTTATCTTGACACTTCAGAATAATATTGAAAGTGTGAAAGTCAACAGTCACAACTGTCACAAAACTGTGAATATAACTCACTCATGAAGCTTTTGGATTGTGTAAGAAAAACTTCAAATATGTTGGTATACTAAGAATGCCTTCATTAGCAAAAGACATATAATAAAATATTTCAATGTAATTACAAGTATTTCTGAAATCAGATTATGTTATTATTCATATTGATCATGAGACATCTTAGTTAAATGCAGAATAATTATTGGTTTAAATACAAAATGACAACTTTACCTAATGTAGCCTATTTATTTATATCAAATGCACTAGTAGATCCCTTTTGTAGTTGGAACTTGACATATCACACTGCATCCAGAATTTGTGCACTTCATATGCAATATGCTTCCTAGGCCATATCTTAATGGAGATATAAAAGACTGGATGATAATGCCTCATTTTCAAAATTTTGATACCTGATCTGTATTGACAAGAAGATTCTTCTTCTTCCATTACATACTAAGTGTACTATATATGTTACATTGTAATTGATCAATACTTAGATTAGCTGATTATAATATATGTGTTATGTTATAGAAATTAATGCATTCCTAAAAACACATACTACAGTATAGTCATGACATTTCATGATTATTTTCAACTGAAGACCTAGATTTTTTTCCAAATAAACAGGCATTCTCTACCCAGAACTCTGATAGAGAATGATAAACAGGATGGCAAAACACCACCCACTATTTGAAAATATTTGCATCATAAAATTTTAGTTGAATTGTTTCTTAAGAACCTTAATGTATTTCATATTTTCTCACTCAATACAGTATTATTGTAAATTATAAACAGAACTACTGATTACTTGTACATAAATACAGGATAGATATACATGGCCCTGGGTTTGAAATACGACTGTAGTGGCAGGTTTAGAGGGCCCCCTTTTTTGCTACATATTTACATGTAAAAATTAAGATTTGGCATCAAAAATGACCGAGTAGTTTGGCTAATACACATGTGCCCTCCCCTCCCCTTTTCAAAAATTTTGGATCCGCCACTGGATTGTTTACCTCTGCTCCCGTACTATATACGATAAATTTAGACGAGTCACACAAACAGTATTTACTTATCATCAGTATGTTGAGCTAAAAACCGTACCTCAACAATTCTTCTTCCTGTATTCCAACATAAATCTCCATCAACATCGTTCAACTACTCTCTGCTAACTCGGGTACAGTACACGTGTGCCGGTTGCTTTTTGTACGCGTACGCTAGTTCCGATCTACTTTTCGATTTTAAATGCTCCCTTTTCCACTTTTGATAAAGATATTTGATTATCAGAAAAAAATTTACATCGAGATTTTCTTTTTTACTCATCTTAACTTTCAATATTCGCCTCCATCGTGTCTTCTGCTCTTCTAGCGCTTTGTATCGAATGTAAACAATCTTACGTCATTTTTATCAACCGATGCATTCCGAATGGCGCTATATTCGGATAGAGTTTAATTCCTCCTTAATAACAGTAATATTCATTTACAAACTCTAAAACGGCAAATACACATAAGTTATTGGAAAAGTACGGCTTAACATAAGTCATCTGTATCCTACTTTATATTATACGCTCGATTGATGTCTTTGTTTTTCTGATATATTATTGATATAATATTATAAGAGATTGAGATTTTATACTTACACCAAAATGTTAGTGATATTCTTGTGTGTGCGTTACTTTTTCTCAAATTATTGTATTACTTAACAATGCATTTCTGTGATACGGCTATGTCAGATGCCTTATTGGGATTTTTACGTGTAATTGGACGTGGTCCTAAACAATGGCGCCAAATTGAAACACAAAAAATCACCATTTCAATAAACGTAATTTTACACGATACTGATGTCATCTTAGGTCCAGCAAATGACGTTGTATGGAATTAAAAGAAAATCCTCCGAATATCCTTGACAAACTCCTGCCAGTTAGCAATAATGTTACTTTGACAAACGCCTACCAATTAGCAATGATATTACCTCGACAACTCCCAACTCCTGCCAATTAGCAATGATGTTACCTCTGTTTATGACAAACGTGAAACTTCAATGTCATTATTACGAACTTCTCTTTCCTGAGAAGCAACATAACTTTGTCTTCTGCATATAAAGTTTCATTAAACAGCCTTTACGCTATGCTAGGGAATGTTCTAAATACGAAGATTTCTTCCCCAGAGCGAGGCTATTTGCCACGAAACTAATCTCACATGAATATATTGGGGAACTTTAGAGCTTGTCACTTGATTTGATATTATGTGTATACATACAGAGATTTGTTTACGTGTATTTCCGACACCATAATTTCAATTCAGGAGCATTTCATACCAGTCAATGAGACAGTTTGATTAAGTGTCTTTGCCCTATGAACTTGCTCATGTCCACATATGTATTTATTTCCCTTAAAAAGACGTTGCAAGACTTTTTGCGACGGGTGTTTCATACAAGCAAGGGACGCTTATTCCTCCCGGACACCTGGTCTCACCTTTAATTATAGTTCGCATTTGGACACCATATTGTCTATTTATTCAATAGACTCTACGATGCGGTTAAACCTTCGCATATTTCCATTGTTTACAGAAAACAAAACCGATGACGTCACATCATTATCACGATAAAAGTAAAAGTTCAAACTGAACCCCCCCCCCCCCCCCACCCCACCCCTCCCCTCCCGCCTTATATCTAATTTGGCAAATGGAAATACTACGAAAGGACAGGAGATGTGGCTAAGCTACAGATATAGAATAAGAGCATATTTCATTACAAACAATGTTCGATTATAAAGTAGTTGCAACACGTCTTGGAACATTGAATGGAAGCGACAACTGTCACTCAGTTTGTGTAATTAACCGGTTTATTGTCCAATCTACCCAATCACCAAATAAACATGATAATGAAAAGGAGAAACATTTAATATCTATAAACAATCTTCCATAAACAGGAATAAAAATCCAAAGTATTATGTAAGTTTAGAGTTCATAAAGACAAGTAAAAAAATACTCCCTACATATCACTAGTATAGTAAGACGACAACTCATATCATGTAGGAGACTCATAGTAGAAGTAAAAGGGAATGAGTTTTCAGGACCATATCTCCATCAACTAGACCCTTCAATGAATTCCCATGGTTTTGTAAGTCACAATGCAATGTTCAAGTACAATTTAGCTTAAGACTGCAGAGGGGCCTTTCTTCAAAACTAACAATCTTTGTGCGTCGTTGTAGACGTCGAAGGCATTTCTAATAAGAACCAAGGCACGGCTTTTTTTCCTGGAATTGGGACATAGTAATTCAAACGTTTACTTGATATCGTTCATATTAAAAGAATCGACTTCTGCATCGGTGTAAAATCTATAAGTAAACTAACACATTTTACTTTAAATGAATAAAATTGGAAATATAAACAGTAATAGATTGGAAGGCAAAAAAAAAAAAGACATTGAATGGAAGTATATATTATATAGTGAGGTCCAAACTCCTTCCTTAAAACCAAATGAGTTACACTGTTAAGATAGCCATAAATACTGCATTTGTATCACAATATATCAAAGAATGAATAAGTGACAGATTATAAGTTATAATTAACAAGCTCTGACAATTTCACTGGTTTATCTTAAGCAATTTACAAGATATGAGGATTTGAAAATGGACAATGTCGTATTTTGTCAATACATCAGAATGCATGACCTTGCAATTTCATGAGTGTATAACGTAATCAGTCATACATAAAATTTGTAATGTTTGTATATAAATCTACTCTATGTACTACAGGTATTACGATAAAAGATAAAAACATTGATTATAAGTTTTAGTATCTCAAAAATAAACTCTTAAACTTGACGAAGATTTTTTTTTTAAAAAATCCGAGGTCATTTTATAAAAGCATACACTAGGATTCATATTAATATACAAACTTTTTAAAAATAGTTACTTATAAAGGTATTTGAATTAATTTTGATTGTATAATTGTATAACAAAAATAAGTTCTGTAAAAGCAAAATATGTTTTACCTAAATCAGGAGCAAATAACGCTTTAAAGAAATGGAGAAAAAAGGAAAATATGAAATATCTTTAGATTTATCACAATATAGCTGATTCTTTTTATATTAATTTAGTATATATATTAAATTCATTATGAAAAAAAAAAAAAAAAAAAAAAAATTATACATGGTATTATCTCAAATATAAACGCTACATAAAAGAGAAAACTGAAGACATCTGACAAAGCTGTGTGACAAAATCACGAAGGACATGCACACAAAACATGATAATAGTAGAATATAGCAGGAACAACGACATTACAAAAATATTTGATTGTGCTGCGGTTACGATACCAATGACAGTCAATTGAAGTAACAAACGTCATTCAATTGGTGTGGTTAACCGATATCAGGCGCCCATCTTCCAATTCAACGCAAGAGCAGCACAATCAAAGAAAACACATTTAAAAATTTAAAAATAATGCTCCATACATAGAACGAGGATCAACAGGTTTCTCAAGAAGAGAGGTCATGAAAATATTATTACACGTTTTATAGAGTTAAAAAAACGAAGAAGTACCATAGGATAAACCATAGCTCATGGAATAAAGGGGACAATATCGTGTTTAGTGTCATATTCAGACAAATGCGAAACCCAATAAAATCGAGGTGAGACCAGGTGCCCGGGAGGAGTAAGCGGCCCTTGGTTGCATGCAACACCCTTTGCAAAAGTCCTGCTATAACCTTTCAAATCGAGGAGGTAAATACATAAATATACACGCATGAACATACGAAGGAGACAGGAACACGAAGTCAAATTTCCCATTCAAGGCAAGAAATGCTGCCTGCCGGAAATTCCGGTGTCGGAAACGCAGATGAACAAATATCTGTATATACATGTATACACGTATTATGTCAAATTTAGCATAGTCAAAAAGTTAAAATGGTTATTTAATATGGTCATAATATGTTGTTATCAAATATATGTAAGGCGACATCAACATAAATAAACCGTGCTCTGCCCGTCTGTTAGCCGAGCTCAGATCCGTGATCAATAGTAGTCCCGACTAACAGTCGGAGGGGATGAAGACCAGGACATTGTCTCCTCTGAAAAGGTTTGGACACGGCCCGTCATAAAGTCCTGTTAGTCGGGGTGCAACGCTCAAGCAACAGACTGCATTGGGTTGTAGATGGACCCAAAAACAAGAATTATGATTTTAGCAATCATCCCGGAGTCATACTGTTGATATCGAAGACGTTTAATACTTTTAGAACCCGCCGATATGAAATTATCGTAACCTTGGACCCTCCTTAGTATGTACACTAGATCACCGTAGAAAATGGGATGGGATATTCCGCTGGATACGTGTTGTTGAAAAGTCACATTTCCAAATTTAGATAAAATGTCTGAATAAGATCTATTGATGATATTCTGGACTGAGACCGATTCCGATCATTTTACACAGATTTGACACCCTCTATACTAGAAGGTTACCTATTTCGACTTCTCCATATATAAATACATATGGAATTTACACGATCTGACTCTTTCTACTGGGTATATGTGACGGGTGTTGCTAGCAAGCAGGAGATGCTCACTCTCCCCGGGCACCTGATCTCACTCCATCACAGGGGTTCACATATGCTCTTCAAGTAGACATATTTTGTTATTTTCCATTTGTTTTTCATTTTCACTGATTTTGTATGTCATCTGGTTTTGTGGTTTTTGGACTTGTGCTTTGGATTTGTCCGTCGTCTTTACATCTATAAAATTTACCTCGAAACTAAAGTTTCGATACCTATAACCTTGAGTAAGAAGTGAAAAAGTAATCTGAGAATTTCTTGCGTGAAAATCAAAAACGTTAGTGCAGGCTCTATCGAACCGAACTAACTGACT
This sequence comes from Pteria penguin, assembly GCA_035048485.1. NCBI lineage: Eukaryota > Metazoa > Mollusca > Bivalvia > Pterioida > Pteriidae > Pteria > Pteria penguin. Next base: position 296,702 of record CM068591.1, on the reverse strand, counting down.
AATATAAATACCATATGATGGGAACTGGGGACATCATCATCTAGATAATGGAAATTTACAATAGGGAATCCAAAGTCGTCACGTTTATCATATATATTGGTATGAATATTGTTGTTAACGATTTAAATATTTAAGTCCAAAAAAGGTGTTTCCTGGTGGGTAGTATTGGAGCTATACAATACATGAATATCAATAATATACTAGCACATGTAACACATTACAAAAATATTTGATTGTAGTACAATTAAGATACCGACATAGGACGGTCATTTAATTTGAGAAAAATCAAACAAATGGTGTGGTTAACCGGTTTACGGGCCCACCTTCCTACTCACCGTAACAGCAGAACAATTAAAGGACGTACATTTAAAAATTTATAAATAATCCTCCATGTAAAGAACAAGGGTCAACAGGTATCGCATATTGAGATGTCATAAAAATATAAACACGTAAGGTAATGTAAAACACATAATGATATAAAAATATATGCGACATCAACATGATAAACTGTGCTATGCCAGTCTGAAAACTTGCTAAGACCCTAGATCTGTAGGAGTCCCGACTAACAGTCAGAGGGGACGAGGTTCAGGACCATGTCTCCTGTGAAAGAGGTTTGGACAAGGCCCGTCATATAGTCCACACCGCCCTGTTAGTCAGCATGCAACGTTCAAGTAAAAGTCTGCATAAGGCTGTGTGGAGGGGCCAAATACAAGACCTATAGTCTTTTTGATGATCTCAATGTCATATTGTTCATTTAGGAGACGTTTGACTATTTTATTACATGATAAAATAACGTTATCGGAGCCTTTTACTTTCCTTAGTTTATATACGTGATCACCGTAAAAATTAGGATGGGAAATTCCATTGGATACATAGTGTTAAAAAGAAATATTTCCAAATTTAGTAGCATATTTTACAAACTCAGGGTACTCGATAACGAAAATATCATCGAGATATCTAGAGGTGTTATTGAAGTTATCAATAAGGTCAGTCGAAACGTTTGGAGTTTTGAAAAGAATGCATAAAGTCTCTCTCATAATAGTATAAACGTAAATCTATTGTAAGGGGAACGCACTTCACAGGAATCTTAATAATTGCAATTAAATTGTACATAAATATTGCCCATTAAAAGTGTGATGGCATTTCACAACTCAGTACAAGTCCATAAATACAAAATATCATAAAGTTTTCTTGATTTTAATTCCTATTCTTTACGTCTCCTTCATGGTAATTGTTCACAATGTCTTATAAACAGGAGGAAACCTATTAAAAAAATCCTTGTCCTTCATTGCCATGAATACCCAGTTTATTAATATCGCTAAATGATATTTTGAAAGATGACAAAAAGGACAAAATGAAGGGTGATATTTGCAGAGTCAAACATCGGGTGATAGTCCTACGTTACCCCGATATACCCTCGATATATTGAAAATGTTGCAACTTGATCTGGATATAAACTATTAAAGACATTATAGAATTCGTCTAGGGACTGACCATGTGATTGCACATGACGAAGAGTCATCACTTTTGCTTGTGTTTTGTTGCGAGCTGTACTGAAAAACAATGATTTCGAATTACACGTATATCGGGGGGAATATTTAAATTGAAATAACTTTTTTTATGTAGTCTTCAATACGAATTTATTTGAATGCAATAAGTATTACGTATTTAAAACTTTAAATCTGGTATGCATGAAGTACTCATAATCCCGTCAACAGGTGGCTCTACCACATGCAAAACTAGGTCACTGACGGTATCCTCCTTTGGCAAACTTCTTCTTCAGACTGGAGGCATACAGAGACAAACTGAATGCATAAGAAAGACCTAGCGGGATGTGTGAAGAAGTGATATTTCCATTCCAGTTTCTATTCCGAAATAAAAATTTTGACGTTTTTTCGACATTTTTTGGACTTGGCAATTTCAATGCAGAAAAGTGACATGTTTTTCAGGTAATGATAATATCTTATGGACTAATTTGATCATAATTATGGTAGGAAAGAACACAGAAGAAATTCGACAAAGCTGTATGACACAAATCACCAAGGATCTGCACACAAAAATGATCAGGACTTTGTCTCCTCTGAAAAGGTTTGGACAAGGCCCGTCATAGAGTCCCCACCGCCTTGTTAGTCAGCGTGCAACGTTCAAGTGAAAGTCTGCATTGGGTTGTAGAGGGACCCAATACAAGACCAATGGTCTTAGCGATGATCTCGGTGTCATACTGTCGATGTCAAAGGCGTTTAATAATTTTAGAACCAGCCGATATGAAATTATCGGAACCTTTGACCCTCTTTAGTTTGTAAACTAGATCACTGTAGAAATTGGGATGGGAAATTCCTCTGTATACATATTGTTGAAAAGTAATTTAGATTAAATGTCTGAATAAGATCTATAAAATTTACCAATTTTTTTTTCGAAGCTTATAATATCTATAACCCCGCGTAAGAAGTTTAAAAGTAATCCGAGACATTTTTTTTTTTTGGTGAAAATCCAGAACTTTAGTGCAGGCGCTAGCAAACCGAACCAATTGACTATTATAAATACCATATGATGAGAGTCTGGAGACAACACTATCTAGATAAGGGAAATTTACAATAGGAAATCCAAAGTCGTTATCATATATGTTGGTATGGATATTGTTAATAATTTTGATATTTAAGTCCAAAAAAGGTGTTTCCTGGTCGGAAGTATTGGCTTTGTTTAATTGAAGTTCAGATGGATAAATGTCAGATATATAGTTTTCAAAATCAGGGTTATCGATTACTAAAATATTATTAAGATATCTAGTGGTGTCATTGAACTTATCAATAAGGTCGAGACGGTTAGAAGTTTGAATAGAATGCATAAAGTCTCTTTCATAACAGTGTAAAAATAAATCTGCAATAAGGGGAGCGCAGTTAGTGCCCATAGGAATCCCAATAATCTGTTGATAAATCTTGCCATTAAATTGTACATAAATATTATCCATCAAAAATGTGACGGTATTGGTATTACACAACTCAGTACATGTCCAATATTTATAATTATCATATTGTTTGTTAGAGAAAACTCCAGATGTAACTGAAGTACAGAGGTATGATTTAGACTCTCTGTTGAAACACCAGCGTATGAGAGACAGCAATTTGGTTTTGATTAAGTCATAAGGTAAAGAGGTATATAGTGTCGAAAAAGCAAAAGTGGAAACGTTATCAGCCTCAAAATTTCTCCAACGGAATTTTTCAATGACTTCGTTAGAATTATTGATAGACCAAAAGTAATTGACGTCACTGTTGTTAAAGACAGCTTTACAATACTTGATAACATGGTCTTTAACTGCAGTTAAAGCGCGGGGGGGGGGGGGGTGGCCATTTTTCATATTTTCTGCAAAACTATTGCAAAGATTTTAATAAATCTTGGTAGAAAGAAATCACTCATGACCTTCTTCAAAATCTGTCGTTTTCGCTCAGATTTTTTTTACGCCACCACAGAGAAAAGTAGGTCACAAGAGAGTACCCTCCTTTGACAATCTTTTTCTTCATACCGGCTGTATACAGAGACAAACAGAATGTATCAAAACGATCTAGAGGGATGAGTGAAGAAGTCTTGTCATTTTGGTTCCCTTCCAAAATCAAAATATCGAAATTTCGACATTTTTTTACAAGAATTTTGTCAATATATCAGTTTTTGGATTTTCTATGAATTTTTTTATATCTTCCAAACGAGGGTGTACAGGTATTATTCTTTACATTTTTCACTTGTTATACTACATGAAAGATTTTAATGAAACATGGTATACAAGAGGTATCATAGGTCCTCTATCAATTTTTACATTTCATCCAAACTGGTCAACAGATGGTGCCACCATGTCTAAAAAATAGGTCTCACAGTGGTACATAGACCACTTGATAATTAGAATAAGGAGAGTAGCGGTTGAAATGCAGCTGTAGTCAATTTTGTTTTCATGTCTTTACACATTTAAATAAGTTTTTAGATGTTTCTCAATACTCAACAGATAGAATTAGGCTATTTGAAGTTGGATAGAAACAATTGTTGTTTATGACCCAGATTTAAATGAGTAACAAAAGGCCCAACCTAAAGAAAATGACAAAGTTGTTGCCATGAATCACATTTTGCAGAGACAAAGCAAATGCTTAACATCAAAATGACCTGAATGATGTGCAAAAAACTGTTGTTGTTTTTTTATTTTGGCCTTAAATAAAATTTGACATATTTTCAACATTTGTGTTGACTTAGTCACAGTGATGCAAAAATAAATAACTTCTTCCTTCCTGCATGACTAATAATCTAGGTAATCAGTGAGCGATATAGGCCCACTTGGGTCTCTTGTTCGCCACAAGTATGAGTTAAATTCTAAATTTGGCATGCAAAATGGCTAATACTTGACTGTCACATGTGCCCCCACCCCCCTCTTTTTTTTCCAAAATTCTAGATTTGCTACTTATATAAATTTACTAGAGAGGATTAAAATGCTATTAGAATGATCACAATTTTTCTATATTATGAGCCTATCTACATAAAAGAGTCGCTCACAAAATATTATGCTCATGCGTGACACCGATCTCAAGATATATACAATAAGCAATAAAAAGTTCGACAGCTTTTTTCAGTAGTTAATCGCCATAATATGTGACGTCAGAAGCTGTACTGCTGCTTCTTTTCCCTGATTTTTCATTATTACGTTAAACTTTGAATTGTGACGTCATACTAAATGACGTCAAAAATTGTACAAAGGTTCTGTAACAAGTTAAACCGGAAGTCTGTTATTTTGTTCGTGATACTAGGCAAATCGGTATTTTAAAACATCTCCCAGAGAAATACTGAAGCAGGAAAAGTTGTAATTTCTATCAATGGAGGAATTATTCAATAAGTATTACATAAAAACGCAAAATTCTCCAGCGTTCTAATAGCACTTTAAAACCAAAATGTTTAAATTAAAACAGGCTCTTAGACTTATTTCCTTCGCTGAAACAAAAACATTTCTCCTTAAATATAAATAGCTTATCCCACCTCCCCACCGCACCGCTTCCGTTAAAAACTCAAGATATATCTGCAATTAAAATGAAAGTCTGAACTTGGGAATATGGGGTCATTGTAAACCAAATGATAAAATGATGTCTTATCTTATCGTTCAATATATAATTCTTGGTATTTATTACATTGAAATGTGTATTTCTGTACATAAGTATACACGTGGAAATCGCTGAGTCAGAGGAAAGTCGTATAAAATCGTACAGTATTATTAAAAGAGTTATAAATTTAGAATAAACAATAAGGAATCGTGAAATGTTTAATTAATGTAAATACAGATAGTAATCAATCGCACATAGTGAGGCTTAGTGTAAACCCCACGCGACCACAACGTGCTTAAAATTTATGCATTATGTATGATGAAATAAAACTATTGATAAATAACACTTTGTATATAAATGCTACGGGGTAATTTATCACAAATAAGATAATCATAATTGCTGTTATAGACTGTTTTTGTTATGAGTTCTGTTAATTTAAACTTTATAATGCACGATTGTTAACTATGCATGTCGATGTAATCAATGACTCGTTAAAACTATATGGCGGTCCGTTTGTTTTGGCAGAGAAGGTGACGCTTTCTTTTTTTAATGAACTGTAGTCATTTCTAGATACATTTTTATTTTAAAATATTACCAATTCAATCGGGGGAAACATACTTACCGTTGATTATGCGCCAGTAGAGATTATTTCAAAACTAAAAATAGTAGATTTTTAAAAAACTATGTATGCCCGTGTCGCTCATCGTTTCGCTTCAGCGACCAGCTGTTTACAAGTAATGGACGTATTTACCTGTAAAACCTCACTTCAATGGATTATGTACAACCGTGACCCCTATCACCGCCAGTGAATATATCGCTTTCATGCTCATTAATTCTAAGCGCGCATCAATTACAAGGCAAAATAAACATCTCGCTGTACCGCCCATTATCGTTAATATTTCAATGATTTTAGCCATTTTCAAATTGCCGTAATGTCTATATTTCTATTCCACATAAGATGAGATTTAAGAAGCGAAAAGAAAAGACAATAGATATTCTGATAATATGATTGTGATCTACATGTTAAAAATATTTCTCGATAAATTATTGATATGAAAATGGGAAACAACGCATTTTGATCAATTTGAACTTAATTGTTTGCGATGGGCCTTGCTATATTTGTTATTTCCCTGATGTATTCACTGGTAGCTTATGGTGCAGAGAAGTGTTTTATATTTCGTGCTAAGAACCCACAAAACGAATACGGAAATTAATATCCCGCATTGAATAAATATCAATATTTATGAAGAAATAGAAAACGTATGGAAAATGAAACTAATCATAAGGGACGTATCGTTGTGCAAGAGCTCACTAATGGATGGATTTATCATCCGAAAAGTATTTGCTACATAGATGAAATGTCAAATGGTGTTAGGTTTAGCAATATTGAAGCTATCTTGGTTTGGATATATTTTTGACGTTTTCAGATGCTTGACGCATCGCAGAAAGTAATATAATTTTTCATGAATGCTTAATGAAAGCTTCTCACACTTCAGCAAATGGCATACATTTTGTATGATGTGGGTTGTCAGATTATACGAAATTAGCCACAGCAATTGCTTTAAATGCCTACATAAAACGTCCATGACCACCATCTATATAGTGTATACTGTTTAAAGCAGACGCTTTCGAAAACGGGGTCCTTGAATCTTTTGCAAATTCGACGTTATCTTCTTTTACTTCTTTCGATGAATCTTAATACCGCACACTGTGTACCCTTGACACAAGACACAATTAATAATCATTTTCCCCAAATCCCGACAAAGGGATCCGCGAGTTGATAACACGCCTTAGTGTTTGCATTTTTGAAGGAATTATAATTGGAAATCAACGAATACATAATTGATTCATGATTAGTAATACCCACTTGTGTATCCGTTACCGTTCGTCAATCAACAATTACATTGTTTGTTGTCATATCCTTACATTAGAGCACTACAAGATGTTCAAATTACAATGACTTTGTTCTGAGGGCTAGGCGACTTTCAGTTAAGCTGCTCAACCAGGGTTATATATGTGCTAGACTAGCATCGTCACTGAGGAAGTTCTACGGTCGTTACGAGACTCTTATTACTCCATATGATATCTCGTTATCCAGACTTTTAAATGATATTCTGGACTGAGACCGATTCCGATCACTTTACACAGATTTGACACCTTCTATACTAGAAGGTTACCTACTTCGACTTCTCCATATATAGATACATATGGAATTCACACGATTTGACTCTTTCTACGGGGTATATGTGACGGGTGTTGCTAGCAAGCAGGAGATGCTCACTCTCCCCGGGCACCTGATCTCACTCCATCACAGGGGTTCACATATGCTCTTCAAGTAGACATATTTTGTTATTTTCCATTTGTTTTTCATTTTCACTGATTTTGTATGTCCTATGGTTTCATGATTTTTGGACTTGCGGTTTGGATTTATCCATCATCTTTACATTATAACTGCTGTCATGGTTTATAACTATTGTCTCCTTCAGATAACTAATAAATTTGCTTCCTTGTTTGCTACTAAACATTATTTTAAGTACACTTGGATTTTGGTACCTTTTCATTTTCTAGACTGATACACTTTAATTGGATAGTAAACGGTGGCATTCGTAGCACTATAAAATAAAACATATAGAACATCCATTTCAGTTATTGTATTTACAATAATACTGAATAGAAAGTAACAGAGTTGTCATAGCGAGAGATAAACAATTCTAATAAAGAAAAAAGAGGAGTTACTGGCTCAGTTATGTGGCAGAAGTCACCATGGAGCTATACAATACATGAATATAAATAATATACTAGAACATATAACACATTACAAAAATATTTGATTGTAGTGCAATTACGATACCGACTTAGGACGGTCATTTAATTTGACAAAAGCCAAACAAATGGTGTGGTTAACCGGTTTACGGGCCCACCTTCCCACTCACCGTAACAGCAGAATAATCAAAGGACGTACATTTAAAAATTTATAAATAATCCTCCATGTAAAGAACAAGGGTCAACAGGTATCGCATATTGAGAGGTCATAAAAATATAAACGTAAGGTATTGTAAAACATATAATGGTATAAAAATATATGCGACATCAACATGATAAACCGTGCTCTGTCAGTCTGAAAGCGAGCTAAGACTCTAGATCTGTAGGAGTCCCGACTAACAGTCAGAGGGGACGAGGTTCAGGACCATGTCTCCTGTGAAAGAGGTTTGGACAAGGCCCGTCATATAGTCCCCACCGCCCTGTTAGTCAGCGTGCAACGTTCAAGTAAAAGTTTGCATAAGGCTGTAGAGGGGCCAAATACAAGACCTATAGTCTTTTTGATGATCTCAATATCATATTGTCTATTTAGGAGACGTTTGACTAGTTTATTACATGATAAAATAACCTTATCGGAGCCTTTTATTTTCCTTAGTTTATATACGAAATCACCGTAAAAATTAGGATGGGAAATTTCATTGGATACATACTGTTGAAAAGAAATATTTCCAAATTTAGATAGAAGTTCTCATTAGATCTGAAGAATTTTCCGAATGTTTTTCTTAGCTTGTGATATCTGTAACCCTGAGTTAAAAGTTTAGTAGTAATTTGTAAATTTCGTTTATGAAAGTCCAAAACATCGGTGCAGCCTCTAACAACTCGAACTAATTGAGATATATAGATACCATATGATGGGAGTCGAGGGACATCGCCATCTAAGTAAGGGAAATTTACAATAGGAAATCCAAAATCCTCACGTTTATCATAAATATTATTATATATTAGGTGGTTGATAATTTTGATGTTTAAATCTAAGAAAGGTGTAGATTTATCTCAAGTATTAGCTTTATTCAATGTGAGCTCTGGTGGATATATTTCTGATATAAATTGTTCGAATTCAGGGTTGTCGATAACCAAAATGTCATCCAGATATCTGCAAGTATTATTAAATTTGTCATCGAGGTCAAAACGTTTTGATTTTTGAATAGAAACCATAAAATCCCTCTCATAACAATAAAGAAATAAATCTGCTATCAGAGGCGCGCAGTTAGTACCCATAGGAATCCCAACTATTTGTTGATATATCTTGCCATCAAATTGCACAAAAATATTATTCATGAGAAAATCTAGTGCTTTACATAATTCCTTGCAAGTCCAGTATTTATATGAAGAATATTGTTTGTTGGAAAAGAATCCAGAGTTATCCGAAGTACATATGTAGGTTTTAGATTCTCTGTGAAAACACCATTGTATGAGACAGCAACTTGCTTTTAATCAAATCATGAGGCAGAGATGTATAAAGTGTAGAAAAATCAAATGTAGAAGTTTGAGTCGCTTTGAAATTTAGCGAAAGAAGTTCGTCTATAACTTCATGAGAATTTTTAATCGACCAAAAGTAATTGATGTTACTATTATGAAATGCGACATCACAATATTTGATAATATGATCTTTTATAGCAGTTAGAGCAGACGTAATATGTTTCGATAGTACCGTAGTAGAGCAATGGCTAGGATAAGATATGAAACGTGATTTATATGGACTTTTGTTTAGTTTTGGGAGCCAATACATGGTTGGTAGATCAGGTTTATCAGTTTTAATTTTGAAGTCGGACATGGTCATGAGGTGATCGTGCAAGGTGCTGTCTTTTGAGGTAGGGCTTTCCACATATGTATGAGTGGAGTTTAATTCGTTTTTAAGTACTTCAATATAATATAGTTTTCAAACAACTATTATGTTATTACCTGCTCTATCAGCAGGAACAAAGATATAATAATAATTATCATTATATATGGAGAGGTTTTCTAGATCCGGAAGCCTTCCTTCATATATTTGTGTAAAAAAAACTGTGTCTGTCATTACGATTTTGTGTACGATATTTATCTTTTAATTCGAGTCAGATTTTAAGTTATATTTCCCTGTCTTCCATAAGTATTTAAATTTTCATATGGTCAAGCAAATAACGCAAATAGTTATTCTTTCATTTTTTGTTGTGGTGAGTGTGAAGGAATCGTGATACATCACATAAACAGAGTGATAGTTGATCATTCGAAGCCGTATTGCACGTAACCAAAACTATATTTCAATGAAATATTTTTATTATGTCTTTGTGTTTTTATTCTTGGTCCGGCCAAACAGGAGATTCTTACTCCTCCTGGGCACCTGATCTCACCTCTGAATTTCAGGTGCGTGAATGTCCTATGTGTTTTAGTGCCATACACTTAACACCAGTTACTTTCGTATTTTACATGAACGTCACAGTTATTTCCTTTGCAGTGTGAAGCTCGTAAAAATTCTCCGCGGAAAGTTTGACTTATGTTTTATTATCCCCTCTAAATGCCCCGGATCGATAGATCAGGTGCATATTGTTTTTGTCTTGTCTATTTGTTTGTTTGTTTATTTGGCTATAGTCAACTTTAACCTTGGTCATAACTTTTGAACCGCGAGGGATAGACACTTCATATTTCACATGCGCACTCAACTAATGAAGTCCTTTCAAATGAAACCAAGTGTCCCGTATGTGTGTCTGTTTGTATGCCTGTTTGTTTGTTTGTCTGTTGTCAACTTTTACCTTGGTCATAGCTTTTGAGCCGTGAGGGATAGAGAATTCATATTTTCCTTTTTGAACATCGCCACTGGGGGGCATTAGTGTCTTACAAAAGATATACTCATCAAACAATGCTGATTGTCTGCTGTTGAACGGAATGAACTATACAGACACATCGACGCCATTATGTGAATCAACAATCCGAACTCTAAGAATTATCTAACGGTACCGAATTTCAATAAACTCAAGATGATAAAGTACAACTGAGAGAACTTCTGCGTCGTTTCACGATATATACATGTAAAGATGATGGATAAATCCAAACCACAAGTCCAAAAATCATGTTAGATATTGATACAGGCCTTTATATTATAATCATAAACCTGTCTTTATAACAAACGTGACGATTTTTATCCTTGTATTGTCAACTAATCCTTCCTTCCTCTTCTACGTCGTCAAATCAAAACTTATACGCTATAATAGGGTTTCGTCCTACAGTCTTAGATAAATGACACAATGCTGCTCACAATGATATGTTAGGTACTGTCTGAAAATCTCACTTAAGAAGTACTTTGGTCAATATGGAGATTTCATACAATTTTAGGCTCTTCTTTCCAAAATGTTGACATTATAGGCGATATCCATTCAATTTTTCACACTTTTAATGTTTTGACAACCAAAAGAAACGCCACGATATGACTAATGTAGCTCTGCTAAATTCCTGTAAGTCACCAAAAACGATGCCCTCGTAATTGACATTTAATCAATGGGAAACGCACGAAGGTCGTCGGCGCCAGATCCGGACTGTATGGTGGATGTTCCAAACCTTCATATTCCGGATGATCCAAACCTATAGTAGTCATCGTTACTGTATGTGCAGTCGAATTATCCTGGTGAGAAATCACTTGCTGCATGCTTGAGACCGCATGGAGTTTCTTCTTTCGAATTGCATCGACAAGGGTACGCCGGACAACCTGACAGATAAAGTGGCTTCAAGAGGCTTGATATTAAAATACTTTAGGAATAGAAGAGAAAACAGAAGACATCTGACACAAATCACCAAGGATATACACGTGAGAAAAAAACCCCAGAAGACATCTAACCAATTTGTATGACACAAATCAACAAGGACATGCACACAAACATAATAGCAAAAACATAAAAAACGACACAACAAAGATATTCGATTGCCCTGCAGTTAAGATACCGACTTAGGATGGTCAAACGTCACTCAGTTGGTGTGGTTAACTGGTTTACTGTATATAAAAGTAAAAGAAAAATATGATTTATGATGTACATGTTCTAGATAACTGATATATTTACTACATAAATTCCAACAATAAATTGTTTCAATGAATACTGATTTGTATATTCCATAAGTTAGGAAATTATTGGAAAACTTAAAATCTCAAAATCTGACAACTATTAAATTCATTTAGACATGATTTTTCTACATTTTATACCACCATACCTCATGATTAATTGAAAAACAGGGTCTTTAGAATTATTGATAACTGTTTCTTCACCGAAAAGGGTTCACGCAGATATAAATTTATTGTTTTAGGATATCCAGATACATATTTTGTGAAAAACCACTCTGAATCTAAATATAAGAACTCTGAAGATGACATCAAAACATGCTGGACATTCTGATTGACAATACATATGTTGTGTTCGGTGATCAGGTCTTCCAACAAACCATCGGAATCCCCATGGGGATTAACTGTGCTCCTTTGCTTGCCGATTTGTTCCTTTCGTCGTACGAAACCGACTTTATACAAAATCTTATAAGTCAAAATAAGAAGCAATTGGCCTTGTCCTTTAATTTTACATTCAGATATATTGATGATGTACTATCTATAAATAACAAAAACTTTGATGCATACGTACATACAATATATCCAAAGAAACTTGAAATTAAGGACCCTATAATATCCAATCCATGTGCTTCATATTTAGATCTAGTAATTGATGTCGACCGAGATGGTAAACTCACTACTTCAATTTATGACAAACGTGATGACTTTAGTTTCCCCATTGTTAACTTTCCATATACTAGTAGCAACATTCCTTTAACACCTGCGTACGGTGTTTATGTATACCAATTGCTTCGATATGCGCGAGCGTCATCTGAGTATTGCTCTTTCATTTATCGAAGCCAATTACTAGGAGAAAAGTTACTCAAAAAAGGATATGGGATGTCACGACTTATGTCAACATTCCTTGAATTTTACGGTCGTTTAAGACCTTATTTGCTCATATGATGTATCGTTGTCTGACATGTTGACTTCCTTATTTCACAGTAACTAAACCATCTGTATTACCTATACTATACAGCAGTATTCTTACTGCTTATGACATATAGCTATTTTGACTACGGCTGTGTCGTTTCCTAATTCTGAGACAGCGAATAATACTATTTCGCTTATACTTATGGCATCACGTCGGGTGTGGCCAGTCGGCAAGGGATGCTTACTCCTCCATGGCACCTGATACCACCTCTGTTTTGACAGAGGTTCGTGATTGTATATATTATATTTACATATGTAATGTCGTGTTTCTTCGACCTCGAGATTTCGGAACAATATCTTGGATTTGTAATTTGTAGTCTGCCAGTATGTACATCAGGGCTCCAAAGTATCCGCTCCATATCCATAAACATTATAGGCATAGGTTTCTCTGCAGATTTAGTGACCTTGGCCTTCTTTGGTGTTGTGATCCCCTTTGTGTCCACATGCTTGACTGCCGTTTTGTCTCAGGGTCGTATTAAAACTCGGATGATTTTTCTTAAGAACCCTTCACCCTCCTTTCTCCATCTTCTAAGAAATAAATTCGCTGAAATTTCAGATTTTCTGTCAAAATGTATGAATTGTAGATATCGGTAAGTCAAAAGACTCCAATATTTCCATCACGATAATCCTGCTCTCTTGGTGTACTGCATGACGGATGTCATCACTCACAGCATCACCAATTTCCCTCTGGGCCTTTCTTCGTCAACTATAGACTCTCTTCCTCCTCAAATTCTTTTGTGCCACTTAAATGTCAATGAGATACATTGGGACACATGTAGACCATCAAACGCCATATCGTCCATCTGCATAGTTTCTGTAAGTGATTTCCCTAAATTTACGCAAAATTTTATAACAACGCGTTTTTGAAAATGATTATCTTGTGCTTCAATTTTAGAATACGCCATTTCCTTCAACTATCGGTAGACTAGATGATGTAACCTTTGATATTTCAGTATAACTAGATTATTGTCAAACGTTTATTCCATGTACAAAATATATCAGCTGAAAATAATTTTGTTCACTAACAAATTGATTCCATAAAGTATTCATATGTTTATGCTTGATATCAATTCTCATGACTTTCTTTCACACATGAATGTTATAACAATAAACGCAAGATCTAACAAAATCTGCCTATAAAAAATCAAAATGAAAAATGATAAAAGAATACCACATATAAAACTTTACTAACGTATTCGGTATCACGAATACCACGGAATATAGATGATGCAGAGATGACAGTAACATACAAAACAAACACAGTGATTCAGTGTTATTACAATATCAATTGCTGACTTAAGTACATTAAGTTAATATTTATATTTCCAATAATTGGTTGCATACTTATGAAATCTTAATTATGGAATATTTCTATGGTTTTTTTGATGCACCATTAATATTGAATTTAGGTACTAGTTTTTTATAAAGTACGTACATATCAATTTTCATATAGACTGGAAATGGTGCATTTCAAAGTTGATCTATGGTGTTGCTAAACTTTAAGGGATAGTTATACTGTTCAGCAGAATCTACATATAAGATATTTAAAATTGCATCGAGTGTATTCTCCGTTAATTGTAACTCGTTTTTCGATGATATATACTTCAGATTTAGATGACATCAGATAACGGTGTTATTAGGTCATAGTTTTTAAATGTAGGATACGAATGGAAAAATGAAAATATATGTATGGTCCATTCTAAATTTCTATTTCGGAATAAAGTTTCATTACATTCGGTCCAATTATAGAAAAGTAATTCTGTATTAACCAACTCTGAAGTGTCACTTTAAATGACAATCGTCACTCATGTCGTTAATCAGCATGCATACCTATATATATATATATATATATATATATATATATATATATATATATATATATATATATATATATATATATATATATATATATATATATATATATATATTCTGTATTAACCAACTCTGAAGTGTCACTTTAAATGACAATCGTCACTCATGTCGTTAATCAGCATGCATACCTATATATATATATATATATATATATATATATATATATATATTATATATATATATATATATGTATATGTATATATTCTGTATTAACCAACTCTGAAGTGTCACTTTAAATGACAATCGTCACTCATGTCGTTAATCAGCATGCATACCTATATATATATATATATATATATATATATATATATATATATATATATATATATATATATATATATATAACGGGGACTCTAACCCACGACCTAGCTGTCGTGCATCCGACCGTCTAACCAACTGAGCTACCCGAGCTCCTCAAAAATACAGCTTTAATAGCCAATCATTAGCTAATCGTATGCATGACAACACGGCCGCGGAAAGTGAAGAGATTTAACCGACGTAAACGCAGCATATATATATATATATATATATATATATATATATATATATATATATATATATATATATCGATATGAGGGAATCCCTTCGGTATTCTCCGAATGCATATTTGTCTTCAGGTGATTGTTTTGCTCGTTTTATGTTGCCAGTTTTGTAATGTTTCCTCTATATCACAGGCATAAGATTTTGTACTGCTGTGTGTTTGATTGGTTAGCTTTGATTTTGCTTCGAAATAACTTCTACGTTGACTAGTGATATCCACAATATAGGGTTTTATCGCATAAAACCAATTAATCAATTCATGTTTAACGCATCGTCAGGATAATGTGTTGCGTGGTAAACTTTAGCATATGGATCCATGCCAATAAGTAAAAGTTCGTTGACCTTATATCACTATATAGCTCTAGAAATACTTGTACTGTTTATGGAATTATAGTTGTTAGTGAATAGTTTGTCTGTTAAAGGCTAAATGAGACGAGTGTGCCTGGCTACCTTGACTTTGATATGCGGGGCTATGAGCCTGGGTTTTTGTATTGTTGAGAAATATAGGAAAATAAATATTAGCATTAGTTTTTATACATAGAATTTAAATACAGATTTGATGTTTTACAAATGATTGAACACAGTATTATTCGACATATAATTTGGATACAACTATATATCTGTGATCTATTCTTCATTACACAAATCATACGCTAAGCCAGAACATGCTCTATGTGTCTGTATAACTTAAGCTAATGCATTTATTTGCATGTTCATGAATATCAATGAGAAAATTGTATATTGATATTAACCCCCCCCCCCCCCCAAAAAAAAAAAAACAAAACAAAACAAAACAAAACAAAAAAAACCCAAAAAAACAAAAAAAAACAAAACAGGACATCACAAAAATATTCGATTATAGTGCAATTACGATATCGACTTAGGTCGGTCATTTAATATGACAATAGTTTATCAATTGGTGTGATTAATCGGTTTATGGGCCCACCTTCCAACTCACTGTAACAGTAGAATAATCAAAGGGCACACATTAAAAATACAAATATACCTCAATATATGCTAACGTGGTTGAAATTTTACACAAGATTTTCTTATTTTCCGTTCATTCTATTCAAGGATTCGACAATTGAAGTATAAAACGAAGAAGTACCGAAGGGTAAACCATATCTCATAGTCCATGGAATAAAGGGGACAATATCGTGTTTAGTGTCATATTCAGACAAATGCAAACCCCAATAAAATCGAGGTGAGACCAGGTGCCCGGGAGGAGTAAGCGTCCCATGGTTGCATGCAACACCCGTCGCAAAAGTCCTGCAATAACCTTTCAAATAGAGAAGCTAAATACATAAATATACACACATGAACATACGCAGGAGACAGGATTCAGTGTTATATAGATGGTAGATAATTGACAAATAGCACGCAACGATAGATATCTCCTGAACTGAAGGGCAGTTTTTGATAAAACTGGGTAGGAATGGGATACTCAATGATCCCCACAAGTTTTACCTGTTTTTTTTTTCCATGGAGGGATCGATTGAGGGTGGGAAGACATCTCCTGAAAGGACCCCATAACGCAACAAACATCTATGATCAACCTGATTCATTCGGTTTGTTAATCTATACAGACTCCTTGGTATATGTCGCCCTGTTTTGAATCCATAATAGCACTAGTTGAGGACCTACAATTGAGTGATTATTATTTTACGTCACTCCACGATTATTTCACGTATATGGTGACGGTATCTATCTGATGCATTGCATACAAATTTAAACCTTTGCATCGGACCCACCCGAGGAATCTTTAACGTGCCACGCCTACCGTGACACGGGACCTCGGTTTTACTGTCTCATCCGAAAGACAATGTTCCTACAATGTTTCATAACTATTATGCATTGGTTCTCAAGAAGTAATCAATCAGCAGTCGCTATGATATGTAGGAGGTGTATTTGTGTTGGTTCTTTTATTTGTGTCTCTTTCTTTTTTCTTTTTCTTTTGGGTGGTGGGGGGGGGTGTTAACATAATTTTATCAATATTATTATATAGACCATGAGCTGGCTATGCCCAGGTTGCACCCCACCCCCGCTGGGGAATTTATACCACTATGTGGGTTTGGTAGGAGGATGTCCCCTGACCACGAAATGGGGCATGCCCCGATCTAGATAGGGGGCTTTACTGCGATAAAGGGGTCCAAGGTTAGGTTTTCGTGATTTTTAAAGTAAAAATCGAGAAATGGGTGCATTCATTAAAAGTGTTGCAGATTTCTCAAAATTGTTATCATCATTCATTTTTGTATATAAAATGACAGAGGGTAGTTATTTGTATGATAACATACCAATTTTGTAATTTTCACATCTTGCGATATTCAATTAGATAGTCCTAAATTTAGGGAAAATGCTCTTTTCCCCGACATGTTTAGACTTACGGGTTTGGAAGTTTATGTTACGCTCATCGGATATTGATCTTTTCTTGTTACAATATCCTTAAGTAATATCTCCAACAATATCTATTTTCATTTTATACATTTAAAATCCGTGCACTGAATAATTCGCTATTTAACAACCGCACCCTCTTTACAGTTTCTCTCCGGAATGTGTTTAGACCGTTGAAAGTCATACTTTTACGCTTTAATCGGTAAATCAAATTAATGTTAAAAGTATGGAATTGGAACGTTTAAATGAGAAAATTTGGAGAAAATAAAACAGAATTAGAATCACAAACTGTTTTTGTTCAGAAAGATATAAAGAACGATATAAAGAATACCCATTTTACCATTGACAGTGTATAAAACTTTCTATAGCCGCCCCTCCCCCCTTTATCCCACACAATACCATGGAAATGTTGGTTGCCAACAACAAATTAATGTCTAGTAGTTGGTTGATTGTCGTTTTACGTGGCTTTCAACAATTTTTCAGTTATATCGCGACATGGAAGCAGGAGGTGACAATCTTTAGTATATCGACTCAGTAAGAATCATAATATTAACTTTATCATATGACAATCAAGCTGATAATTGATTAGTGGAAACGATTATTAATTACAATTAATAAAATTTGTCGGGTTTTAATCTTGCAAGGTTCTGAAGTGCGTGCATTTGCCGTGACGGGAAGAGGCGAAAACAAAGTTAAAATTGTGTATTTAGAGTTGGCAAGGCTGAAGTGCATTGGGAAGTGAAATGAAAGGAGGGAATGTAATTGGAAAGGAAACCATCCTTTCATTGGTGACTGAAATGAAAAACTGGGTATCCACTTTTAAACCTTGATATGCGACTGTGATGAATACAGTTATAGACACCGTTCCTAACATGACAGTGTCAGTATATTCACTCCTTCGGTCATTTCGAACCTGTTTTGACTTAAACTATATCATACTTCGCATTGCCGTTTTGCACTTGTATACTTAACAGATCTACCTGCATGATTGATATTACAAAATGGATATATTTAATTTAGGTACACACATGTGCAAAATGCAAAGATACTGGATGACCTTTGCAATCTTGATTCTTATCAAAGTGGGTGAAGATGTAGTATTGATATATGATTTAAACATCTTACCTCTAAAACAATACACTTGTAAATATAACCTGTTTTCATGAAAACTGGTAACATTTAGATTAATGAAATCTATTCCATAAAGAACAAAAAATACAACACTTAATATAGAATATATAGAATTTGAATTCTAAAATTACATGTATCACGGCCTGATGTGAGAGGTGGATATTTCAGTGGAGAAGTCCAAAGTGAATGTCGCACTTCAAATAGGGCAATATTGATTTTAAAATTAACATATATTAAGGACGGAAAGTTCTTATTTCAAGTGTTGAAAATAGAAAAATAATAATAAAACAGAAATAATTGAATTTAAAACAAGGAGACAAAAAAGTGAAACAGATCTGACTTAGCCGTTTGACAAAGTTGTTATATAAGTACACTGCGTCCTGGCAACATGCATAATGTAGTCACAATGGTGTAAGATCGGATTAGGATGGTCAGTTTTAACTATGTCGATATGGTTTGCATTGTTGAAATCACGCTGGAGTAATGTAATCAAAAGGACATATATAAAAAATTAAATGAAATCCATAATTACGGAAAACAGAAACAATAAACCATTAGTAGATAACTTTTAATGAACAGGTCGGGTCAAAAGCCAATCAAGTAACTAAGTAACCCGACAAAAAAATGGTTATATTCCAAAGATAGCAGCTTGCTATGAAAAATAGACGATATACGAGACCCTGTAGGGTCGAAAACTGTCTGTCTTTATTTTTCATAACGAACTGTCAAAGGCATATAACGTACTTAAAACTTTGTTCTCTGATATTTTTCGCATGACCACGCAAGCATATTGCATAGGCTGTGTCTTTTTAAAAAACTTTTAAGCCGGCGTGGCCTAGTGGTATCGCGCTCGCTTTCTGATTGGAAGCCGGGGCTCGAGTCCCACTCTGGTCATGCCGGTGTCCTGTCTTTCGGATGAGACAGTAAAAACGAGGCCCCGTGTCGTGGTATGCATGGCAAGTTAAAGATCCCTCACTGCTTCGGGTGGGTTCATTGCAAAGGCCAAAATTTGTATGCTCCGCATCAGGCAGATGCCGTCACTATATACGTGAAATATTTGTGGTGTGACGTTAAACAAAAATCAATCAATCAATCAATTTATAACTTTTTATACTGATGATCAAAACTTATCACATGACCACCGCTAGTCATGTGATCACTTTTGATCATCAGTATCAAAAGTCATTGAAAAGACAGTTGTATACATATGAGTCGTTTCACTAAATTTTAGACAATTTTATTTTAAAGTATCCACCTGTACATTGGACGGTGTAGAAAAAGCAGTAACATTACGAAAATGGCATTGAATGTTAAAAACATTGTATATAGGTCTACCTATCTGTTTACTGGCCAGATCGGGCTATAATCAGGCTATTATAACTCGAGCGGGATATATATTATACAGTAAGATCGGCTTTTAACCCGACTTGATTAATTATTGCTTTACACATACTGTAAATAATGAGATTAGTAGCACTAATACGTTGATTAATTTTTTGATGGCCTGAACAAACCCCCTTCCCCCTCTGTTGCTCAAAGGAATGGGAGCCGTCAAGCGCACAATATCGTGCGACAGAGGCTGTGGAGAGTCCTACTTCCGATACGTGTCCCAATTATACCCCTGCAACAAAACTACAACGTTTCAATGAGAATGTGTTATTCGCAAACGATATATGCATATTCTGCAATAAGTCATCATTTAAACACTATCATGTCAAGCAAAAGCTTGTTACTTGCGTTACTTTCCACAAAACAGAGACAGTTCTCGGCCCTACGGGCCTCGTATATTGTCTGTTATTTTTCATAGAAAGATGCTATCTTCGGAAAATAACTGGTAGATAGGACTACTTACTTATTTGGCTTTGGACCCGAGTTACTTATTACATCGCAAAAATACATCGCTAAATAGACTTTCGGCAGATAATTTAGGTATAGGAATACGCAAATTTCGTAAACAGCCGTTCTCACAGTGCTTGGAACCGTCCGCTATGTATATATGATATAGAGGAGGAGTTTCCCTTCATTTTGAAATATCAGTTTTTCGACTTATTCATGTCAAAATTTATAAAGCCCTACTCCTTTCGAAAATATTCCGCTTTCAAGCTGGTTCAATTGTTGAGTTTATATAACACACAAGAACTCTGCAATCTAGGTAAATATCTAATGAAAAGCACAAAACTAAGAAATTCTTTCATTTAATTACATAAAATTTATTAACATATTTTATTCGTTTCTATATGCGTGTCTACACCTTCACTCACTTTGATAAGAATCAAGATTACAAAGGTCATCCAATGTATACATGTATATCCATTTTGAAATACCAGTCATGCAGATAGATGTATTATAAATAGATTATGTAAATTATATAGATTATAAAGATAGATTATAAAAGTGCAAAGGGGTCATGCGAAATATGTTCTTCTTGCCGTCAAACCCGGTCCGAAATGACTGGATGAGGGAATATACTGACACTGCCGTGTTAGGAATAGTGTCCAAATTTCTGATTATCACAGTCGCATATCAAGGTTTAAAAGTGAATACCCAGTTTTTCATTTCAGTCACCAATAAAATGATGGTTTCCTTTCCAATTACATTCCTTCCTTTCATTTCACTTCCCAATGCATTTCAGCCTTGCCAACTCTAAATAGACAATTTTAACTTTGTTTTCGCCTCTCCCCGCCACGGCAGATGCATGCATGCACTTCAGAACCTTGCAAGATTAAAACACAACAATTTTTTATGAATTGTTATTAATCGTTTCCACTAATCAATTATCAGCTTGATTGTCATATGTTAGAGTTACATATTATGACTCTTACTGAGTCGATATACTAAAGATCATTTTGTTGTCCTCAACCAACATCTCCATGGTATTGTGTGGGATGAAAGGGGGGAGGGCTATAGGAAGATATTTACACTGCCAATGTAAAATGGGTATTCTTTATATCGTTCTGTCTTCTTTCTTAACAAAAAGCAGGTTGTAATTCTAATTTTGCTTTATATTCCTCAGATTTTCTCATTTAAACCATCCGATTCCATACTTAAACATTAATCGGATTTACCGATTGAAGCGTAAAAGTAACGGTCTACTCACATTCCGGAGAGAAACTGTAAAGAGGGTGCGGTTGTTAAATAGCGAATTATTCAGTGCACGGATTTTAAATGTATAAAATGAAAATAGATATTGTTGGAGATATTACTTAAGGATATTGTGACAAAAAAAGATCAATATTCGATGAGCGTAACATAAACTTCCAAACCCGTCAGTCTAAACATGTCGGGGAAAAGAGCATTTTCCCTAAATTTAGGACCATCTAATTGAATATCGCAAGATGTGAAAATTATAAAATTGGTATAATGTCATACAAATAACACTCCTCTGTCATTTTATATACAAAAATGAGTGATGATAACAATTTTGAGAAATCTGTGCCACGTTTAATGAATGCACTCATTTCTCGATTTTTACTTTAAAAAATCACGAAAACCTAACATTGGACCCCTGTATCTCAGTAAAGCCCCCTATCGAGATCGGGGCATTCCGCATTTCGTGGCCAGGGGATATCTCCCTACCAAACCCACATAGTGGTATAAATTCCCCAGGGGGTGCAACCTGGGCATAACCAGCTCATGGTCTAATACATGTGTGTTTTAAAATTAAAAAATAAACTGTTAATGGGAAGGAATTTGCCTGCTGTGGACAGAATCTGAAATGAGAATTTCAAATATTACAAGCAGACTCCCAACATTTATACTTACGACGCAGACGATCATGTTTGTTTGAGTGCAATTTACTTAATGATACTAGTATGTTGGGAGTTCTTTTTAGTAATTTATAAGTAATCATCACATTGTATCGATTGTAACTCTGGCACTACCGTTACTACCGAATGTGATTATGCGTGATACTAGCTCAAATAATCTTATGACATCACGTCGGATGTGACAGGTCAGCAGGGAATGTTTCCTCCTTCATGGCATTTTATCCAACCTCTAGTATTTCTGGGGTACCTGACAGCTTATGTATCTACAGTTGGGTGCAGTCCTAACGTTACATTCAAGTGCACTTCAAGTTTAGTTTTTCGTCCTGAAAACCAGTCATTAAGTTTAGTCAAGTGCACTTGATATCAAGTGTACTTCAAAGTAATTCCGTCTTCAGTTTTACTATCACGTGACACCAAGTTTACTTTTCACGTTTGTTTATTACAAATATCCAGTTTCGTATAACACGATAGAAACAATTGTCCTGTTATGTACAATTGCATATTTTATATATGAAAAATTGCTTTAATAGAAAAAATATAGTAAATTTTCATGTGTATAGAAAGTAAACTAAACTTGAAGTGCACTTGGAGTAAACTTGGAATCAAGTTTAGTACTAAACTTGGAATCAAGTTTACAAATAAACTTGATTCCAGGTTTACTCTGTTGTCGCCAAGTAAACTTGAAAAGCAGTCATAAAGTTAACTTGAAGTGCACTTTATGTAAGGTTAGGACTGCACCTAACTGTATCTCGTCCGTGTAATAGATGTTCCTAACTGGCTACCGCTTAACATTTTGGGGGTTTTTTTTGTGTATACATGTATTAAAACTATTTCAATACCAATCATTATTATGATGATAAGATTGGACATACGTGATTTCATTTTGAATTTTCAGTGCTACGGTTCATAATACCTTGACCTTAAAAAGGTTATCTTAAAGGTCTGTTTTTATTTTATCAATCACTATAATTCTGATCTAGTCTGCAGAAATTACAATGAGAAAGTTTACAATATCTTACTCTTTTGAAAATAAAAATAAAAGTTATCACCGTTGGCCATGACTTTATTGAACAACCTTCGTACACCGTGCTAATGTACGGTCAGATGACTGCGTAAAGACATACTAATTTGATAAATGACTATGAACCCTATCTAATTTTGTATGGTATGGTAAGAGAATGCGACTCGTTTCAGCTTGTTTGTAAAAAAAAAGTTTCGCATGCTTATTAGCGTATATGACCGCCATTTGCACAGAAGCATTCCTTACATATACGAGGCATTGAACAATTCAGGTTGTGCAGGAATGCCATAAGCGCAATAAAGAACGACGAAATGCGTCCTGCGTAGCAGGAGTAGGGGAGTAGCTCTTGACGTAGACGTCGTTCCATTTCATCCAAAACATGTTCTATTGGCGGTAAATGTAGTGACATCGCAGGCCAGGGTGGTAGCTCATTCACGTTTTCCTGCTCTAGTCACTAACAGCACGTGCGGTGTGCGGTCATGCGTTGTTCTGCTGCAGAATGACATTACGTTTTGAATGGATGGAATGGCGAGCTGACGTACAATTTCGTCACGGTAGCGTACGCCAGATAAATTGCTTTCCCCTATCACCAAATGGGTCTTTCCATGTAATTCCCCTCAGACCATAATGCTCTGAACTGGTTGCGCTGAATAAGGCAGGGGTCAATGTAACGTTATCACGAACACGATCGTCGCTGCTTGTCTAGATGAAATATGGATATAAATGCCCAATTTTTGTTACTGGAACTTCCAACATCACGCCTAGCAAAACGGTGACGCCGGAGTGGGACGAAAAGCAGGACGTCGAGGATGGATGTTGGTCTCTCGCAATCTGTTCCGTATGGACTTATCCGTTAATGCTTAGGGATGCTTCTAGCAGTCAAACAAGCCGATTGGAATCGATTACGCGAATGAGACTTCCTTATATGCGTGTCTTGCCGATGTGACGTCACACATGGGCGACCTGATCATGAACGGTGACAATTTGCTGATATCTCCACAAAAAACTGCCTTGTGACTTTGCTTTGAGACATTCCAACATCTAGCATACCAAGACCACGCAAATGATCATTTCCAACCCTGTGAGGCATCTCTCAATAATTTTTTTTTTCAAAAAAGTTTTTGTTTGTTTCTATTCAAAAATCAAACGTTTTGACCTCATTGACAAATTTAATCAAGATAAATCTACACCTTTCTTAGATTTAAACATCAAAATTATCAACCTCCTAATATATACTAATATTTATGATAAACGTGAGGATTTTGGATTTCCTATTGTAAATTTCCCTTACTTGGATAGCGATGTCCCTCGACTCCCATCATATGGTATCTATACATCTCAATTAGTTCGATTTGTCAGAGGCTGCACCGATGTTTTGGACTTTCATAAACGAAATTTACAAATTACTACTAAACATTTAACTCAGGGTTACAGATATCACAAGCTAAGAAAAACATTCGGAAAATTACTACTAAACATTTAACTCAGGGTTACAGATATCACAAGCTAAGAAAAACATTCGGAAAATTCTTCAGATACTATTCAGAACTTCTATCTAAATTTGGAAATATTTCTTTTCAACAGTATGTATCCAGAGGTATTTCCCATCCTAATTTTTACGGTGATCTCGTATATAAACTAAGGAAAGTAAAAGGCTCCGATAACGTTATTTTATCATGTAATAAAATAGTCAAACGTCTTCTAAATAGACAACATGATATTGAGAGAATCAAAAAGACTATAGGTCTTGTATTTGGCCCCTCTACAGCCTTATGCAGACTTTTACTTGAACGTTGCACGCTGACTAACAGGGCGGTGGGGACTATATGACGGGCCTTGTCCAAACCTCTTTCACAGGAGACATGGTCCTGAACCTCGTCCCCTCTGACTGTTAGTCGGGACTCCTACAGATCTAAGGTCTTAGCTCGCTTTCAGACTGGCAGAGCACGGTTCATCATGTTGATGTCGCATATATTTTTATACCATTATGTGTTTTACACTATCTCACGTGTTTATATTTTATGACCTCTCAATATGCGATACCTGTTGACCCTTGTTCTTTACATGGAGGATTATTTATAAATTTTTAAATGTACATCCTTTGATTGTTCTGCTGTTACGGTGAATGGGAAGGTGGGCCCTTACACCGGTTTACCACACCATTTGTTTGGCTTTTGTCAAATTGAATGACCGTCGTAAGTCGGTATCGTAATTGCACTACAATCAAATATTTTTGTAATGTGTTATATGTTCTAGTATATTATTTATATTCATATATTGTATAGCTCCATGGTGACTTCTGCCACATAACTGAGCCAGTAACTCCTCTTTTTTCTTTTTGAATACTGTCAATAAATGCAAGACATTCTAATCGATTACCAACCGATCGAAACTCCAGAAAAGTGTGCTGTGGCTGTCAAGGCGAATCAAACGCGATATTAAACAAATTTAGTACTCAAACACGCATTTAGTGTATTAAACTATGCCTTTGAGAATAAACTGAAATCAAAGCCTTTATTTAACTATAAAGTATACACAGTTTCTTTTTTTCCGCTTGTATAAAATTGATTATAAGACAAAACAGAAATAATGTCTATTTCTTGAGGCATTTTCAAGTTGTCGTTAAGACATAGATAACATTTAGGATATCAATTTCTCAGCAATTACTGAGGTCTAAAATTCATTAATCATTTATATAAAACTCCAATTTAAAATAGCAGCTGCCCACATGGTGACTAGGATGTCAATATCAGTTACTGCCATTGGATTAAAAGTACTAGCGATTATGGCCAGCACTCAATTACATTCAGTTGTGGAAGTGATAACGTTGATAATGGTTAATACATTCCGAGGATATTTCTTAAGTTTCACACGTCTTGAACCAAATTATACTGCCAAGTTTCCAATCACATCCTCGACATTACCTTTTCCAGAATTGATTCAGCAAATTAAGACAATTAAGTTGAGGATAAAATGTCAATCACGTGTTTAATTTAGATTTCAATAAATAAAAGAGACGATGGGTTCGTCCGGAAAAGTAATTCAATTAGTTCAGTAAACACATCCGTGGCTGCCACTAGCATTTAATTCAGGTTGTACAGTAATCATTTGAATCATGGATAATCATTTAAAAATGCGACTGGTGTGAAATATCAAGTAAGTATATTATCTGTCTCATAAAGGTATTATTACAGTAGGTTTTTATGTTTATATTGGTTTAGAAAATGTAAGTACAATAACAGAAATGGAATAAAATAGGACCGTAAACCAAAATATTGACATCATTTAGACAATAAGAAAAGAAAGGAAAGGAAATCGGACGCAGTTGTATAACAACACTCGCTACGGTCGGGCAAAACAAACATTGTAGCCGGCGGGTGGTTACAAGTAAATGAGAGCAAAATAAATAAAAGGAAAAAAGGGGGGATTAACTGTAATGTACAAAGAAAATCATATTACTTAGATTAGTGACTTCTGCATTCTTCGTCATACATCATTAGCGATGCTTAAAAAATATACTACCGGCAAAAAGAATGTGAGTAGTTTAGTTATTTCATTTATAGTTTCATATACAAAATATTACGTTGCATTATGATTATCATTATTTGACAATGCATTGTCTTTTAATTCAAATATCAAATCACAGATTTTGTCTCTTAAGGTTGATACGAACACTGAATGTAAGGGAGGTGCAAAATAGTTTCACATGTTAAACAGTGTGTATGACCGCCATTTCTACCGATGCATTATTCACACCTACGGCGTATTAAACGAATCAGGTCATGCAGAGATGCCTGAAGAAATGTTCCAAGGTAAAAACAATGAAGAGCGACGTAGCGCGTTCAGCGTAGCAGGGGTGTTTGACCCTTGGCGTAGACGTCGTTCCATTTCATCCCAAACATATTCTATAGGCGACAAATCCAGTTACATCGCAGGGTAGTGTAGCACATTCAAGTTTTGCTGCTGTAAATAGTCTCTAACAACGCGCGTGATGTGTGGTCGGTCATGCCTTGTCCTGCTGCAAAATAACGTTACGCTGATTCTTCTTCTTCTTCCAATACGAAGTGTACTCAAAAGTTGAGCGTTATATTTCATGATTGTTGTTTATAAATAGAATGATGTGCTGATGTACAATCTTGTCACGGTAGCGTACGCCGCAAAGGGGTCCTTCAATGTGTTATAATTCCACCACAGACCATAACGCTCCCTCCGCCGCACTGGCGGTGCTAAATAACGCATGCGCCAATGTAACATTATCCGGCAAGACGGTAAGCTCCAACACGACGGTCATTACTGTCGAGATCAACTCTCGACTCGTCCGTAGACAGAACTTCCGTCCGTACGTTATTGTTGAAACGACGATGTCTCATACACCACATTAAACTGACAACACGGCGACGCCGGAGCAGAACAGGACGGAGTTCAGGACGGTGCCACTTTGCTGATATCGTCTCCATAAAGTATTTATAGTGTTAATATGAACTCCAAACTGTCTTGCCACATTTCTGTAAGACATTCTAGCTTCTAGCATCCCAATAGTACGCAAACGATCATTTTCAATCATGCGAGGCATCTCTCAATCAAAATTTTAATCCAAAAACCAATGTTATTCAGTTTCAATCATTGGAAACTGTCAATGAATGAAAGAAATTCTAATCGATTATTAATCATGTGCCGCTAAGACTCAATATTCCAGAAAAAAAAGCGTGATGTGGCTATCAAGGCGAATCGAAAATGATTATAAACAAATTGAGTACTCAAACACTAAACCATATCTTTAATAATAAGGAGTGATCAAAGAATACTTCTTATGTTTTTATCTAATCTTTAAGTATACACAGTTTCTGTCTAATATAATATATGAAAAACTCATCTACTCACACTACTAATGTACAACGTAATGCATATAATGATGTAAATTAAGGAATGTAGGATAAAGTTTAGAAGTGTAAAAGTTTGTGTCACTAACCCTAACACTCACAATATCAATATTCTAGGTAAAAGAATATTTATCTATCGGAATTACCATTTAACGGAATACATATACAGTGTATATGTATTGTCATGTTGTTTGGAATTTCGGTTGCGGAGTTAAGATTCAATTATTTTGACAATGACCGTATAACGCATATAGAAAATTATGGAGAGAAATTTAATCTATTTCTGTGTAGGCAATGTTCCTTCGATTAGTACATAATTGGGACTGCACGAAAATATCACAATATCACTCTAGTTCGATCTACATATCTGTAGATCTAACTATCGATTGATTGCGGAGTGAATAAAAAGTCGGATTGACATTTACTAAAATTATATATTATATATAGAAATTAGACAAACATATAAAGCACAAAGACACTACAGTTAACAAGGCACCCTATATTTCACTTATATCCGTTCCCCGTCTGGGACTCGAACCCACGACCTATGGTACCGAATCACCTAGCTGTCATGCATCCGACCCTCTAACCAACTGAGCTACCCGAGCTCCACAAAAATGGAGCTTTAATAGCCAATCATTAGCTAATCGCATGCATGACAACACGGCCGCGGAAAGTGAAGGCATTTACCCGACGTAAACGCAGGCGGATCCCCTGAGAGGATATATCACTGAAAGAGAAATAAACATATAAAGCACAAATAGAATCAGTGAAACACCTGGGAGTACTATGGACCTTGGATCTCCGAAGTAATACCTGTAGAAAATAAAGAGAAATTAGACAAACATATAAAGCACAAAGACACTACAGTTAACAAGGCACCCTATATTTCACTTATATCCGTTCCCCGTCTGGGACTCGAACCCACGACCTATGGTACCGAATCACCTAGCTGTCATGCATCCGACCCTCTAACCGACTGAGCTACCCGAGCTCCACAAAAATGGAGCTTTAATAGCCAATCATTAGCTAATCGCATGCATGACAACACGGCCGCGGAAAGTGAAGGCATTTACCCGACGTAAACGCAGGCGGATCCCCTGAGAGGATATATCACTGAAAGAGAAATAAACATATAAAGCACAAATAGAATCAGTGAAACACCTGGGAGTACTATGGACCTTGGATCTCCGAAGAAATACCTGTAGAAAATAAAGAGAAATTAGACAAACATATAAAGCACAAAGACACTACAGTTAACAAGGCACCCTATATTTCACTTATATTCGTTCAACGTCTGGGACTCGAACCCACGACCTATGGTACCGAATCACCTAGCTGTCATGCATCCGACCCTCTAACCGACTGAGCTACCCGAGCTCCACAAAAATGGAGCTTTAATAGCCAATCATTAGCTAATCGCATGCATGACAACACGGCCGCGGAAAGTGAAGGAATTTACCCGACATAAACGCAGGCGGATCCCCTGTGAGGATACATCACTGAAAGAGAAATAAACATATAAAGCACAAATAGAATCAGTGAAACACCTGGAAGTACTATGGACCTTGGATCTCCGAAGAAATACCTGTAGAAAATAAAGAGAAATTAGACAAACATATAAAGCACAAAGACACTACAGTTAACAAGGCACCCTATATTTCACTTATATCCGTTCCCCGTCTGGGACTCGAACCCACGACCTATGGTACCGAATCACCTAGCTGTCATGCATCTGACCCTCTAACCGACTGAGCTACCCGAGCTCCACAAAAATGGAGCTTTAATAGCCAATCATTAGCTAATCGCATGCATGACAACACGGCCGCGGAAAGTGAAGGAATTTACCCGACGTAAACGCAGGCGGATCCCCTGAGAGGATACATCACTGAAAGAGAAATAAACATATAAAGCACAAATAGAATCAGTGAAACACCTGGGAGTACTATGGACCTTGGATCTCCGAAGAATACCTGTAGAAAATAAAGAGAAATTAGACAAACATATAAAGCACAAAGACACTACAGTTAACCGACTGAGCTACCCGAGCTCGGTTAGAGGGTCGGATGCATGACAGCTAGGTGATTCGGTACCATAGGTCGTGGGTTCGAGTCCCAGACGGGGAACGGATATAAGTGAAATATAGGGTGCCTTGTTAACTGTACTGTCTTTGTGCTTTATATATATATATATATATATATATATATATATATATATATATATATATATATATATATATATATATATATATATATATATATATATAATCATTTTCCCACTTTCATTTCATGGTATTCTTACTATCTAAAACATATATCTCTATCGGTTGATGGGGCCGCTATCAGATCGCGATTGTGATTGGCTAACATAAAATTGATGAGCAAAATTTTAATTTCTTAGTTTGAAATAAGTTTTATTTTGAAATACCTGTAATTAAATTATAAGAAATGGCTGTAAAAGGTAATTCTTCAGATCTTATTCAAAACTTCTATCTAAATTTGGAATATTTCTTTTCAACACTATGTATCCAATGTAATTACTCATCCTAATTTTTACGGTGATTTCGTATATAAACTAAGGAAAGTAAAAGGATCCGATAACGTTATGTTATCATGGTGACTTCTGCCACATAACTGAGCCAGTAACACCTCTTTTTTCTTGCATATTGTACTATAATCATGTTTTGTGTGCATGTCCCTGGTGAGTTTTGTCATACAGCTTTGTCAGTTGTCTTCAGTTTTCTCTTTTATATTTTCAGTTATATCTTACTTTATATTTGAATTTGTTAAAAATTATTATAAAAGAAAAAAGAGGAGTTACTGGCTCAGTTATGTGGCAGAAGTCACCATGGAGCTATACAATACACGAATATAAATAATATACTAGAACATATAACACATTACAAAAATATTTGATAGTAGTGCAATTACGATACCGACTAAGGACGGTCATTTAATTTGACAAAAGCCAAATAAATAATGTGGTTAACCGGTTTACGAGCCCACCTTCCCACACACCGTAACAGCAGAACAATCAAAGGACGTACATTTAAACATTTATGAATAATCCTCCATGTAAAGAACAATTATAATTACATTAGAGGTGAGATTACAATGCTAAAGAAATAAGTTTCATCAATATCTTTGTCGTTTTAATAAAATGTTCGAGGCTGTCATGCCCATTTTTTAAGATTCGTATCTGTTATGTTTATTTTATGGGATATGATACGTAATATTTGAAATATTAAAGATAAATAATGTTTCTCCAAAGTAAGAAAAAAAAAAAAGAAATACCGAAGGGTAAACCATATCTCATAGTTCATGGAATAAAAAGACAGTATCGTGCATAGTGTCATATTCAGACAAATGCGAACCCACAAAGAATCAAGGTGAGACCAGGTGCCCGGGAGAAGTCCCCTGGTTGCATGCAATATCCGTTGCAAAAGTCCTGCAACAATTTTTAAAGTCTAGGAAGTAAATACATAAATATAAACGTATGAACACACAAAGGAAACAAGAACACGAATTCAAATTTTCCTATTCAAGGCATGAAATGTTGTTTAACTGAAATTCCGGTATCGGAAATGCATGTGAACAAATGCCTGTATATATAAGTATTATGTCAAATAAAGTATAGTCAAACAGTCAAGATGGATAGTTTGTGTAGTCAGTTCCAAAATATCGGGTAACATTCTTGAAAGAAGAAAATGAAATTGTACTAGATCCCTATATCCACCATAGAACTTACTCAGTGACAATTTCAAACGTTCCTCAATATATCCTTGAGAGAGTAGTTTCGTGGCAAGATGCCTCACTTACAGGACGAAATTTTCGTATTTGGAGTTGGTTGGTTGGTGTTTTACGTCGCTTTTAACAGTATTTCAGTTATATTGCGACACGGAAGCAGGAGGCTGCCAACCTCTCAAATATTGTAGCGCAACCCGTCGTATTTAGAGGAAATTAAAACTTATTGTTACGCTGAAAATAAATAGGGTCGGGGGTAATTGCACATTAGTGTTATCAATTGTGTATGGATATGGAAAAATAATGCGATAGAAACGACAGAATACATCTGACCAAGATGTAAGACGCTAAATTCCCAAGGACAGCACATAATAAATACAGAACATATATACCTTTCACTTTTGTGCACCAGATGCGCATTTCGACAATTTATGTTTCTTCAGTCATGCTCGTAGCCGAATGATTGGAATTCACATAAGATATAAATATTTGAAGAGCAGTGTCGAAACAAACATGCGTATAGTAAAATGAACATAGAATCGATGTTACAAAAATATTGTATAGCAGTTACAGTTTCGACTTATGACGGTGAATTAAAGTAATAAACGTCATTCAGTTAGTGTTTTAACCGGTTAACTGTTATCTTCCCATTCACATTCTCACTTAGTTGACGTAAGCCAATTGTACTTATTTTCGTGATTTACATGAACGTCACACTTATTCCCTTTGCAGTGTGGAGCTCGTAATAAAGTTCCTAGCGGAGGGTTTGACTTATGTGATATTATACCCTTTTTCCTGATATTATGTGGCTGTGACATCTTCTACACAGTGTTTGTTCACATTCATGTATATATACATTGCTGAATCATCACAGGGGTTCACATATGTAAACATATTTTGTTTTTCATTTTCACTGATTTTGTACGTCCTATGGTTTCATGATTTTTGGACTTGTGGTTTGGATTTATCCATCATCTTTACATTATATTGTTTCGTCTGAATGTCAGGGCATTCAGGGCGAGTGTGGCTAGCCAAACAGGAGACGCTCACTCTTCCCGGGTACCTGGTCCCACCTCTGAATTTCAGGGGGTCCGTGAATGTCCACTGTGGTACATTGTAATTAGTGCTATAGTCATGTGACACCAGTTATTTCCGCATTTTAAGCAATCCTCATTAATATTGATGATTCTTCGGTACTTCTTCGTTTTTTAATTGTTTGGTTCCTTTTACGGAAAATTATGACAGACATTTTATCTCTTAGACATATTAAATAATATGCAAATGGGAGTTGTAATTGTAACTCCAGACGCTTTATTTACTTTTTTTGCGTGTTCGATAATAAAGGTACATCAGAATACAACATAGGACGATATTTGTAGTAGTCCATAACCGATTTCAATGCCACTATTGATATATAATTCTACCTAGCTTTATCATAGACAGGATTAGTGGGATACCGGCAAATGTGTTTCCAATACCGTACATCATAATCAGCAATCAATGCCTGTCATATTACACTAGCCTGTTATTAGTTACATTGTGAACACTATCGACCATTCTTCTGCTGACGTCAAGTATCTTACTTATTTTAGAACATCAAAGCGTTGTCTTGTACTACTTTATTAGACTTAATGTTGTGTACTTGTCAGGCATGTGCGTATACGTTGATTATCAACTACTTCATGGTTCCATCGCAGTCAGGACTTTAAGAGGGCTGTTATCATCTCATCATAGATTATGAATTCAAATCATGAATCGGTTGCTGCCCAAAGACTACATGCCTATCTAATGTGTTCCATCCTGACTAAGACATCACAGGAGTGGTGAGTGGTAGCAATGGATAAACTCCTTGCACATGGTTAAAAACACGAATTTGGTGGTGTTTGGTTCTTTAAAAGAAAAAAGAAGAGTTACTGGCTCAGTTATGTGGCAGAAGTCACCATGGAGCTATACAATACATGAATATAAATATGGAGTTCAGTTGTCAATTCATATGTCATTCTTCAGATAGATTTAAAGGACGTCACTGTACGTGATCGTGTTCTAGAATAACATATAACATTCTTGGAAAGAAGGATTTCACAAAATGTCCTTTTTGTATCAGTATAGAGGTTCCTCAGAGACATTTTTGGCGATAGTGCGATAATCTGTAAAAAAGAAAGGGTATTTTTCCTTAGAAAAGAAAAGATATTTTCCTTACAAAGGGAAATGCTAAACATACTAAACAAGCACATACGAAGACATTACACAAATACTCGATTTATCGAATATATGTCTCCCCCCCCCCCCCAAATAGATGTAACCCATATCGATAACCATACCAATTTATTCTGTAATGTGTTATTTTAATTCAACTTTTTATTGTCAGGTGTTATTCCTTTCAACTTAAAGTTATAACCTAGAAATGTTTCAAAAGTCTCTATGTAGTACATATCTGTGCATTTTAAGGGTATATTATTGGCCTCATTGTGGAAGATTGACATTGTCATGTTGATTGCAGCTCCATTGGTTCTATATCTTACAACTGATCCGATCTGACAGAGCTTTTTCAGACTATTATCTTTCAATTACCGAGGCAAGCTACTGAATGCTTAGTTAATAACAAGAATATACGAAAAGCCACTATTAAAATCTGTATTCCGCAAATTGTATACTCTCTATTTAGACCTTCTTTGCATATATCAGAAATTATTGTCTGATATGTTGGCTTCCTCATTTGATTGTAGTCTTGTTAAATCATTGTACTCTGATAATACAATGTCACCAAGCTTTATTCATCATGACTTTCAAAGACAGTGTATACTGTAATACCGTCAAACTCTCTTGACGATATACCAGCTCAAATAATAGTAGTGCGTTACGGTGGATGTGACTGGTCAACATCGTACGTTTACTCCTCTTCAATACCTGATCTCTTTCGTCCAGAGGTTCATGACAGACTATATGTCTACTTTGTCTAGTATGATGGTTATTCCTTATTAATTATCTCTCAGCACTTTACCATACCAATAGAATAGAAAATAAAAAAGATCAAATTTTTTACTCTTTGTAATGTTGTTATCGATTTAGAAAATCGGCAAATACATTATGCAAAGTGTATATGTATATATAGATTTGCTTTACTCATAATATTCAGATCTATACAGACGCTGCTCGGCAAACATATTGACGTTTGTCTATTTGTGCGATTGTGTTTTGAGAATGGACTCAGATAGCGTGTTTACAAGGAATTACTAAGGATTTGTCAAATAAATGAACAATATCTAGGGTTTCTGCATAGGGAAAAAAAACCTGAGAAAAGTGGTATGTATACTTTCTTTAAATATATTTAAGTATATAGAAGTAAGAATATAGGGGTGAGGAATATAGTTTATATGCCGTTAATATAATTTCAAACTCTATGCTTGTGGCAACTTCATTAATCACTCAGTGGTTACTTAGCTTGTATCGAAATAACAAATGGTCTACACGACGAGAATTTCATGAGATATCCATCCAATATGTGTAAAGCGAATGTGTTGTCTACTTACTCTTATCCATACTTCCATCTCAAAATTTATTTGATGTCTGATTTTCTTCTGCTCTATTTGTCATTTTTTATCCGTATAAAGCCTGGTTCGACTCTCACAGTGAGCTATCCCGTATCCTGTCTTCCGTATGAGACAATAAAACTGAGGTCACTGTAGGTGTGGCAAGTAAAAGATACCCACACTGCTTTGGGTGGGTCCTTTGCAAAAGTATAAATTTCTATACGATGTATCAAGCAGATGCCGTCACCATATACGTAAAATAGTTTTGTAGTGACGTAAAACAATAATCAATCAATCCCTGTAGTTGTGTGTACAGAAAAATAAGTAAAAAGTGCAGTTGATATAATCTGTTTAAGTTTGACCATGCACAAATTTCTGAAAGTGTACATACTACTTACTGTGTGTTTTGCATAACTATCACATTCTTGAGTGTCCCAATATATTCACTGCATCTGTTTCCCAATGCACTACCAAGAAGTCTTGTACTTGACATTTTTAGTAGTTTTTTATCCGTTTCTCCTATAACCTTATATACATATTCATTGTTTTCAATGATAAGAAGTATAATCAATGAAATATTATGATTAAAATAAATCATTGGTATTATTTGTAAAATGTGTGAGGAAAGCGATTACAATAAACCGAGAACAGCGATTATAGATTTCCAAGATAATCGACAATTAATGAATAGAAATCCATTTAAAAGTATTTGTTGGCATGTTGATGATATGATAACCTTCTGGCGTATGATATGGTGTTGATTTACACACACTTCATGAATGCATGGTTTATTCCGCTTATTCATCTTACCGACATGTTGAAATATTTGTATAGCATAAATTTCCCAAAATTATATTACCGGTAACACTTGAGATAGAATTCATTATAATAAGACTATAGAGATTGAACATAATTATTTGGATATTCCGTTCAATATTAGCTGTTCTAAGAAATCCCCTGTTTTAATGAATAATATATACATGTAGATATTCCAATAAAAGGAAACGTTTATTTCTGATATTGTGCAACTATTTCAGAATATTCATAACAATTAACTGAAAATTAGTTTGAACGTTGATCGATATTGCAGATGAATACATATCATATTATTGTCGATGCCTGTGTTCCTTATGGGTTTTGTTCTGTGTACGTTGGGTTTTAGAAATTTATCAATATCGATAATTCTATGTTGAATGTACTGTGGTTATAATGATGATGCAAGTCGTATATTGAATATGTCGTCAAAATCGTTTTATTCTCATATGAGTAGCGCGTCGGTTCTTTGGCAATATTTTATATTTAAGCTTGTAGTGTTAAAGATTTTATTTTTAATACTGATTAACGAAAATAACAGATGTTGACATAGGTTATATATCTAGTCGGTATTTGGAATTTTTGAATGTTGATGCTGATCATGTATAGATCGTGTTCTGATAGGTGTTAGAACATTCAAGAAGCCTGGTACAGTTTGCGTATAAAACGTGTAATAAATCGTGCCAAGATAATTTACAGTCTTGACGGATGTCCTTTAGGAAATGCGTACGGATAACTTAAGGGGCATTGCACAACTTTGCAAATGTATCCTACATTTCTTACTCCTCTCGGGCACCTGGTCTCACCTCGATTTTATTGGGATTCGCATTTGTCTAAATATGACACTTAACACGATATTGTCCCCTTTATTCCATGGAGTTATGGTTTATCCTTCGGTACTTCTTTGTTTTTTACTCTCTTTCATAATATTGGAGTCATTAGACTGTGTTTGATAGTCATTTAGAGTCAAAAATAACTATTATGTGTAAGCAATATCTTATTTTAATTTCAAAGGGGTTGAAATCCTTATAACTAAGAACAGAAACACAAAGTACCTCGATATTTTAACAATTTGATCTGTGAAAATTTCTGGATTAGGATGTGAAACACAGCTATTACATTATTATTACGCATAAATTTACCGTCTCGAGGCACACTACTGTAATTTGTATGTAATGGCACACTTGGATTTTGGGAGTTATAGTTTTAACTTCTGTTATGATCTATAGCTGCAACATGTTCTATCAAGTTGAGGGTCCAGATTTATCTAAATGCGCCATGTTGAAATAGTGATGTCCTCTGTATACATTGAAATTAATGAATAATGTGCCTATGTGTCTAGATAATCATGGAGTCACTTATATTTCACGTTAACCTGGTTTCAGGTCATAAGACTGCATCCATAAAAAGTCCATTTTGATAGAATGACAAAATAATGTGATGAGGAAATAATGTAAATAATGTTGAACTTTAACCACCTTTTAACGAGTTATTTATAAAAAAAATTAAAATGTGTATCCACTTGATAACACCGTGTTCCCGCTTTTGCGGTAAATGGGAAGGCGGGTGGCGTAAACCGGTTAAACACACCAATGGAATGACGTTTGTTACTTCAACTGACCGTCCTAAGTCGGTATCGTAACCGCAGCACAATCTAGTATTTTTCTATTGTCGTTTTTCAGTATGTATTGTACTATTATCATGTTTTGTGTGCATATCCTTGGTGATTCTTGTCATATAGCTTTGTCTGATGTCTTCAGCTTTCTCTTGAACATGTTCAGCGAAACTGACTGCGTTTACCTTTTGGATATACCGGTATAAAATATATATATACCGGAGTTGACAGCACCACAGAATTCTAAAGGAGATACTCACTCATCTAGGGCACATGGTTTCATTTCAATTTTAAAATTGAAGATCTCTTTTAGTCTTTATTTGGCACCATACACAATCGTGTTTTTTTTCTTCATGATTTTAAAATTGGATCAATCATAAGTTATTTCTTCTGATTTACTTTCAATAATATAAGACATTCCATTTCTGATATTTTATAAAAAGGGTACAACCTTCATCTCAAAACTAAAGTGGAACTTATTCATATAATAAGATGTATTGTGTTTTAATCATACACAAAGAAAATCATAATAATACAACCATTATTTACGTCATTGTGATAAGTAAATATCTAGCACATGCAAGCTACAAGTTGTAGGTGTACCCATTCGCAATATCTCAGCAATTTCATATTCTTTATTTTCCTAATATTTTCTAAGGTGTAAAACTCGAAGTGGATGCGTACTCAGATGTCCTGCAATGACTGAATGTCAATTCATCATCGTGAATCAACACCACAATTTCAGAATAATCTAATATCGGGATTTTTGTATTTTTTTTTTTTTTTTTTTTTTTTTTTTTTGTTTTCTTTCTATTTTTTTTTTTTTTTTTTACCTTTTTCGTTTTTCTTTTCTTTTCTTTATTTCCTTGTTTTGCTATTCTACGTGTTTAGGAATGGATATGCTGCAGGTTTCTTCTCATGTCAAGTAAATCATCATTAAACACAATTGTAAACACCACCAAAAACTGTATTTGAAATGTTCACTAAGAAATCGTATTTGAATTTTACTTGATAAAAGTGAAAAAAAGATATACCAATATTAATTAAGGGTACGGAATAAGTAGGCAGGTTAATTATATCTGTTGTATGATAACAGCAATGACAGCTGAGCACATAATATCCCCGAGAACTTACAATCCACCAGCAGCGATATCCACCAAGTTGTAATAATAATGAGTACAAACGCCTCTTTTTAGTAAACATTTACACTGATGTTTCTTATTTTTCAAGGAAATGTAATATCAATATATTACTGTTAAGCGTTAAATGAAGATAATTTCCTGGAAATAAGACCTACTAATTTTCACGCCTACGTAGTTGGAGAACTATATCATTGATATAAATAATGATGATTTGATCAAGTTTTACGAATGAATTCTGAAGCATATTTCAGTCCATGCTGTGGAATATACGTGTATATGTGACCAAAATGGTGCGTCATATTCTTTATTGATTCTGGGGAATAGATCGTAATATAATCATTGAGAGTCTTCACATGCTTGCCGATACGATGAAATTAAATCCAAGCACTTAAGCGGCACATAAAATTAAGCATTACCATTTTACAACGATGCTTTAATAAAATGATGTAAAGCAGTGGATATAAAGCACTTGCCATGGATTCTACAAGGAGTGTTACTAATTTCATTGATGCAAAATTTCATTCGCGAATGAAATAAGAGAAGTTACAGTCCCAAAGGAATTGTCTATTTTAAGATGGCAAAATTTATAGGTCATGATGCTATCAGCATCTTGAACACAACAATAACCCTCAGAGAGAGAGAGAGAGAGAGAGAGAGAGAGAGAGAGAGAGAGAGA
Source organism: Pteria penguin (assembly GCA_035048485.1). Classification (NCBI taxonomy): domain Eukaryota; kingdom Metazoa; phylum Mollusca; class Bivalvia; order Pterioida; family Pteriidae; genus Pteria; species Pteria penguin. Next base: position 256,696 of record CM068591.1, on the reverse strand, counting down.
ATTATATATATATATATATATATATATATATATATATATATATATTATATATATATATATATATATATATATATATATATATATATATATATATATATATATATATATATATATATATATATATATATATATATTAACATCCTTTCCAAATCATGTTGTTTATCGAAAGTCTCGGGTCATTATTCATATTAGGATGTCAGGTCTACATCCTAGCTTGCAAAGCTTAACCTTTAGTTAATAGTGGTTTTACTAGTATGGCGTATTGATGTACGGCCAGTATTGATGTACGGTCAGTATTGAAAAAATTCATCTTAATTTTATTTGTAAAATTGCTGAGGCCTTGTTCCGTTGAAGAAGAATTCCAGAGGATCAGTGTTACTCTAAAATGGCATGAATCTCAGAAAACAAATTATAATGACATAATGTAATAGGTGTTATTATTTCTGCTTAATGCCTCATTAAGAATTCATACCATTGTTTACAATACATTTCTAAGATTGTTGATGGACCTTATTATGTCATAATGATTTTTTGAAGTATCGAGTTTAACAGCACAATAAAATGTAAAGATGATGGATAAATCCAAACCATAAGTCTAAAAATCATGAAACCAGAGGACATACAAAATTAGTGAAAATGAAAAACAAGTGGAAAATAAAATATGTCTACTTGAAGAGTATATGTGAACCGCTGTGATGGACTGAGATCAGATGCCCCGGGAGAGTTAGCATCTCCTGCTTGCTAGCCACACCCGTCACATATACCCAGTAGAAAGAGGGAAAATTCTGATTCCAAAAATATATACACTGAAACAGCTGTCATCCTGATGTTTAACTTTCTTATTGATCGTAATTGCACTACAATCAAATATTTTTGTAATGCGTTAAATGTTCTATTATATTATTTATATTCATGTATTGTATAGCTCCATGGTGACTTCTGCCACATAACTGAGCCGGTAACTCCTCTTTTTTCTTTCAGCAAATTGTCGGCATTCCAATGGGCACTTACTGTGCTCCGCTTCTGGCTGACATATTCCTTTATTCAAACGAAGCTGAGTTCATTCAGTCTTTGCTTTCGCAAGGAAAAAAACAATTGGCTCTTGGCTTCAATTTTACTTACAGATATATAGATGACTTGATTTCAATTAATAATCCCTCATTCGCGGATTACCTTTACATCATCTATTCAAGTGAACTGGAGGTCAAAGAAACCACAGAAAGTAGTAATTCTACTTCGTATTTAGATATTATGTTGTCTTTCGACATTAATGGTCAATTGAACACCTCACTCTATGACAAACGTGACGATTTCAATTTTGCTATTACAAACTTTCCTTTCATCAGTAGCAACATTCCATCATCGCCCACATACGACGTATTCACATCTCAGTTAATACATTATTCCAGAGCATGCATGTTTAAATTACAATGACTTTGTTCTCAGGGCTAGGCGACTTTCAGTTAAGCTGCTCAACCAGGGTTATATATGTGCTAGACTAGCATCGTCACTGAGGAAGTTCTACGGTCGTTACGAGACTCTTATTACTCCATATGATATCTCGTTATCCACACTTTTAAATGATATTCTGGACTGAGACCGATTCCGATCATTTTACACAGATTTGACACCTTCTGTACTAGGAGGTTACCTACTTTTACTTCTACATATATAAACAGATATGGAATTCACACGATTTGACTCTTTCTACGGGGTATATGTGACGGGTGTTGCTAGCAAGCAGGAGATGCTCACTCTCCCCGGGCACCTGATCTCACTCCATCACAGGGGTTCACATATGCTCTTCAAGTAGACATATTTTGTTATTTTCCATTTGTTTTTCATTTTCACTGATTTTGTATGTCCTATGGTTTCATGATTTTTGGACTTGTGGTTTGGATTTATCCATCATCTTTACATTAGTACGAGTTGTAGTATATTGTACTTTTCAACAATATCATAAAGATAAAAAGGTCAACATGCTGGACAAAATTTTAAAAAGCCGATCAGTATTCAAATAGGGGAATTTATGATAAATCAAAAAATAAAATATATTTAAACATAAACCATTTTAAGCATCTACATGTATATATCACAAATGCTGCAATGGCATAGTGCAACAAGGTCTTTTTTCTTTATATGGAGAAGAGAAGAAGACATCTGATCAAGCTGTATGGGATATGCACATAAAACAAAATAATAGTCAATTAAACAAGGGAAACATTTTACAAATATTCGATAGTATTACATAATAATAATAGTAGTAGTAAATAAATAAATAAGTAAATAAAAATGAATAAAAATATAGACAGTAATCTTAATATTCATCACAATTAATTCTAGACAATGCGAATATTGCTACAGATAATTACATAAGGTAATTATTGTTTCCATCAAATAGGTCTCAAATGATTACTGTCAAAACCACAATGTACAAACGGAAAAGGAGAAAACGCACTGATCATCATCAAAAAATACGTCCTGCTTTTTCTAATATCATATTGATGACGGAATACATGACTTGCTGTGATTGTAGAAGTTTTGTGGATTGAAAGTAAAACAGAAATAAATGTTCATAACAATCACTTAGTGGTACATTCCCAGATCTGAAGTTATTCATTACCATACATGCGACAGATTACGGGTTTGATCCTTCAGAATACAAAATCGAAATGAGTAGTTAAAATATTCACGACATTATAGTATTTTCTACAGCGTCTTCCCCTTATATTGTGTTTTCTTTCGTATTTGGTTTATTTGTAGTTTTAATATAATTGGATATCTTCTGTTCAGCATTCTGTCTTATAGTTTCGATGGCACAGAGATGTTCACTTTGATTGCTGAGTATGACACAGTAACATATTGCTAATTACTATCTATTTTGACGCATATGTCACCTTGTCATATAGTTTCCTTCATTCTCCGGAGCTCGTAAGTTCTCTTGCGTTTTTATTCTTTGTCAAACAGATTATTTAAAATATTGGTGTGTTGTCTTTTTGTTTGAGATATTTGTGGCTAATTTTCCTTGCAAAATAAAATAATATCAAATACTGAAGTAATTGGTAATGTGTTCCTGAAGAAGTAGGTAAATCGTACCGCGTTTGACATTCATGATCCATGATTACTAGAGGTGAGTCTAGATTCCCGGTGGAAGCCAACATCGATTGTTTGTTTTAGGGTTAGCCACGGCACTTAATACATTTAATACTGCTTACTTGTAAATATTTACTTCTGAAATATATTCCTCATGTTACATTAACATATGTTTTGATATAAGGTATTATGTTTCAATAGATGATGGAATAGCGTATGAGTGGTTGTTATAACCAGTTGTGTTGCAAGACATTCATATTCCGATACTATGTTTTACACATGGAGTATACTGATTGACTAAACAAAGGCACCTCTCATTCTGTTACAAAACAATGTAATCCAATATTTAGATTATATTATGATCCGCTGATCATAGAATACATATGCGTTCAGATATAGATAGAGGGATGCAATAATCCCAAACAACAGAGAGAAATGCGCTACTGTTAAAGAGAAAAGCAATTATCTCTATTTTGTTACCTAAATCATATCATAATGTAATCGTAGGAGAGAAAAAAGATTTTACTTTTAAGAATATATCAGCAATTCACACTACAGGACGTATAATACATAGACATACAATCAATGAAGTCCCTTGTTACCATGGTTATCATTAGCGACGTATCACCTATTCAAGCTATACAGTATATGTGTTTAATATATATATATATATATATATATATATATATATATATATATATATATATATATATATATATATATATATATATATATATATATATATATATATATATATATATATATATATATATATATATATATATATATATATTATTACACATTTGGTTCCCGGGCTAAATACCTAGACCAGTAACTGTTCTCAGTATAATGATGATGTAGATAGTATATAAGGTTGTCATAGTTGCAACATGAATATTGTGGATATAGTGGATATATGTAACTTGTTGGGGAGGGAAATCTAAAGACGACGAAAAATCGATTTCATGACTTTGATACAGCCGCGAAAAAAAGAATGTAGGTGTCAGTAGTCAAGCCAACTATACAAACATATTGTGAAATTTCCTTTAACATCATGTGTCGATTAAAAAGCAAATTCCTTTTCTTTTTAGACCATGAACCGTTGTGCATGTTGCTGTAATATCACATTTAAGCTTTTGCTATCATCACATTTGAACCGTACAAGGTTAAATTCTTTGCGGTTTTAATATGCAATCGAGAACCATCGAATTACGCTTATACCAGATATTTTCTTTTTTTGAGCTAGTATAGCTCAGTGGATGAAGTGCTCGGTTCAAGACCGAGATGTTCAGGGTTTCTTTGCAACCGTAAACATACCAGTATCCTGTCAAATGAAACAAGAAAAAACGGAGGTATCTTGCGAATGATCATGTGACAGGTAAGATACCTCACTGATTTCAGTTTGGGCCATTGCAAAGGTATAAGTTTTTATACAAGACTTTTGGCAGATGCGGTCTACATATATGGAGATAATCGACCAAAGTAATTCCTCGAAGTCAAATCCAGTTATAAATATCGCCACAGACACCGCGACTCTTAACCAAGTTTACGAAATGTTACCGTAAGCAGTGTTAGTATTTAGTATTCAGAATATTGAAAAGTGAAACACCAAGGAGTCTATTAAAAAGTTTATTATTTAGAAATAAAATTATTTACCTGTTATTAATATAATTTATGTAACAGAAATCAAAACTATTCAACGTACAGATGATGTTACTTTATATGTAAGAAATGAAAAATCACTTAGAATGTCACTTGTCCTGATCCTTGTCCCCTCTGACTGTTAGTCAGGACTTTTATTGATCAAGGATCTGGGTCCGGCGCCATAAACTGAGAATATACTTAAGTCAAAATTTCATATTATTCTGTTCATCATTGAATTAATAACTGGGATTTGGATTTTATCTAATTATATTCTATTGATAAATAGAATTAAACCATTCTACATGAGAATTTATTTGAACGTTTGACAATGGAATAAATTAAAATGAAATATTTGACTTAAGTGTATTCTCAGTTTATGGCGCCGGACCCTGAGCTCCCTTACGGACGGACAGAGCACGGTTTACTTATGTTGATGTCTCCTACATATTTTTGATAGCAACATGTAATTCTATAATTGTTTCGTGTGTAATAAATTTTTATGACCTTTCTCCTGTTGATCATTGTTCTCTATGTGGAGGATTATTTATAAATTTTTAAATGTGTGTCCTTTGATTGTGCTGTTTTTGCGGTGAGTGGGAAGATGGCGCCCGTAAACCGGTTAACCACACCAATTGAGTGACGTTTGTTACTTCAAATGACTGGCCCAAATCGGTATCGTAACCGCAGCACAATCGAATATTTTTGTAATGTCGTTCCGTATATATTATCTTATTGTCATTTTTTTTCTGTGCAGGTCCTTGGTGCCATACAGCTTTGTCAGATGTCTTCTGTTTTCTCTTTGGCATTATTATTTCATTTTGTTGCAGGACCTAAGATATTTATTGCAAAACGCAGTGCATTGTATTGTAAATTATTTGAGATCGGTTAAAAGTCAAGTGAATATTCCTATGTGCCTATATAGGTCACGCTTTTACCGGAATGCTATTATATGAAGTTGACTAAATCTTAATAAGCCGGAGTGGTGTAGTGGAATCGCGCTCGTCTCTTGATCGGGAGGCCGGGGTTCGAGTCCCACTGTGGTCATGCCGGTGTCCTGTCTTTTAGATGAGACAGTAAAAACCGAGGCCCCGTGTCGTGATATGCATGACACGTTATAGATCCATGACTGCTTCGGGTGGGTCCGTTGCAAAGGTCAAAATTTGTATGCCCTGCATCAGGCAGATGCAGACACCATATGCGTGAAATATTCGTGGTGTGACGGTAAACAAAAATCAATCAATGAATAACCCCACCCACCCCCACCCCACCGAAATGTTAAATAATGAGGCAAAACTCTTCGAATTTTTGGAAAATTTAAAATTAAAATTATTTGGTAAAACCTCTATAATTAATTCATTTGAGTACATTGAAATACTATCGCAACCAATTTGTTGCAATAATTTATTCAAAATTAAATGTAAATCAATATGTTTTCCTCACTGGATAAAAAAAGACATTTGTATGCAAACGATTAATTTAACCAGAATTTTTAAAGTTTTCCGAAGAAATTTAAGATGGATGTGTGAATTTGATAATCTAAAAGTAATGACATACTTCAGTAAAGAAATTATGAAAAAATAGGTGCTTAATACACAACATTAACAACTTTCATACGGGATATTACAATTTCCTAGAAATGTTCCTGTTTCTATCAAAATATTTTAAAGAAGCATTTTCAGTTCTCTCTCTCTCTCTCTCTCTCTCTCTCTCTCTCTCTCTCTCTCTCTCTCTCTCTAGAGAGGGAGGGAGATCAATAGATCAGACTGGCCAAGTAAAATATACCTCTAGAATATTGAAGTATAATTCAAAATTTAATGATAGTCCATTAAACAATGTTTAACGCAATGAGTATTTTCTTGCAAAATGTAAACTTACAGATAATGATTTAAGTATGCATTGTAATGATTGTGTAGAAAACTGCAAATACCTTTTATTTGAATGTTATTTAGTGAAATTAATTTAGGAACTTCAAGAACAAATATTGTGTTTTCAAATCAAGTGGAAGTATATCATAATTGAATTTATCAATTTATCTGAAAATTATATTTTAAAACGAATTGTTTTCCTTGATTGCATTTGATATATACAATTATAAAATGAAGCACAATTCAAAAATAAATCACAGAAAAATCATTACCTTAAAATTGGTTTATTATATAAAATATTCTATTTGCGGATGAAAATTCCAGTTATAGAAATATAAATTTATAAACTCACTGAATTATTATAAGTATATGCGTCTATCTATAAAATTCTCTAATTTTTACTCCGTCAAATAAATCTTCATCGTACCTTTATATATAATATTAATTTTCATACAATATGACATATAATAGTTTATCTTGACCCATGATAAGTTTAGTTATCAAATGTGTTTATTGTGCAAATTGAAAGTAAAAACTCCATTAAAACTAATTTATGAACGTTACCTGTTTTGAATAACCGTAAAGGCATTTTATAACCCTAACCATATTCCCTTTCTGCATTTCTACTACTTATGTCTCTGGTAATGTTAAAGGCGAAATCTGAGGGACAAAATAGTTTATGAGCAAACGAAATATCAAATAATCTTATAGGAATAGGCTAAAATACGGAGCAGTATTCAGTAATAAACACCTTTTTTCTCACAAATTAAAATAGAGATATTGGCTTTCACAAATCCCCAGAAAAACCACAGGTGGAATCAGGTATCATAAAAAAGTAAGCATTGCCTGCTGACGAATCACACCCGACCTAATGACTTAGGATTATGCACTGTTACTGATATATACATGCTCCTGATTAATATAAATGGTATAATATAATACCACCACAATACAAACAATTTAACAGGTACAACGAACAAATAAAGAGGTCAATGTGCTATATATAGCTTTCTGATAAATACCAAAAAAGTTCAAATAAGACAGTGAATTTTGCTGAATATATAGACTTGTGTTATATTTTAATTTTGAATCCGTTAGGATATACATGTACAGGGATTAAATATACATCTAAGGAAAGACCTCTACACTAGAAAGACATTTTTAACTTTTAGAAAAATTTTGCAAAATTTAAGCACAATTAACTTCGAGAACTATGTGTCTTTAAGTCAGATTTCATTCTTTAAAAAAAGTATTTGCTTTTTTGGGACTCTATTATATGGTATAGTAAAAATTATTACTTCCTGCTTCTTATTTGGCACCAATCAGGAAAAAAACCCTACTTTAGGTATGTGTTAGCAACTGTGGTGAGAAAGTTTAAGAGGCGTGCTAATGTAATTGTTCAAAGTTAGTGGCCTTTGAAGTGTGCACAGAAATTAAATAAACAAATAAGTATAAATAATGGAATGTATTTTACTCTTGAGCTTTACATTATTATGGTGTTCTCTAACATCATACTTGAGGCATCTATTCTCAAAAGTTTTTTTTTTCGATTTTTCCAACTCATGTACATCTTAAATGAGACCAGAACACTGCCTTTCACTTTGTGTGTAAACTGATACTTGATTATATGGTATGTTCACTGGAATAAATCACGGAGTTTGCGATGTATCCTTGGAATGGTCTAGCGACAGAAAGCTTGCTAATTAAGCGCTATAAGCTTATGTGATGAATCTTAAAATATCATGAAATTATTCAACACTACACTGTGGAAACCAGAATTATGTCGCAAACAATATCAAACCCGTTCTATAGAAAGTAATGTTAAAATGGAAAAAAATATCTATATTTGCATATCTTTATAATTTATGCATCTGACACAACACTTCTAGGTTATTGTGCCAGATGCCTGTGTATATTTCTTATGAGAACGTTCAAAATATTTGTAGAGTAAAATCATTGCCGAAATTGAGGATCGGTAGCAAATACCGTAATAAGCATATCTTAATCAGAAAATAAGGAATGAGAATTATAGCTTCAGGTTAGGTAGTGATGTAACATTGATAATAATATAATAAAATGGGACCCCGTTTAATCAGAACCGAACTTATATACATTACTTTACATTGTAAAATGCTAAAATAACAGGTAAACTTTGAAAAAATAATAATAAGTCAAATATAAAACGAAAAATAATAAGTGAAAAACAAATGGTATAAAACGAAGTTCAGACCATTTGCATTGCTCTGTAGAGGAGCAAAATACAAATACTATGGTATAAGATTACAAAACATGTTCGAAATGGTGTTATATCCTGTACTAATACATATTCTAAAAGTACAGACATACATGTATATACACAAGTAAATCTGTAATGTCCATTTTATGCAGATGTTTATCTCTTTTTATGTGCTTATGTTTGTATGTCCTCATGTCCACGGCAAGTTTTCTCTTTTGCCTGAATCAGATCCCCCCTTTTTTTTTCTTTCGTTTCTCTATCCTTTATCGAAAACTGTTCCATTTTATGTACATTAATATATCACAAACTTAATCAAATTGGTGAAATTTTCATTAAAACAATGATTATGATACAAAATACGAAAGTAAGAAGTATCAAGTGACTATGGCAGTGAACCAGAGCGGAAATTAACGGACCTCTGAAATTTAAACTTGAGATTAGGTGCCCGGGAGGAGTAAGCGTCTCCTGAATGGCTAACCCCACTCACCAGCAATACCCATACATACAGGAGAAACCAATATTACTCAGTACTGTAAGCATAAACGAATGTGAACCCATACTTTGTAGAAAGCGCCATTACCACATAACAACAGGAAAAAAAGTATAAAAACACTAAAGTTAAATCCTCCACGGGACACGTAGACTGAAAATTCATCATTAAAATTTTGCAACAAAAATAGTTCTAGAAATTTTTTCTTCACAAAGATCAATAATGATAATTAAATGATCATAATGCTATTGGAAGTGATTTAATCTATATTATCATGGGTACTGCTAAGTAAAACGGAAATGTTTACTTCCTCATCTCTAGATTCCAAAGGTCACTGAAAATACATTATTAGAACACTGCATGCGTTGTATTTTAAGTCTCTTTTGTAGGATGCTATGAAAGATACATTAGTTACACCCGAGGGGTCTCAAAATCAAGTAAAACCCGAGGGTTTTGCATGATTTTGAGACCCCGAGGGTGTAACTAATGCATCTTTCATAGCAGCCTATAAAAGAATGTTTTTCTCTCATATTTTTTAAGGAATATTGAATTTCCAAACAATCGAAAAATATTCAACTTTATGGAATCAGGAAATTTTTTTCATATTCGTGGGATTCATTTACATCCTTCCTCCTGAGTCAAAGTTCATGATATATGACTTATAGAGTAGATATAACCTACAGCGTAATGACTTATTCATTAGCAAGATTGAGTGTCAATTAATACTTTCAGATAGTAAAGAAGAGTGATTTCTGCGTAATATCTAATATCGACTGCCAATGTGTATTTTCCATACAATAATGTGTCTTTGGACCAAAAGAAAATGAATTGCAGTAAAGCAATTTAGCATTGCATTGCTGCTCCGTGTAGCCTCAGGACTAGTCCACTTCAGGAAATATTAACACGATTTACACACAGAAATGTGCTATGTGCTAGAATGCTGCCCTACAATCTAGCTAACTGATGCTGTAATATTGATATATTATGTTCTATCTATCAGAACACAGGTGGTATGGTGGATTTGCTATGGTATAAACATGTTACAAACATAGTCATTAAACGAATGTATCAAAATTTATATCACTACAACTTATGAAACGTCGTACATTTATATATGTAGAAATCAAGAAATGTTAAGTTGCTTCTTCTCTTTTACTCAGATGATTGGCAACGACGTTTGGTTTGTATAAATGAGGAAAGAAGTCAGTACATCATTGAGTATCATAAATCCCCATCAGAAATCGATAGTTTGCAGGCAAACGTGATCTCAACGACGATGCATGTATCTAGGCCGGAAATATTGAAATCCTTTGAACTAAATAAAAGAAAGATGTGTGCATTCCCAACACTCCATCCTCGGTTTCGAAGACAACTTAGGCAAAATGGACAGGGCTACTTAACCGAATGTTCGTGTACACAATTATGTATTGGTGATCTTTACCATACAGTTTGGTCAGATGCCTTTTGCATTCTCTTTCATGTTACAAGATTTGGGTTAGCGTTAGGTTTAAACCTAACCCAATGCCTTACGTGTATGTATGTGTGAAATATGTTAAGACTTCTATTATTATATCATATTTATATAAATCGAAAAAGAAAAAGAAAATCAAAATCATAGCCTCATTGGACATCGGTCAAATTGTAAAGGGTGAAGTTATTTTGCGGATTAGTTCTCACAAAAAAGGGTTAGACCCGAGCCCGAGTATCAACATACCTACTTTTCCCAATTATGGCGTCTTCATTTCACAACTTATACACGCCAAGGAATATTCTTAATACGGATATTTCGTCCTTCTTGTCAAGAAACTACTCTCACTTGGATGCATTGAGGTACATCTTCGTTGTTTACTTAAACTTACCATACAAAAATAAGTCTTATAGTACGTTCTTCTACAGCAACATTCGCTAGAATTAATAATTTTAAAACATCTGTGAATTATTCAACCTATTAATATAATTTTTATATATGTTAATTAATTCTCTGAGATGCTCTATTGCTACTTGTAATGTCTATCAATATATGCAGACAACGTCTATTGAAACGTGTTTGAATAAAGCGTAATCGTTTACATTAAACCATATTTTAAATGTGGATCTTTTGGAGCATACATTCATGTCATTACATACACTGAGTTAAATATTGTAATTTCTAGAACGGTTTAATGACACAAAAATGCAATACATGAACGCTTCTGATAGGCTCACTATGTTCAGGAGCATAATACGGCATTTAATATTAGTATCATTGCCCTTTACGAAGCAAAGACGAATTGGCATCATCATGCTTCACCTGTCTAAACAACTATTTATCACGATCTGCCGGCCAAACAGCATTACATTAATGCTGTTATGCATATAACTTTGTTTAACATTCATCTGTCACAGGTATTCTTGACATAATGACTTGTAAAATGAGGTCCTTATTGTAGGTGATTCTGAAAAGAAGGGAAAACTGTCATCCTTCATCAATCTGACATGTCAACACACATGCAGAGTAGGTAATCCAAATTCTGAAGAATGGTATTACATAATACATAACATCCAACATATGTAGCAAGTGACGATACAGAGCTATGTCATACATGTAGATGAAAAGATGATTTCAACAACATCAAGCTGTGTCAGTTTACACTTGTCGATGCTATTCAAAAACACAGATTCTCTTATATTTGTGAGATCTCTAATTGTGGGACCGCATTCCACAGCATCTTTTATACCAACACTTCATTACATTTAAGCACAAAGTCTGCCGATGGCCTTAACATCCTAAATGTTAATCATCGAATATAATATATGTAACAGTGTGCTTACTTTATGTGATGATATTTATCCTCGTGCATGTGAATCAGTAAGCATACTTTCTCGAATTATATGACAGAACCAAAGAAGGAATCAATAATACATATTAATTAACTATAATAATATTACAACAATATAAAATTTCCTGCCCAAACAAATGACATATCGACAAAACTAAGCCAATATCGGAAAAAATCGGCCAATATTGAAATCACGTAATAAATCTCGGTCAGTATTGAAATAACGTGATCAATTAAAGTTGAGGCAAGAAAATCTTGAGTAGAGGAAATAAGAAATATGTGAAAAAGCAATATTGTCGTTGTCGAAAAAGTAAAAAACAAAGAAGTACCGAAGGGTAAACCATGTCTCATATTTTCTGGAATAAAAGGACAATATAGTGTATAGCGGCATATTCAGAAAAATGCGAACCCCTATAATAATGAGGTAAGACCAGGAGGCCCAGTAAGCGTCCACTGGTTGTATTGAACACCCGTTGCAAAATTCCTGCAACAACTTTTCAAGTCGAGGAAGTAAACACATAAGCACACACGTATAAAGACATAAAGGAGACAAGAATGAAAGGCGTAAAATGTTGTTTAACTGAAATTCCGGCGTCGGAAATGCACGTGAACAATGTCTGGATATATACGTATTATGTGAAATCAAGGATAGTCAAAAAGTTCAAATAAAACATATGCATAATCGTTAACTTTTCATTACGATTATTAATGTTTCGTAGTAGCAATGAATACAACACAAATGTCAAACTTCCGTTCTGCAGTACTGGCTGCTGAGTGGTTATTATTTGGAATATTTTGGAATGATATGCAGGCTACACATAAAATGCCATAAAAAGATGGACACAAATGTTGAATGATATTTACACAAGCCAAGCTTGTTCTCTAAGTCTGAAAGTGAGCTAGGATCCATGATCTGTACGAGTCCAGACTAACAGTTTAGACAAGGCTCAGGACATTATCTCCTTTTCAAAAACGTTTAGAGAAAGCCCGCTATAAAGTCAAAAACTATACAAAGTAAACAGGGTCAAAGATGCTAATAATTTTATCTCATCAAGTTTGAAAATAATAAACACTCCCGATATCGAAAGTATGACTCTGATATCAAAACAAAGACTTTTTATCTTATAGATGTGTCTTTATGTCGAATGGTTCTAAAATAATAATAAATTCTCGTCTTTAGAAACCTGTTGATCTTTGTATTCTAGACGGAGGATTATGTATAGATTTTAGAATAAGTATCCTTTGGATGTTCTGTTTTGCGGTGAGTGGGATGTGGACCCACACCACAAGAGTGACGTGTGTGACTGTAATTGACCGTCGCAAGTCGGAATATCGTACCTGTAATACAATCGACTATTTTCGTAAGACGTTGTGTTAATTTGACAATTATTATGTGTTATATGCAGCTGTCAAGCCGTATAATATCTTTCATTCGCTTTTACTACTACTTCTACTACTACTACTACTACTATTATTATTATTATTATTATTATTATTATTATTATTATTATTATTACTATTATTATTATTGTGTTTACGATGGATTATATCACCTGGTCGGGTTAAATTCTATCACAAAACAATATGAATGACTGATAGATAAGTGCAATTTTCATTGTAAGACATTTTCATAATTTTGTTTTCGATATAATTTCAGGTCTGAAAAACCTATGCAGTGAATGAAATAATACAAGTCCGCTCTATAATGTTATATATTTATTTTTATAACCTAAATATGAACAACTGAAGTTACTGTACATTCCCAGTTGACATACATGTTTTATTCATTGCTGATAACCGATGCCATATTACTGTTTAAATGGCATACAGTGTTTACAGAATATTGAAGTAATTTGATAAAGTTCTATTATAATTTTCTTTATGTCTTTATGACATCAAACAAATCACAAGGGATGACTTACAAGAGATCAATACTTTTCATGTCTTGCGTCTTCTAAGACTCATATTTTAATCTATTACCAAAGGGCTAATAAACAAACCTGTTTGAGTTTGAAGGCATAATGGTTTTCATGTGATGTGTTTGAACTGGCAGGAAATGTATTTATCTATCTCTTAAACTTGCTCCATACATTTTCTATGTCAATTAGTCTATATAAGTACATCTAAGCGGCTCATTATGGTATGGTGGTAGAATAAGTTTGCAAGACAGTACAAGATAAGAAAATTGTGTGTTTAGTCGGTTTCAAAAATGTTTCAATATGCAGTTATAAAACAACAACAACAACAACGACAATAACAGCATTAAAACAACAACGATGATGATGAAAATGGTGATGATAAATTTAATAATAAATAATAAATAAAAAGATCGCAAAAGAAACATCTCTATAGACATCGTTTTGTGTATGCACTAAAATTGCCACGTTAATTGTGTGTGGTGTCGCAACTACCTTAGAAGTAGGGAATAACAATGCTTCTGTTATCAAATTTCAGATGAAAAGTAGGTAGCAAATTAAAGTTTTGGACGATCCCTATAAAGAGCTTATTCGCTCAATGAAAAATCAATGTGCTATGTTGACTTCCGTATTTCAGAGTGGCTAGAAAGTCTACATTACAACTTTGAAATACTGTATTATTTATACTGATAATGACGTATACCAATTGTGACTACGGCTGTGCGTTATGACTGCGAATAATACTGAATCGAATATACGTATGGCATCACGGCGGGTGTGACCGGACTGCAGGAAATGCTTATTCTTCCATGCCACCTGATCCAGGTCCGTTGCTCCACAGCAGTGTTCATTGTGCAGTTTATTTATGATGTCTTACTTGTACGTTTATCCTGTCCTTTTACCTATTCTTCACTGTTCTTTTGTTGAAATGTTCTTCTTCGTTCTTTACCTTTTATAATACGTGTATTAATTTGGATGTATGATATAGACATTTCGACTATTTATGTCTTTTGAGTGATGCTCAAGGCCTTCTCTGAAAATAGAAAATGGAAAATTTATCATTTTGAGAACTATACAGCAAATTAAACTAAATTAAAAGCAAAAGAAACAATTTAAGAACAAAGCTGGGCATATATAAGAGCAAAAGGACTGATTTAAGCACAGACTGCACGAAACAACTTTACAAATCACGCTACATATTATGGTACGCATCATAAGTAAATAAATGCATGAATAAAAAACACATAGCTCACTAAAGATTATGTGTGTATATATATATATATATATATATATATATATATATATATATATCAATTAATCAATATTAATATGACAAAAGGAAGATAGTCAATTCTTTTATTCTACTTTTACATCCACTAAAGTAATTCTTATTGAATTATAAATGTACCAGAAATTCCTGAAATCTAAAATTAGTCAAAAATTATTATTGCATTTTCTTAAATTATAAAAATTTTAACAAAAGATAAAAGATAAAACACAATAATAAAAATAAATAATGACAGAAACAGTAAACTTATTTTTTAACTATATGACGAATGAGACTGTCGATTTTCCCAGTCTTTACTTCCAAAATACGTGTAGTAAAATTCCTCTCTCACTTGCATATGGTGTTTACTTGTCACAACTATCCGTTATGTTGGAGTTCCTTCAGACGATGGCTTTTCCATTAAAAGACATGCTAACGTATCAAAATTTAATATCGCAATAATAATAATAATAATAATAATAATAATAATAATGATGATGATGATGATGATGATGATGATGATGATGATGATGATCGATTGATTGATTGATTACTCTTTAATTGATTGATTATTCTTTTACGTCACTCCACGTTTATTTCACGTGTATGGTGACGGCATCTGCCTTATGCATAGCACACAAATTTAGACCTTTGAAACGGACCCACCCTAAGCAGTGAGAATCTTTTACGTGTCACGCCTACCGTGACACGGGATCTTGGTTTTCACTATCTCATCCGAAAGACAGAACTACGGTGTGCCCAGGGCGGAAGTCGAACCCGGGAACTCACGATCATGAGCCGAGCACCTTATCCAGCGATATATCTGTATGAAAAATTGAACCGAAATGCTAATTGTTTATTGCTTTTGGAGAGCACAAGTTGTATGCATTCTAGTTCGTCAGAGTGTAAAAATGTCAGCCAGTCGAAGACATTCTTATGTACTTCGAAGTGGTTTTTTTTTCTCATATATATATATATGTCCTACATGTTATAGCCGTGGTGTGTTCCTAAACCATTTACCTATACCGATTGTGTAACTAGCTTTATTTCAGTTGATAATCTTAAGTTGGTATCGTAACTGCAGTAGAGCTTATCTTTTGTGATCCCTTTCTACGTCTTTATCGTTTGCATTTTTGTCTGTAATGACATCTGTCAAATGGCTGAGTCAGATGTCTTTATGCTTTCCAGCAAAGAGTTATGTAATGTCATCATCTTTTACACTGAGATTATTTATAGACAATTTAACAACAATATTTATCAACGGAATGTTGGGATTTCCGCTCATAGCAGATCAGACTTTATGTATTGTCAGATGCTCACTCTCCCCGGGCACCTGATCTTACTACATCACAGGGCTTCACATATGCTCTTCAAGTAGACATATTTTGTTATTTTCCACTTGTTTTCCATTTTCACTAATTTTGTATGTCCTCTGAAAATAACAAAATATGTCTACACGAAGAGCATATGTGAACCCCTGTAATGGAGTGAGATCAGGTGCCCAGGGAGAGTGAGCATCTCCTGCTTGCTAGCAACACCCGTCACATATACCCAGTAGAAAGAGTAAAATCGTGTAAAATCCATATGTATTTATATATGGAGAAGTCGAAGTAGGTAACCTAGTACAGAAGGAGTCAAATCTGTGTAACATGATCGAAATCAGTCTCAGTCCAGAATTACATTTAAAAATCTGGATAACGAGATATCATATGGAGTAATAAGAGTCTCGTATCGACCGTAGAACTTCCTCAGTGACGTTGCTAGTCTAGCACATATATAACCCTGGTTGAGCAGCTTAACTGAAAGTCGCCTAGCCCTCAGAACAAAGTCATTGCAATTTGAACATGCTCTGGAATAACGTATTAACTGAGATATGAATACGCCGTATGCGGGCGATGATGGAATGTTGCTACCTATGAAAGGAAAATCTTTAATAGCGAAATTGAAATCGTCACCTTTGTCATAGAGTGAGGTGTTCAATTGACCATTAATGTCGAAAGACAACATAATATCTAAATACGAAGTAGAATTACTACTTTCAATAGTTTCTTTGACCTCCAGTTCACTTGGATAGATTATGCTAAGGTAATCCGCGAATGAAGGATTATTAATTGAAAGCAAGTCATCTATATATCTGTAAGTGAAATTGAAGCCAAGAGCCATTTGTTCATTTCCTTGCGAAAGCAAAGGCTGAATGAATTCAGCTTCATATGAATTTTCCCTAACAAAGTAAGTTTTATCATGGCCAATAACTATATATTTCAATTTGCGGCTTCCGTTTTTAGTAATAAATGCATTTTGAATAATTTCCGCTAATCTCTCTTTTAATTTCTGATGAGTTGTGTAAAGATTCGAACAGTCAAAAGACGTGATGGAGTGTATTTAATAAAACTTTTTGATTTTAGATGTTCTAACAAATCTTTTGAATTTTTAAGGATCCACATTTGATTAATTCCACTTCTGGAATATAATGTTTCGCAATACCTATGAAGGACAGATTTAATTTCTGATAATATTTTTGTGAGTAGTATCGATACAGATTTTGTGGAACACTTCGAGGAACCAGCGATAAAGCCTTGTTTGTAAGGATTTTTGTGCATTTTTGGAATGCAGTATAGATATGGAAGTTCTAAATTTAATTTATATGTGTCAATACCAAACGTATTGAGGACAGATTCATGAAGTACTTCCGAAACTGAAGATATCGTGAGTATAAGTATGATTTCCTGGAGCTGAATTTAATGATAATTCTTTCACTAGGCTATTAAAGTAATATTTCTTACAAGTAAATGTATAATTATTAGACTTTTATCTGCTGGTGTAATGATATAATGTTCTTGGGGGAAGGTAAGTTCTCTGACAACATCAGGACCTTTAAAAATAGATTCGAATCTGGTGTTTACAGAGTCTTGCATTTTTTTAATTTTCGATCTCAGCAGTACTGCAATGGATTTTATCCATTCCGAAAGACCTGTATTTCCTTTCTTTTTATCATATGCAAGACAGCGCTTTGCACGATCACCCCATGACCATGTCTGACTTCAAAATTAAAACTGATAAATTTGATCTACCAACCATATATTGGCTCCCAAAACTACGTAAAAGTCCATATAAATCACGTTTCATATCTAATTCTAGCCACTGCTCTACTACGGTACTATCGAAGCATATTACGTCTGCTCTAACTGCTATAAAAGATCATATTATCAAATATTGTGATGTCGCATTTCAAAATAGTAACATCAATTACTTTTGGTCGATTAAAAATTCTCATGAAGTTATAGACAAACTTCTTTCGCTAAATTTCAAAGCGACTCAAATTTCTACATTTGATTTTTCTACACTTTATACATCTCTGCCTCATGATTTGATTAAAAGTAAGTTGCTGTCTCTTATACAATGGTCTTTTCACAGAGAATCTAAAACGTACATATGTACTTCCAATAACTCCGGATTCTTTTCCAACAAAAAATATACTTTATATAAATACTGGACTTGCAAGGAATTATGTAAAGCACTAGATTTTCTCATGAATAATATTTTTGTGCAATTTGATGGCAAGATATATCAACAAATAGTTGGGATTTCTATGGATACTAACTGCGCGCCTCTGATAGCAGATTTACTTCTTTATTGTTATGAGGGGGATTTTATGGTTTCTATTCAAAAATCAAAACGTTTTGACCTCATTGACAAATTTAATAATACTTGCAGATATCTGGATGACATTTTGGTTATCGACAACCCTGAATTCGAACAATTTATATCAGAAATATATCCACCAGAGGTCACATCGAATAAAGCTAATATTTGAGATAAATCTACACCTTTCTTAGATTTAAACATCAAAATTATCAACCTCGTAATATATACTAATATTTATGATAAATGTGAGGATTTTGGATTTCCTATTGTAAATTTCCCTTACTTGGATGGCGGTGTCCCTCGACTCCCATCATATGGTATCTATATATTTCAATTAGTTCGATATGTCAGAGGCTGCACCGATGTTTTGAACGAAATTTACAAATTACTACTAAACTTTTACCTCAGGGTTTCAGATATCACAAGCTAAGAAAAACATTCGGCAAATTTTTCAGATCTTATTCAGAACTTCTTTCTAAATTTGGAAATATTTCTTTTCAACAGTATTTATTCAATGGAATTTTCCATCCTAATTTTTACGGTGATCTCGTATATAAACTAAAGAAAGTAAAAGGCTCCGATAACGTTATTTTATCATGTGATAAAATAGTCAAACGTCTTCTAAATAGACAATATGATATTGAGATCATCAAAAAGACTATAGGTCTTGTATTTGGCCTCTCTACAGCCTTATGCAGACTTTTACCTGAACGTTGCACGCTGACTAACAGGGCGGTGGGGACTATATGACGGGCCTTGTCCAAACCTCTTTCAGAGGAGACATGGTCCTGAACCTCGTCCCCTCTGACTGTTAGTCGGGACTCCTACAGATCAAAGGTCTTAGCTCGCTTTCAGACTGACAGAGCACGGTTTATCATGTTGATGTCGCATATATTTTTATACCATTATGTGTTTTACAATACCTTACGTGTTTATATTTTATGACCTCTCAATATGCGATACCTGCTGACCCTTGTTCTTTACGTGGAGGATTATTTATAAATTTTTAAATGTACGTCCTTTGATTGTTCTGCTGTTACGGTGAGTGGGAAGAAACTAGTCATTAGACACAAATGTATAAAACTGCAGAAGTACAGTTGATGAAATAGATATTAAGATATTATACAGGTATTATACAGAAATTGCACTACAGGTAATGTTTTAAACGGTATTAAGGTATCTGATGTACAATTGACCAAAATTTTATACCTGGTAAGGTATATATATATATCATATGTGCAACATGTATGTGGTTCAAGAAAATAAGGTTTTTCCTTCTAAAATTACTAAGGGGAGATAACTCTTTCACGTCAAACATTATTGCGCAATACCTGTGCATAACTCTGTAATGGGCCAGTTTGGATGTTAAGTTTCCCTTTCTGTGGCCATAATCTTCCTAAAATTTACACAGATACCATTCTGCATTAATTAAAAAGATTTAAGAAGGCTAACTCTCATGATAATCACATAAATGTACAATGACTTTTATTTTGGGAAGTTTTTTTTCTTTTAAATTTTGTTCATCTCGGATCTTAGCCAACATTGTAATTCATGCCCATTGTATCTATCCATCAGTAAATGTTTTGGTCAGTCAAGTTAATGATATATAAATGAATGTTAAAAGAATGCAATGTGTTTCTGAGAAAGCTTTGATAACAATATTTGCCTTCATCAAGCAAGTTTTACCTTGACAGTAATGACAGCCTTCTGAATTATGAAGAGAACAGCCACTACATAGACATAGACAGATATATAACCAACTGATTTCTACATATCTTCCTGCATATTTCTAGTGATTTAAAATAAAAAGAGATAAGACATATACTTATTAATATTTATTATTTTCTAGTCTGTAAGGTGCAATAAAAGTTGCACAGACAGAAAGTTGATATAATCTATGGCTGTCCTAACGGGACAAATACCCACAACAACCAATTTGTCAAACAAGCATAAACTTTGTAACAAAGTCACAGAGTAACAAAATGTATGTCAGATACATAAACTGAGGCAAGCACCAGTCTAAGCACTTCACGATATAACATTAATACAAGTTTGGTATGTATGACACTCAAGATAAACTGGACGGATGGACAGATATGGGGTGACATGTCATGGTGATTCCAGTATATCCCCAAACATTTTTGCAGGGGAGGGGTATAATTATACAGGTCTCCACAGAAGTAGAAACTTGCATATTTCAGGTATAACACTATCATTTTACATGACATATATCCTATGAAGATAAACACTTTTATAATATAGGTACAACACTACCAATATGTACATGATATGGGTATTCATATAGTTGGACACTTACATAACACACCTTTTTCCTATTGATCTCATATTTCATTCTAATGCCTAACATACGAAATTTATCGATAACCCCCCCCCCCTTTCCACTGCACAACTCGCCGTCCACTCATTCGGACTAAACTTTTACTACCTATGACCTTTCCTATTCCAGGACAACACGCATCACAACCTTCGATGTTCTCACATATATGGCCCGATATACTTATGATAAATTAAAATATCCGTACTTTCCTGTATATTTTGAGTGATTTTCGATTTTTTTGTAACGCTGCGCCCGAGTTTACTTCTCTTTCGTACGGGCGCCGCCATATTGACAAACGAAGGAAGGGGATTTTTTTTATTATTATTTTTGTTTGTAAGTATTAAACTATATTTCTGTTTTACACATCGACTTTGAAATTGAAATATGTGCACTTTTAAGCATGCCTCGCAAATTAAAATGAAAAATAATGATGTTTAACGTAAGCAGTTTCATTTAGTATATGGTGATTCATGAAATAGGCATTTCTATGTTATATATGGTAGTAGGTTCTTTCTCTGTACATCATTTATATAGCTACTCTGATGGAAGTCTGGTGGAACCCGTGGGCCGGATATTGCTACATAATTGATCAATGAATACACTTGGGAAAACGTTTTATCATTAAGTATAACACCCTCAATTACATGTTATCATCAATTTCTATTTTAATTTCAAACAAAGTAACGTGATGAAGGCAATCAATATAATTCAAAAGTTAACTGATCATTTTATGAATGGATTGGAATATGTGCAATACAATATGCATTCTATACTTTTATCCACGCACTTATGTACTAGATTTTACCAATTTGTAAATGACACCTTTACACTTAAATACATTTAATATGTTTATTTTATAAGGATGGTAAACAAATTACATTAAATATCAAACTAGAGTAATCTCACAGAAATACACGATAGATTGTTTTACTGTGTATTCCAGATTGTACTGGAGTTATAAAATTAAAGAAAAACCTCTATAATTTCTATGAATGTATAAATGCGAACGGTAAGAAGTAGCCAAAACTACTATAAAGTAGGCAGACGTTCCATCGGTAAACACCTCATTTGGAAAGGTAAATGTCAAATATGCCTTGCGGCAATTATAACAACTTATACATCATTTAATTTTAAAACTAATGCTATATTGTAATATAAAAAACCAACACTGACGCAGTGTCTTTATTTCTACTCACAACAATATGATGAGGCACAGACAGAAAATATGCGATTAAACAAATGCCTAAGCAGCATTAAAGGGGAATATTTTGTCTCTCAAATAAACAAAACTCAGTTTGACAACACATAAGGTCAACTCTATGCGCAACATACTGCACTACTGGAAATGGGAATCCTTTATTTTGCCATAGACTTTCAATTGATTAATTACCACTCATAAGCTATGATCACATAGGGGTATTAAGCGTGTTGATTAATAGGTGGAAATTCATATAAGAAATCGACTGTTTCATTTCCGGATTGAGCATTGACACATCAATGTGATGCTAGGCATTGGTAACGGATTAGCTAAGTTGCTTTAGTGCGAACCAATTCCAAAGATAACATTGGAATTTCGACATTTACTAATCATATGTAATAAGGGATGAAATATTGGTGTGCTGTTGACATTGTGATTTGTGGAACAGTGGACAATTTAACAGTAAGTAAGATCGCTTATAACAGGTAATGCATATTTATTGTCAAAAAATTTATTATAACAATCTATTAATTGATAAGCAAATATTATAGCACCAACATATAATTTTGATTTACAAACATTTTCTATGACTTTAACTTTAACTGGGCCACGGGTATAACAAACGAAAATCAGGGGAAATGACACTGCCAATTTAATTTGTTACGAACAAAATACTTATCAAACATATAAAAACCTACTACCAAAATTCAGGTCAATCCAAGAACATATTGTAAATTCTACAAATGTCTTTAATGTCGCTAAACAAGGATCTAAAGGCACTTAAGATGAGAGGTAACAAAAATATAAACACTAATAGTATCATAATATTATGGAATAAGTTAAATCAGACAGCATGTCTCTTCAGTGCTGCTCAAGACCGAAAATGTAGTAATTCAAAATGTAACTCTAAATCCACTGCAGATGTTTCCCATATACACCGATCTGTCCCCATTTGTCTGAAATAGACACCTATGCTGCACTCAATCGAACGTTTTACTGGAGTTACAAAATCCTTCTTGCCTTTTTCTTGCCTTATTTAATTCATAAATTAAATTTATAATTTGAATACTGATATGTAAGCAGGTATACAGAAAAAGAGAAAATCCAAATGTTAGAATTTCTCATAGATAATACTTTTGTGGTATTTGGTGGGAAAGTGTTCCAACAGATTGTTGGCATTCCGATGGGTACTGATTGCGCGCCTCTTCTGGTCGACATATTTTTGTACTCTTACGAAGCAAAATTCATGCAGTCTCTGCTCTCCAGAGGCAATAAAGAATTAGCATCTCGCTTCAACTTTACATACAGATACATAGATGACGTTTTCTCGATTAACAACCCTGTATTTAAGGATCACCTCAACATCATATATCCAAAAGAACGCATGACACGAGATAGAACTGAGAATGCATCTTCTGCTTCATACCTCGATATACTCCTATCAATCAGTGACGAGGGTTCATTAGTAACCTCTCTTTCTGAAAAAAGTGATGATTTCAATTTCATTATTACCAACTTCCCTTTTCTGAGTAGCAACATACCTTCCTTAAGTTTTATGGTCGATATAGGAAGTGCAATTTCAGATTCCTTTTTCAAGAATGTTAACCGATATTTTTGGACCTGACCATACAAACTAACCATCTTTACGTTTTGACTACACAGGATTTGACATAATACGTATATAAACAGACATTTGTTCACGTACAATTCTGACTGCGGAATTTCAGTTAAACAACATTTCATACCTTAAATGGGAAAATTTGACTTCTTGTTCCTGTCTCCTTCATGTGTTTATACGTGTATATTTGTGTATTTACTTCCTTGACTTGAAAAGTTGTTGCAGGATTTTTGCGACGGATGTTTTATGCAACCAGGGGACGCTTACTCCTTCCAGACACCTGGTCTCTCTCACCTCGATTTTAATGGGTTTTGCAATTGTATGAATATGGCAATGTACTCGATTGTGTCCTTAAATTCCATAAATTATGAGATATGGTTTACCCTTAGGTACTTCTTCGTTATTTACTTGTAACGAGAACTCAGACCGCTTTTCCAATCAGTACATTTAGGGTGTTTATACAAGGGTTCTATTGAATATTGCCTTTGTTTCTTGCTTTTGTGAATGACACAATGACACCTTGAAATTTAATTTTACATTTAATAACTTTCAGCCTGAATTGATCATATATTAAATATTTATTACACAACATTCTTATGGATCTTTCTTGATTTGGAATGTTGTGAATAAGACACGCAATTCAGACTAATTAACTAGCTTTGTGATATTGATCAGGTCACATTCGCTGTTTGCTTTTATCCTGTCACATAATGTATGGCAAAGGATAGAAACTCGATTGTGTCACAAATGGAGACATGTGATTATGTTTCTTCTTCAGTAGGGTTTTAGAGGTTCTAGAAAAAGATAACAAAGGCAATGCAAATGAAAGTTATAACGATGAGATAAGTGATATTCAATAATAATAATAATAACCAATAAAGACGTTTCTTAAACTCCCACCCCTTGACAGAAGTTTAAGTAGAAATGATATATAAAAAACCCGGACAGTTACCAGGCAACAGGTGGATTTAGCTAGTGTACATTTAAAATTCAATATGAATATATCTGCCAGATTAGGACGCAAAAGAGAACTATAGAGATTTGTTATGTAGATTTCCTGTATAACAGGAAACAAAATGTGAATGATTCGACTGTAAAGTATAAGACAGCGTGTTTGCATTGACATCTAAACGTGAAAATGAGTAAATTACAACAGGGAAGAAAACTTTGACAAGAGCTAAACGCAATAAGCAAAACATTTTGTTTCCAAAAGTCATGCATGTTACTAAAATACAAAATTCATACAGTTTCATCAGACAAACATACTTCTACGTTGAAAACATTACTGATAGTCCCCGAGGGCATCATAAGTCTATGATAGATTCTTTGGTTCACTTTTCGGTCATTTTGGCTTCAACACTGCTCTTTATATTTTTATATATTTTGAGAATTCCAATCATTCGGCCATGAGCATCACTGAAGAGACATAACTTGTCGAAATGCGCATATGGTGCACTAAAGTAAAAGGTATATATGTTCTATATTTATTAGATCAATTCTGAATTATGATATATGGTTAATGTATCAAGTGAAGAGGAATAAGAATATTACATTATCTTCTATAATCGAATTCAGCAGAAAAATTCTCTCCGTAATGTCATGAGCCGCCGGTTTTCATAATATGATAGAGATTGGGAGTAAACATGTGGCCTTCTATCCACGCTCTATATCGCATGATCCGGTATACGTTGATGTAGTAGCCAATGTGAAACCAGAACATAACCAGCGCTTTATTTTTGTTGTTTTCATGACAGCATACTTAAGTAGATACTGAAAATGAGAAATGAGGGCTGGCGCCTTTGGTAGTTATCTTCCCTTGTTTGGATCGACGCAACCGTGATACATGTCCAAAATCATTCTGGAGAAAGAAATGCTACATTTAAAATAAATATTTCTATATCCCCGCTCTGTAAAGCATGATCTTGTATAGAGTGTTGATTTTGCTTTAGTGGCACCCCCTAAAGAAAAAAAAAAAAACACAACACACACACACACACACACACACACACACACACACACACACATAAAAACAAAACCTAACAAACAAAAGAAAAAAGCTGAAAGTTGAAAGTATGAATTCTTCTGTATACTCCTGGTTTGGATTAGTGATGAAAAAAAAAAAACTCTCTGTGCACCTTGTCTAAACTGTGTTTCCATGAATGTTTTCCTTACTATATTTACTACATGTTACTACATATGTTCTATTTATTAACTGCTTCCGTACTTTACATTCCAATATTCTTTTGAAAGATGAAAATCCGTTAAAATTGTATACAAGTGTGGATAATTGTAACGTGAAATTCGAAGGTCACAACTAGTGTTGTAACGATAGTCGCCGACGTCGGCGATATCGTGGATGGAACTTTCACGTCGCCGACTATCGATATTGATTTCTGAGAATCGATTATCGCTTGAAATAAACGTGTATAAGAAACGGCTTTTCAAAACGAAAGTAAAACTTAGAAAATGACATTTCTTTGTACAATGGTGTAATCAAAACCAATATAAATATCTACGTTTGTCTATTCTTGCTCAAAATATTTAGCAATACCAGCTTCGATCCTCGGTTCCCATTGAAAGAGTTTTCAATCTTGCAAGAACTTTGATAAATAAAGAAAGATCAAGAATGAAACCAAATCTTGTCAACTGAATGATTTGCTGTAAATCTAACATGGCACATTATTGGTAGATTTATAGTTGTATTGAACATACTATTAGTAGTTTATTTCAGACTGTTATTTTTCTTGTTTTATCTTAAGTTTACATTGTTAACAAGGAATGTTAAATTTTTAATGTTTAATGTTATCTCTTTTGTTAATTTTGTTGAAAAAAAACTGTTGCAATAAACATTTTGATTTAATTATCTCTTATGATAAGTTCATATAAAGTGGACAGTAACATGAAATGAAGGCAAAAAATGCAAAAAAAAAAAAAAATAAATAAAAAGCATTAAAATTAAGAAAAGATAAAAATCTCCGATTATTTTCGTTATATATATATATATATATATATATATATATATATATATATATATATATATATATATATATATATATATATATATATATATAAAGCAAAAATAGAATCAGTGAAACACCTGGGAGTACTATGGACCTTGGATCTCCGAAGAAATACCTGTAGAAAATAAAGACAAATTAGACAAAATTATAAAGCACAAAGACACTACAGTTAACAAGGCACCCTATATTTCACTTATATTCGTTCCCCGTCTGGGACTCGAACCCACGACCTATCGTACCGAATCACCTAGCTGTCATGCATCCGACCCTCCAACCGACTGAGCTACCCGAGCTCCACAAAAATGGAGCTTTAATAGCCAATCATTAGCTAATCGCATGCATGACAACACGGCCGCGGAAAGTGAAGGAATTTACCCGACGTAAACGCAGGCGGATCCCCTGAGAGGATACATCACTGAAAGAGAAATAAACATATATAGCACAAATAGAATCAGTGAAACACCTGGGAGTACTATGGACCTTGGATCTCCGAAGAAATACCTGTAGAAAATAAAGACAAATTAGACAAACATATAAAGCACAGAGACACTACATTTAACAAGACACCCTATATTTCACTTATATTCGTTCCCCGTCTGGGACTCGAACCCACGACCTATGGTACCGAATCACCTAGCTGTCATGCATCCGACCCTCCAACCGACTGAGCTACCCGAACTCCACAAAAATGGAGCTTTAATAGCCAATCATTAGCTAATCGCATGCATGACAACACGGCCGCGGAAAGTAAAGGAATTTACCCGACGTAAACGCAGGCGGATCCCCTGAGAGGATACATCACTGAAAGAGAAATAAACATATAAAGCACAAATAGAATCAGTGAAACACCTGGGAGTACTATGGACCTTGGATCTCCGAAGAAATACCTGTAGAAAATAAAGACAAATTAGACAAAATTATAAAGCACAAAGACACTACAGTTAACAAGGCACCCTATATTTCACTTATATTCGTTCCCCGTCTGGGACTCGAACTCACGACCTATCGTGCCGAATCACCTAGCTGTCATGCATCCGACCCTCCAACCGACTGAGCTACCCGAGCTCCACAAAAATGGAGCTTTAATAGCCAATCATTAGCTAATCGCATGCATGACAACACAGCCGCGGAAAGTGAAGGAATTTACCCGACGTAAACGCAGGCGGATCCCCTGAGAGGATACATCACTGAAAGAGAAATAAACATATAAAGCACAAATAGAATCAGTGAAACACCTGGGAGTACTATGGACCTTGGATCTCCGAAGAAATACCTGTAGAAAATAAAGACAAATTAGACAAACATATAAAGCACAAAGACACTACAGTTAACAAGGCACCCTATATATATATATATATATATATATATATATATATATATATATATATATATATATATATATATATATATATATATATATATATATATATATATATATATGTGTGTGTGTGTGTGTGTGTGTGTGTGTGTGTGTGTGTGTGTGTGTGTGTGTGTGTGTGTGTGTATTATATGGCAATTATCTCATTAGTACGTTGCATGATATTGAAAACACAATGAATATTTGATATGTTGACATGCCTCACTTCTCTCATAATACGAATTTATTACTGATTCCAATAATCGACCACAAGCAGCAGTATCGGGCCATTGATTTTCGTAAATATAGCTGAATGAACAAAAGATGAAATGAATCGATGAAATAGAAATCGAACCCAATCGACCATGGAGAGAGAGAGAGAGAGAGAGAGAGAGAGAGAGAGAGAGAGAGAGAGCAAACGTGTAAATAGAAACCAATAGGAGCAAAGTACCTAAGATATTGAGCTCTAGGAACATCTATGTGCGAAACAAAACAGAGATGTAGGCTACCACGGACTCTTGCAACAAAAACACCGATACCGACTTAGGACAGTCATTTAATTTGACAAAAGTCACACAAATGATGTGGTTAACCGGTTTACGGGCCCACCTTCCCACTCACCGTAACAGCAGAACAATCAAAGGACGTACATTTAAAAATTTATAAATAATCACCCATGTAAAGAACAAGGGTCAACAGCTATCGCATATTGAGAGGTCATAAAAATATAAACACGTAAGGTATAAGAAACTATAGCCGGCCGAAACCGTAGGATCAGGTATATACCAATTGAATGTGTCAAACTTGGTGTTTAAAATGGTCGAATACGTATCAACCAAAACTATTAGTTCGCATTCTGGATAACGATAACCCATATTGTATGAAAGAGCATCGTATCGACCATAGGTCTTAGTGACTTTTTAAGCCTACCATTCGCATATCGCTGGTTAAACAATTGATAACAACGTCGCTTTGTCCTGAGAACTATTTTTCATATTTGAAATAGATCTGGCATGACGTATGAACTGAGATATGAATACGCAATATACAGGCGATGGTTAGATATTGCTAAACAGCAAAGGAAAAAGAAAGCGTGCTTTGTTGAAATAAGATTGTCACAATCGTTTGTGGTTTGAGTAGTACGGTTTGACTGCTGATGGCTGTGAAGAAGAAAATTCAGTTATTTTCACTTAAAAGTCTCGTAACTGATTACCTAAATAGTGCCACTTGTAATAGTGCACCATATTCGATATTCTGGATTTTCCTATGTATAATTGGATATCGATCCCAGAGGGAATCAAGGTCTCTTGTTTGGCTATCTATATCATGAATACACCTAAAAGTGAATGTCGAAAAAAAAAAAACAAACTGTATACACATTTGTTTAAAATTGATGGTTTCATGTTTTTACTAACGATGGAAGGCGGCAGTATGCCATATAATGATAAGAACTTAAAACAAATATAAAACAAAGTTTTAAACTTAGTTATCAATATTTACATGCATGTAATCACGCACACGTATATTGAATGAATAGCGGCATACTCATCTGTTAAGACGAGCCACTATGTTATTGATTGTCATCCCATGCTGGTTTATAGTCGATTCTTACTCTTTCAGGTAACAGTAACAAGGCATGTAGCATGAGTAAACGGGTGTGTGTGGAGGTATAATATAATGGAAGGCATAGAGCTGTTTGTACCGTCATTTAATTTCGAAGGTAAGTGTATGTGTTGATATTTTATGGTACAGGTATGAATGGAATACATTGAAATTTTTAATATGTATTATAATGTTGTACACAAGGTTATTTAATTAATCCAATACAAGAAATCTAACAAGATATATACATATGGGGATTAAGTGCACCATGTTCCCATATAAATGAAATGGAACACTTCAACTAAATCTTGTTTTGGAAAGAGTTTGAACAGACTTTAATTATTTGTCGGTAATCTGTGTATGGGAATCGATTACATGTTGAACAAAAGAGATATATACAATAATTTATCTTAAGCTGAGAACGTATTTCTGATTGGCGTCGACTCAAAAATGCAAAGCATCGTTTTATGCTGTCTCATATATAGTTAAATCTGTCGCAATCACCGACTAAGAAAAAATGCAAAACGGATACTCTTTTCTTTATGAACGGAGTTGCTCAATCAGAATACAAATATTGTCAAACATAATCACTTTTTGTGTGCAGTTGTTAAATACAAGTGTCTTGTTGTTCGACGAGGCGAATGATACCAGTTTACAGAAATTGAATATCATGTTACCAGAATTAATCTTTCTAGAAAAACTTGAAAATCAGAATTTTGTTTCTCAGATAACTACCTAAACATCCCTTTTATACTGAACACTTAACCATATCACTTATTCTGCATGATTCATATTGAGCATGTCTTATATCATACCGCTAAAATAGACTTTGTTTTGCCTTTATCATATTATGTACTCCTGGGTACATAAACAACGTAATTTCTCAGAAGAAAACATCTCTTTAAGACGCCTTGGCTGTACGTACTGTGTACTGTGTTAATAAATATAGAAAAAGGATACTTGCATTTATTTAGTTCACAGTTTGTGAAGAGCAATATGTTTCCAATTAACTAAGGTATTGTATTTCAGAGCACGGTTTATCATGTTGATGTCGCATATATTTATATATAATTATGTGTTTTACAATACCTTACGTATTTATATTTCATGACCTCTCAATATGCGATACCTGTTGACCCTTGTTCTTTACATGGAGGATTATTTATAAACTTTTAAATGTACGTCCTTTGATTGTTTTGTCGGTATCGTAATTGCACTACAATCAAATATTTTTGTAATGTGTTATATGTGCTAGTATATTATTGATATTGTATAGCTCCATGGTGACTTCTGCCACATAACTGAGCCAGTAATCCTCTTTTTTCTTAGAATGGGCTTTTAAGGCAATTACTCATCTCAAAATTTGTTTTCTAATAAATGAGTTATGGTTTACCCTTCGGTACTGCTTCGTTTTTTTTGTTTTTTTGGTTTTTTTTTTTTGTTTGTTTTTTGTTTATTTTTGTTTTTGTTTTTGTTTGGTTTTTTTGGGGGGGGGGGGGGGCTGGGGGGGGTATACCTGTTTGTTGTGTTTGCTTACTTTTTCCCCTGTACATTTGTTTTGATGTTTTGCTATTATGCTGAGGTCATTTTCGAAGCTATTGTTTCAGATATTTTGGATTTCAAAACTTCACCCCTGAGTTTAAATGAAGAGATTTGTGGAAATGCTATACCTGTTACGAATGTTCTGCTGACACTTCTTATATTTGGTCGTAAAGTCATATGAGTTATTTGTCCGATTGGTAAATAAACATCATCATTCTCTTCCAAAAATATCATATAATATTCTGGAGAGAGGTACTTTATACCTATCAACAATATCCATGATGACCTTGTATGGACAATAGAACATATTCAGTGACGTTTCTGTATGTTTTATTTCATTTAGAAGAAACACACTATGGCATGGCGAATTATGAAATAAAAACTCCATAGCTATGCGAAGATGGGATATTGCTACTCAGGAGGGGGAATTGAAAGATATGGAAGTTGAAATCGTATCGTTTGTTATAAAAGTCATTATCGAAGAAGAACCACACCGTTAATTGTGTTGAAGGAATTGTGCAGGGTTAGGATTATGGCTATGGTTAAGGCAACCGATGGGCAAGAGAACTTCCAGGTACGAAGCGGATATCTTGCTTTCTGTATGTCTTTGATCTCAGATTCAGCAGATACGTATATCCGATATAGTTCTGAAAGTTTACTGATGTACAATCGTAAATTTATCTGTACGTGAAATTTGTACGAGAGGCTGTTTCAGCAATGTGTGGACGAATTCTTCAAAAAGGAAAAGAGTACATTGTCTTCCCCACACAAAATTATCCAAGATAGATTCTCTCACTTTTGGTTCATTTTCGTATTATCCTTTCATGTATTTGTACTAAGAATTTCCATTTTCACGGCTTTGAGGTTCGGGCACTTAAGTTTTACATATACACATATGGTACGCTTAATTAAAATACGTAGATTTATTATCACCACTGACTCAAAACCGCTATTTACTTTAGACTAATAGTTTCCAAAGTTATTCAACCCTGCCTATCCCGGAAAAGGCATCAGATTTACAATGGTACTAGATATTATGCAAAGGTAACAGTACTATGTCATGATTTGAATATACATACATACTTACATACATACATACATACATACATACATACAACAGCAGTGACGCAATATATGAAGCAATAATTTGTTATTTAGTCAAATGGTTATCATTTAATATGAATATACCTTAAATGTTTCATATTATACCACTACTGAGCAGCACAGCCCCTGGCAATCTGTTTTCCTCTGAAACCAACTGCAAATCACTAAAACAAAACACTGGTCTACTATGATAAACTCGAAAACATTGACGACCCAGAAAAACTCTTACGAAACTGAAAAACACTACAAAACTCTCATACGCTGGTGTTTCAACAGAGAGTCTAAATCATACCTCTGTACTTCAGTTACATCTGGATTTTTTTTAACAAACAATATGAAAATTAGAAATATTGGAATTGTACCGATTTGTGTAATGCCATCACACTTTTGATGGATAAAATTCATTTACAATTTAATGGCTAGACTTATCAACAGATTATTGGGATTCTTATGCGCACTAACTGCGCTCCCCTTATAGCAGATTTATTTTTATACTGTTATGAGAGAGACTTCATTCTGCATTCTGTTCAAACCTCTAAAAGTTTCGACCTTATTGATAAGTTCAATGACACCTCTAGATATCTTGATGATATTTTAGTTATCGATAAGTTTGAGTTTGAAAACTATATCACTAACATTTATTCATCTGACCTTAAATTATACAAAGCCAAAACTTCCGACCAGGAAACACTTTTTTTGAACTTAAATATGAATATTAATATATATGATAAAAGTGACGACTTTGGATTTCCTATTGTAAATTTCCCTTATCTAGATGGTGATGTCCCCAAGCCCCCACCATATGATATTTATATTAGTCAATTCGTTCTGTTCGCTAGTACCTGCACTAATGTTTTGGATTTTCACGCAATTACTTTTAGACTTCTTACTTGGGGTTATAGATATTATAACCGCCGCCGGTTTCGTGGTTGGTTATGTTGTTGTAATCGTGTCTCCACCTTACAGACTTGGCGGTGGTTACTAGGGAATTAGCACTTACATGTATATAGTTTCTATATTTATTACAAATTCAGTAATATAGTATATACATGAAAATCTCTCCACTTCGTACAATATGAGCGGAGAATTCTTTATAAACTATCGTGATGTCCTTATATGACAGTGAGGTGAACGCACGGTTCTTGACAGATACTCACTCTATTTCATTACTAAGTTCCTTCAGATCTTACTTTCTTCA
Source organism: Pteria penguin (assembly GCA_035048485.1). NCBI lineage: Eukaryota > Metazoa > Mollusca > Bivalvia > Pterioida > Pteriidae > Pteria > Pteria penguin. The sequence continues at coordinate 222,744 of CM068591.1, read as the reverse complement.
TGTCTTTTTTTATCTCTCTATCTATATATGAGTAATTAAAACTTTATACTGATCTGGGATTACGCACCTTTGTGACAATAATAATCTAACCTTTACCCAATCAAATATATTTTTACAAAGATAGCTAAGTAGTTAAGTGAACATACCGGTCACAATAGTCATTAGCATGTAAGGCATTTATTGTATTTTGACAATATACTATTTGATAGAAAAAAAAAGAAAAAAGAGGAGATACTGGCTCAGTTATGTGGCAGAAGTCACCATGGAGCTATACAATACATGAATATCAATAATATACTAGCACATATATCACATTACAAAAATATTTGATTGTACCGACTTAGGACGGTCATTTAATTTGACAAAAGCCACACAAATGGTGTGGTTAACCGGTTTACAGGCCCACCTTCCCACTCACCGTTTCAGCAGAACAATCAAAGGACGTACATTTAAAAATTTATAAATAATCCTCCATGTGAAGAACAAGGGTCAACAGGTAACAATTAAATGCCAAACAAGTAATTAAGAATGATTTAAGTGATTTCTAAATTATACTGAGTAACTTGATTTCAAACACGTAAAATAACATTTCACATGGTGACAATATCATAAACTTCGAAAATGTTTTGGTAAATTTTATAGATCTTATTCAGACATTTTATCTAAATTTGGAAATGTGACTTCTCAACAATACATATCCAGTAGAATTTCCTATCCCAATTTCTACGATGATCTAGTGTACAAACATAGGAGGATCAAAGGTTCCGATAATTTCGTATCGGCTGGTCTAGAATTATTAAACGACTTCTGCATCGACAGTATGACCCCCGAGATCATAACTAAGACCATAGATCTTGTATTGCGTCCCTCTACAACCCAATGCATACCTTTGCTTGGGCGTTGCACACTGACTAACAGGGCGGTGGGGTTTCTATGACGGGCCTTGTGCAAACCTTCTCAGAGGAAACAAGGTTCTGTCCCTTGTCCCCTCTGACTGTTAATCGGGGCTCCTATTGAACCAGCATCCGAGTCGTTTACAAAAGGGCAGAGCACGAATTACTGGTGTTGATGCCGCCTTACATATTTTTAATAGCAACATATTATTCTATAAACTTTTCTTGTGTAATAAAATTTTATGACCTCTCGTCTTGAGAAAACTGTTGATCCTTATTGTCTATATGGATAATTATTTATAATTTTTTAAAATGTGTATCCTTTCATTGTGCTGCTTTTGCGGTGAGTGGGAAGGTGGGCACGCTTAAACCGGTTAACCACACCAATGGAGTGACACCGGTGGGATATGGCGGGAATTGAGCCTGGGACTATTCGGTCACAAGCCGAGTACCTCATTCTCTGGGCAACGCCGGCTTCCTATACAATTTAATAAATCACATTATAACATGAATTACTAAGCATAACGAAATTTATTGACAGACGACTTTTAAGCAGTCACTTATGTAAGTGATCAGCTTAAATAACGTCCAAATGAAAATTAACTTGCAGCAATGTCCCAGCAGCGGCATTTGGTAAATAAAATTGTTTCATAAATGGAAGGGTAAATAAGGAAACTCTATACAAGAAGACTGTTTTTTACAAATACATACCTATATAAATAAATAAATACATATATAAACAACAATAGAAATACGTAAAGAAAGAAAGAAATAAAGAAACGCGAAGGGAAAGTTTTACTCCGCTACTAGTATTACAGTCAAGGACAAAAATATAGCTTGTTGTTTATTTCACTCATTTTGGAGCTTTTATATAGACTCCACCAATGTCTTTTCACGATTCAATACACTAACACCCTAACCCCTTTTCACATTTAAATAGCATTCATAATTAATGTTAATAAATCAATATTACATTTCTTATTTATTAGAAATTTGATTCCATTTTGTTAAGTAAACATCTGAGATACCGGTCCGAGCAATATCTAATAATTTAAGAGCAATAAGATTTGATCATGTTAACGGGCATGTATTTGAGTGTTTATACCCCTCTTGCTTAAGCTCCTTACTTAATTTCGTACCTCCAATATATTGCAATTAAACCAATAATATTTCCAATTTCCGCATATTTAATGTCATGTTGATGATTTATGCGATAAAGACAAACAAAAAAAATGTTTTATTCTATTGTACCACGATTTAATTCGATCCTATATTCCCCATGATCTAAGAATAGTTTCCAAACTCCGATATAGTTAAAAAGATCTAAAATAGATCCTAAACTTCTATATATTTAATTTTGTTATAAACTTCCATTGGTCCATATATTTAAATTTGTTAGAAGTAGAATTCCACAGTCATTGTTAATATTTGAATTAATTTACATTTACGTTGTTAAAGCATGATGCATGATAAAATGGAAATTGTTGAAGTAAAATACATATTTTGGATTGTTACAGTTTATCTTGAATCTAATCTAAAACAGTTATGGACTTTGAACTCTGGGTATATGATATGATATTTACTTACTATCAACATACTGACCGAGCCGTAAGCCGTGGTCAATATTTTCTTAGTAAGTCAATATCACATAATACACACAGAGTTAAAAATCCATATAAAAGAAAAAAGAGGAGTTACAGGCTCAGTTATGTGGCAGAAGTCACCATGGAGCTATACAATATAAGTATACTATTCGTTTTTATGAGAGAACATATAAATAAGGGGTTATTTGAAATTATCATATTAAATTCACTAACATTACAGTCTCTTTTCAAACACAAGATAAGGGTTAGAATATATGTCTCTTGAATTCGTCTTTTCGATTATGTACTTGGGTTCTCTTGTTCTTATTATCGATAATGCAGTGAAAACAAGTAGGACAACGTAGATTATTTTAAATTAAAAAAGCTGCTGTACTTTAATTGTGTTCTTGGTATTTACACAGATTTGACACACACCTTCTATACTAGAAGGTTACCTACTTTGACTTCTCCATATATAAATACATATGGGATTTACACGATTTGACTCTTTCTACTGGGTCTATGCGACAGGTGTTGCTAGCAAGCAGGAGATGCCCACTCTCCCCGGGCACCTGATCTCACTCTATCACAGGGGTTCACATATGCTCTTCAAGTAGACATATTTTATTATTTTCCATTTGTTTTTCATTTTTACTGATTTTGTATGTCCTCTGGTTTCATGATTTTTGGACTTGTGGTTTGGATTTATCCATCATCTTTACATATTAATTGATCATGACTTAAGACGCTTATATATTCAATTTATGTGCTATTACTGTGCTATGAAAACCCGTATGCAAGCTTGAATAATTGTGCTTACTAAATGCAACAGTTACCGACGTGTTATTCTTCGCTTTATGCAAAGTTATTATATTCCCAAACCTACAATATTGTGTACATGTATGTCCTCTCTAAAATGTTGCTGGGATTCAATTAAAAATAAGTTTTTATTATAATATAGAATGACACAAGTAATTCTACATCTTAACTATTCGTTTGCAAGCAGTAATTTAATGAAAAAGTCCCGTATTATAATGCAGTACTTATGTCCGTGAATGCCCACTGTAGTACATTGTTGTTAGTGCCACAGTCATGTGACACCAGTTACTTTCGTATTTTACATTATGTATCTATTTTTGTAAATTATAAAATATAAGCCTTCTATAGATAAAATAAAACGAATATTTCAAACGATTTCGATCTCTTCGTATCAAAATATACCTCTTCAAGTGCGAACACGTCTAATCCACTTCAGTCAAAGAGCTCGGTACTGCAGAGATTTGGATTCGGAAGGGATTCTGAGATACAGGATAGTGTAAGCACTGCATTAATATTGGCAAAAAGTTTAACCCCTTACAAATGGAATCCTTCTTGTGAAAAACTTTTTGCGGTGATTCACCATAAATTAATTCATCATGTTTAGACAGGAAATAAGGTTCTTCTGTGAATAGTTCGACTAAAATTACTTTTACATCAATCCATCCCTATCCTAATCACTATCTACTTGACAGATATGCAAGTAAAGAAAGATTGCATTGAAATAAAATGTTTACTATAGTTGTGATACTTGCAAAATTGGCGAAAGAAACAATTTCCTTTTAAGGTATCGATTGTTCGCAATATGCCAAATGAAAACCGGAATTTTGAATTATTTCTTTAGGAAGATATACGTAATATGATTGCTCTGTATATGTAAAAAGGTTTATTAACAAAGAAAAATCACATTAAGCAAAACGTACTATGCAAATACATTGCTATGGAATAAAATCCATCCAAAATACAGATGTAAATTTCGATAGTAAAAAACGTTTATATATGAGTTATGTCAGAGGTATCTTTTATTCTCATATCGAAAAACATTTATGTAGAACCTGATAATATAAACTTCAGTTAAGTCTTTGCTGTTTAATTTTAGCCATGTAAAAGAACATCTGATCAAGCTGTATGAGACACCCAAGGAATGTACATAAAACGTGATAATAGTCAAATAAACACAGAAAACGAGATTTAAAAATATTCGATTCTACTCCAGTCAGTCACGATGCCGACTTAAAAAGGTCAGTTGAATTACAACCGTCACTCTATTAATGTGGTTCACAGGCGCCCGACTTCTCTCTCACCGCATAAGCAGCAGAAAGAACATACATTTAAAACTCTAAAAACCATCCATATGGAGAACAAAGATCAAGAGATTTCTTAGGACGATAGGTCATAAGAATTCCCACACGAAACGTTTTATCTAAAAAAATGTCAGTATCAAAAATATATAGGCATATACCATTGCTCAGTAGGAGTCCCGACTAACATTCGGGGTTGGGCAAGTCTCAGGACCTTGTCTCTTCTGAAAATGTTGGACAAGGCCTGTCATAGAGTCCCCACTACCCTGTTAGTCAGCATGCAACGCTCAAGTAAAAGTCTGTATAAAGCTGTATAGGGGTCCAATATAAGACCCATGGTCTTTGCAAAACACTGTTGAAGTTTTTTTACATGATCTGCATGAATATTTAACACTGAAACTTTGAGATGTGAGAGATGAAAGTACCATTCGACGTCTTGAATGCAAATTTGGTTGTGATTGTTTCAGCGAGGACGATTGCAATTCTCACATGGCATGGGACCAAGGGTCTGAAAGAAGTGGGCGTCTTCTGCTCACCAGTTACATTAATTGCAAGTGTTTCCTAACCCTAACCAGGTAAAAGAACCTCCCTCTGTATGGTCGTGTTGAAGAATATCGTGTAATATTTTAAAAGGCCGATTTCGTACTGTCCAAGAATATTCTTACATGGAACATAGAAATTTCTCACTGACGATTTCACGCAATCGATGTGGAAGGCCTGCGTAAGTGGTTTATTTGTTAGTTTCCTGGATTTCAAAACAAAACACTCATAAACAGACCATAGATTGGCATGGCTTGTAAGTTGTGAAATTAAAACGCCACAAGCAAGCGAGGACGGGAATCGTGTAGTCAGTATATGAGAATTAGTTAAATCTTCACATTTTTATTGGACCAGTATCGAAAGACGAGAGAAAGTATAAGTAAAAATAAGTTGAACTGTTCTTTATCGTCTTCTTGGGCTCAAGTAAAGCCGGATACATGTGTCTGCGGTAATTCTGTAAGTTTGGATAATTTTATAGACAGAACGCAGTCATTGTACCTGTATGTGAATTATCTGAATACGTATACAGCAATTGTAGTTTCCTGCATAAAGAAACCGAAGTAAGGATGCATTTATGGTTTTCTAATATTTCAGACTTAAGTTAAATCAGTGAGTCAGAGAATATGTAGAATTTCCATGTAACAAAGGTGAAGGCAGGAGAGATATCAAATTTCTCATGAATGTCGGTAAGTTCTGAGACCAAATCATGTTAACAGAAATTTGACTCATATCTGGTGATGACAAAACCTTTAAAATACCACTTCAGTAGTCTGGTAAATGAATGGTCTTAGAATTCCTTCATAGCCCGATACTTTTATTTACTCCCTCACCGATTTCTCTTATTTTCCTTTTTCTGAAAAATTAAAACACCATAAATCTAATCTCCGTTCATTACCGCCGATATCGCCAAAAGGAACACCCAAATTCGGACAAGTATTAATAAGACAATATAATTTAGATAATGCAGTTTCTGGGATATTGGGGAGGGGGGGGGGGGGGTTATGATGCCGAAATTATTTTCCAGCAGGGTGTTGGTATTCTGCATTCATTGCTCTCCAAAGCTAGGATTTCCGTTTAAGGTTCATTGAAACACCATATGAAAAATTACCTGAATTTTAACTACACATCAGAAGTAAATTATTTTTGTATATAATATTCTTTAACATTCAATTCGTTGATTTATGAAGAAGAAATTTAATTTCACCGTCTGAATTTTGAAAACGAACGGGCTTTCCATACATACCACCCTATATTTTCTCTTATATTCCTATTCATCAATCCATTTATTAAGAAAGTTCATATTAATACAAAAAGTAGATTTTATCTTCAAACAAAATTCTTTTCTAATTCACAGATATATATATATATATCATTCATAAAAAATAAGATATATATCACAGATGTTACTGATTTGGAAAATATGACTGATAATATATGGACTAGGGGCATAATATGAGATTCAAAATAACACTTGGGGTTAGGAGAAAAGAAATTTTGTGCATTTTTGAAACATGAAAAGTTGATGAATTTTATATCATTTATTAATACTTATTATTATCTTTATTACAAATAAAAAAGAGAAAGGTACACCGTTAGATTACAAAGTTATAACAAAACATTATTGACTACACCTTATCTTCTTCTCCTACAATAACCTTGCAAATACAACAAATTAAGATTTATAAAACATAGATAATGTAAAGATGCACAGTATTATAGATTATACTGTCTGTACATTGTTGTAAGAAACAATTTCACACAAAATAAATCAATAATAATAAGTATTTGATTAAGAAAATATCAATTCAAAGGATTCTGATGTCTCAAGTTTTCATTTAATGTTGACATCAAGATTTACTTGGCTAGCTGAATATAAAAATAAAAAATATCTGTACGCATGTTGCTGGTTTCTCTTTACTATTGATATATCTATACTAAAAGTACTAAATATGTATGGCCAAGATTACTACAAAATTTTGATTCAACCATCCAACACCCCTCCCCCCTTTCCCAAACCATCACCACCACACTGTATACATAAAGTTTGCATTGCGCATATTTTACCAGCTGATTTATAAATATATGAAGATTTCACTTACAGTTTTTGTTTGTTTTTGTTTTTGTTTGTTTACACTTGATAAAGGCCAAATGACTGAAAATTTGTGGACACTGTCACTGAATGTTTCTTGTTACTTAATTTCATACCGTCAAGAAAATTTACTATGATAGAGAAAACATTCTATACCCATCCACCAATAAGGTATTTGAACCCACCACTTTCACGTGCTCAGATGATCCATAACAAACAATTTAATTCCACCGCGCCGTCAAACTAATATGCTACTTTGTAAAATGCATTTTTTATTTTCTTTTCGTTAATAACGTTGGGAAAACCCGGAATCGGAAACGGGTCGGAACCGGTCGCAGTTAAAGATCTATATATGATCTACATTTACAGCTATATTTTTATTATTTGGATAACATTATTTCATATAATTATGTCTATTTAACAGACTTTTTGCAAATCTCTCTTTTAATTTGTGCATTAGTTTATTTTCCTCTTTTCAATCTAAGTCAATATCATGTTTAAAAATGAAACGTTTATGTGATCTGTAAAGAAAAGATAACTCTATCTTGGTTTAAGAAGAGTTATCTTTTATTGGTGTTTCAATGAACCTTAATTTCATATAAAACAGGACGTTCTGTCCATAAATAACCCAAACTTCCATAATATCCTCGACCATATCTACCTCCCAGGACTTGTAGTTAAAGACCCGATGAGAACTTCATGAATAGGCCTCTTCTTATCTATCACTAGCGATAATTAGTTACACTCCTTCCTTTTTGACAACATATGGTATCGCATAATAAAATGTAATTACAAAAAAAACTTACAGACAAAATATATTTATAAAAATTGTTATGCAAATTGTTTTCAAACAAAAATATTTGAATTTACTTGAAATCTTTCAATTCTGGTTAGAAATTTCTCTAAACTATTGAATTTGTTTTACGCATGAACTTCAAACTTTATAATCCGGGTTATAATTACCTTGATAATCTTTTGGAAATTCTCGAAATCTAATTTAGAAGAGGAGTTACCGGCTCAGTTATGTGGCAGAAGTCACCATGGAGCTATACAATACATGAATATAAATAATATAATAGAACATTTAACACATTACAAAAATATTTGATTGTAGTGCAATTACGATACCGACTTAGGACGGTCATTTAATTTTACAAAAGCCAAACAAATGGTGTGGTTAACCGGTTTACGGGCCCACCTTCCCACTCACCGTAACAGCAGAACAATCAAAAGACGTACATTTAAAAATTTATAAATAATCCTCCATGTAAAGAACAAGGGTCAACAGGTAATTTTTAAACTGACTCTTTCAGCAATATATGTCCAACAATCTCTCATCTCTTTCTCTCTCTCTCTCTCTCTCTCTCTCTCTCTCTCTCTCTCTCTCTCTCTCTCTATATATATATATATATAAATATATGTATATATATATATATATATATATATATATATATATATATATATATATATATATATATATATATATATGTATATATATATATATATATACGAAAGAGAAGGGGAAAACATCTGACTTAGCTGTAGGGCAGAAGTCACCAAGGAGATGTATAACAAAAATTGATAACAAGTTATCATATACGTGCAATGATATTACAAAATTATTGATTGTACGACAGAGGCGATACCGACTTAAGACGGTCAATTGAGTAACAAAAGATACTCAACTGGTGTGGTTAACCGGCTTCCAGCCACTTCTTCTACATCACTGCAAATGCAGTACAATCAAACGCACACATTTAAATATTTATAAATAATCCTCCATATAGAGAAAAAAGATCAACAAGTTTCTCAAGTTGAGAGGTCATAGAAATATATAAACACTAATAGTAATATAGAGTAAGATTATGATATCAAAGACATCATGATGAGGTAACTGTGCTTTGCTGGTGTGGAAGCAAGCTCACACCCTTGATCTGTAGGAGTCCCGACTAACAGTCAGAGGGGACGAGGTTCGGGACCATGTCTCCTCTGAACAAGTGTAAAAAAGTCCGGTCATGGAGCCCAACCGCATGTTAGTTAGTGTGCAACGCGAAAGAAAAGAGATTATCGAAATGTTAGAATTTCTTATAGATAATATTTTTGTGATATTTAGTGGGAAAGTGTTCCAACAGATTGTTGGCATTCCTATGGGTACTAATTGCGCGCCTCTTCTGGCCGACATAATTTTGTATTCTTACAAGGAAGAATTCATACAGTCTCTGCTCTCTGAAGGCAATAAACAATTAGCTTCTCGGTTCAACTTTACATACAGATACATCGATGATGTTTTGTCGATTAACAACCCTGTATTTGAGGATCACCTTAGCATCATATATCCAAAGGAACTCGAAATAAAAATACTACAGAGATCGCATCTTCTGCTTCATACCTTGATATACTGCTATCAATTAGTGACGACGGTTCATTGGTAACCTCTATAACAAACAATTTCATTATTGCCAACTTCTCTTTTCTGAGTAGCAACATACCTTCCTCTTGCGAATATGGCGTCTTCATTTCACAACTTATACGCTATGCCAGGGCATGCTCTAAATACGAAAATTTCGTCCTGAGAGCTTGGCTTCTTGCCACGAAACTACTCTCACAAGGATATATTGAGGAACGTTTGAAATTGTCACTGAGGAAGATCTATGGTCGTTATAGGGATCTATTGCAATTTCAGATTCCTTTTTCAAGAATGTTTACCGATCTTTTGGGACCTGACCATACTAAATAACCATCTTAACTTTTTGACTATAACTTGATTTGACATAATACGTGTATACATGTATATACAGATATTTGTTAAACAGCGTATTCGACACCGGAATTTCAGGCAGGCAGCATTTCTTGCCTTGAATTGACAATTTGCTTTGTGTTCCTGTCTCCTTCGTATGTTCATGCGTGTATATTTATGTGTTTACCTCCTCGATTTGAAAGGTTATTGCAGGACATTTGCGACGGCTGTTGCATGCAACCAGGAGACGCTTACTCCTCCTGGGCACCTGGTCTCACCTCGATTTTATTGGGGTTCGCATTTGTCTGAATATAACACTAAACACGATATTGTCCCCTTTATTCCACGGACTATGAGATGTGGTTTACACTTCGGTACTTCTTCGATTTTTACTTTAGTTGAAATTCAGATGGATACATGTCTGATACATAGTTTTCAAACTCGGGGTTATCGATTACTAAAATATCATCAAGATATCTAGAAGTGGCATTGTACCCATCAATAAGGTCGAAACGTTTAGAAGTTTGAATAGAATGCATAAAGTCTCTCTCATAACAGTATGAAAATAAATCTGCTATAAGGGGACCCCAGTTAGTGTTCAAAGAAATCCCAATAATCTGTTGAAAAGTCTTGCCATTTATTGTACATACATATTATACATCAAAATGTGATGGCATTACAAAACTCCGTACAAGTCCAATATTTATAATTACAATATTGTTTGGTAGAGAAAAATCCAGATGTAACTGAAGTATAGAGGTATGATTTAGACTCACCATTGTATGAGAGACAGCAATTTGGTTTTGATTAAGTTATGAGGTAAAGAGGTATATAGTGTCTAAGAATCAAATGTAGGGATGTTATTAGCCTCAAAATTTCTCAAACGGAATTTTTCAATGACTTCGTTATAATTTTTGATAGACCAAAAGTAAATGACGAACATGGTCTTTAACTGCAGTAAGAGCGGAGGTAATATGTTTAGAAAGAGCAATTGTAGAACAATGACTAAAAACGTGATTTATATGGATTTTTGTGTAGTTTGGGAAGCTAATACATTGTTGGAAGATCATTTTTATTAATGCTTAAATTGAAGCCAAATATAGCTTTACAGTGGCCAGATAGGATCTTCTCTCTAAACAATGGGGTTTTAACATACGTAGAAGTAGAGTTCAATTCCGTTTTAATAACTGAAATAGAGTACATTTTTCAAACAATGATAATATTATTAGCTGCTTTGTCAGTAGGTTCAAAAGAAAAATGAGGAGTTGCTGGCTCAGTTAAGTGGCAGAAGTCACCATGGAGCTATGCAATACATGAATATAAATAATATACTAGCACATATAACACATTACAAAAATATTTGATTGTAGTGCAATTACGATACCGACTTAGGACGGTAATATAATTTGACAAAAGCCAAACAAATGAAGTGGTTAATCGGTTTACAGGCCCACCTTCCCACTCACCGTAACGGCAGAACAATCAAAGGACGTAAATTTAAAAATCTATAAAAAAAAAATCCTCCGTGTAAAGAACAAGGGTCAACAGGTATCGCATATTGAGAGGTCATAAAGATATAAACACGTAAACACTGATATAAATTGTTCGTCCAGATATCTGCAAGTATTAGTAAATTTGTCAATGAGGTCGAAACGTTTTGATTTTTGAATAGAAACCATAAAATCCCTCTCATAACAATAAATAAATAAATAAATAAATAAATAAATAAATAAATAAATAAGTAAATAAGTGATGTAAATTCGCCATTTTCTTTTTATAGACTGGACTGGTATATAATGTGGTTGTTTAAATAAATGGGGATTACTTGTAAAATTATTGATGCGAATATCGATAATTTTTAAGATTTCCTTTTTCCAGTCATTCAAGGCATATATTTTACACCTTCTTTTGTAGACCATCGTTTACAATAAGAGTTTAATACTTCTTCAACAATATTCCGGCATTTGGTAAAATCTATCCAGGGAGGTAATCTATACTTTGGCCCTTTATTAAAAAGTGAAGGTAAATATTTTTCTGAAATACAACTCAGATCACCTGTAACGATATGGCCCGCAGACTGATAAATGATTTTAGAACTATCGCAAGAACAGGATGATGGAATAGAGTCAAGAGAATTTAGATTAGATGTGACTGCAGTGTAATTAAATATACGATTTCTGATAGGTATTTGTATTGACAGCAAAGCAGAGGTGGTTCAAGATTCTCGAAATAATGAGGAATTTTAGATTTGACTCTATGATCAGGAAAAATATTAGAAATATTAAGCAAATCTAAATCTTAATTTACAAATTTAATCTTGATAATATAAATTGCGATTTTGGAGGAAGCGATGGTATACGTGGGAAAAGATTGTTATATGAAAATGCTATAATCATTTTAAGTCTAAATGAATCCGTATAACATAGACTTCACCACGACGACCATGCGACCTGTCTTTCCTCTTAATGTCTGGTCTTAGTGAAAATATATTGATATTGTTATGGTAAGAAGAAAGGTTACCTTGTTGAAGAATTTGGTTATTGAGACCAAGGGGATATGGGGTTTGTAGATGTTTTATACAATAAAGTTCAGCCCCTAAACGTCGTTTTTTCATTTCAGGTTTAGTTATTCCAGGTAGGTTTTTAAAGGTCAAGGGGGTTAATAATAACGTTATCAATATTGTGATTATATTTGATAAAGTGAATGTACAGAAAAACATTATGTTAACGTGAACCTTCCCTCGTGCGCTCAGGACTGCTGAGCACACGCGTTTGCGTTAACGCAGAGTTCAACGTGAACTTAATTTCGAGACCGCGTTAACGCGCTTGACTGCCGCGCGAACGTGCTTGACAGTCACGTTCGCTTGCTTACAACTTAAAACTTATATTATCATTTACATATAAAAGGATTTGAAGGAGAATCGATATATAGATTGAATATTAAACTATAAAAGATAAAACTGAAGACATCTGACAAAGCTGTATGACAAAAATCACCAAGGACATGTACACAAAACATGATAATATATATAGTATGTACAGTTCTAACAAAATATTAATGTGTAATTAAAATGTTTAGAATTAAATAAAACACAGAAATTAAGGGATGAATTTCAAAAATATTAATACAAGGTAACATGGCAGGACCGGTCACGTGCGCTCCTCACGTTCACTTGATCATTTTATTCTGCGACGGCGTAGGGGTAGTTCATATAAATGCAGTTGTAAATATTGAAATATATAAAATGAGTGAGAATATCACCTTATATACGAGAACGAATTTCACGATTGAGAAATGATAGTATGACCATTGTTGAAACACAGAAGACCTTGATGCAGTCAGAGATAATTCAAGTAAGCCGCCACGCTGTAAATGTTTTATTTAAACCATATCATGATAATTGTTCGATTATAGATTCGTCGAACATTAACAGCTAGCGGAAAATATTACGTTACTGGTCACGTTTTAACATCGTCACATCTTAATTTTGAAGCCACTTAAATAACATGTTATATGACACCTGTATTCTTCTTACAGAACGTCTAATAACAAATAACACACAGAATTGCACATTGTCGGGTAAGGATAGCTTAAGAACCAACAAACATGTCTGATACACAGGTGTTTTAATTAATGTTTCTACATCATATGCATCTATTTCAGTGTTTGATCAAAAGCTTTGACAAACATTTAATTCTATTTATTTGTTTATCTACCGAATAGAAACATATATGAATTAATGTCCCGTGTTAATTATTGAAAAACGTTCGAATACTACATGTATATCAATCATAAATTTGTAGACGTGTAAATATAAATGCATCACGATTAAGTTATTCAGTTATGTACATGTACATTTCTCTTTATACAGTGTATAAAATATGAAATGATATTTCGGTTTGCATCTTGAACAGAGGTCGTGAATGTATCATCGTATCTATAATTTATAAAACCTCAATAATTTATACACTTTACATCATGATGTAAACATTAACGTTAAGGTAGACGTGTTTGGTCAGCAGTCCTAAGTGAACCTTAGAAGCGCAAGTGAAGTTATCGGAGCGTTCAAAATGTTAGGTTAGGACAGCATGTATTCATTTCAGAATGTTTATCGTACATTTACTCCATTTTGTCTGGTCAGAAGACGATGTTATTATACTCCTGTATATATATCAAGTAATGTGAAGAATAAGAGAATTTGAACAATCATATTTTTTATTTAAAAATAATGGATTGAAAGATAATGGTTCATACCACATATACTACTTAATATTTGATACATACAATAGATTTTCACCACATCTGGTCAGAAAAAAACCTGTTGCAGCAATCTGTTTATAGAAGTTTGATATTTTGTCCCCAAAATATTTTTATATCATAAAGTGACATTTTCATCCATATAATAAAATCTGTGCATTGAATATTTTTATTATTATTTTTTTTTTATTTCAAGGGTATTTCATAACCGTTTATTGAACAAAAAATCAATATATCATTTAAGGTATCTAAGAGCAGGAATGACCTCTACTCCTCTCTTCTCCTAGAACATTAAATTTTAAACAACAAGAAAACTAAAAATTTTACTAACCTTGATATTTGAAATATGACTTTGGGTTGAAGTCAAAACACAGCGTGGTTGAAGATAATTATTGGTTCACAGCTTTATTTCAGCTGAAGTTATCAAGAATATAATATAGTAAACAAGATCTGTTGGTGAAACATGGATGTACTCAAATTTGCAATCTGATTAAAACCATATCTTTATTCCGCTTCTATATTTGTCCAATTGCGGATAAAGATCTGGCGAAACTCTGTTAGGGGTTATGCTCTAGTGAACTCTAATTTTCAGCCAATCAGTAGATCGGCTACAAATTCTTTGGAATGAAATTAACATCCACAGTGTGCATGACCCGCAACCCAGTGTTTGTTACATATTGCGTCACTATCACGTGCCTAGTCGAGTCATTGATTGGCTATGGGAAATAACGGTTTCGGTAACTGAAACGTCATCAGTGTTCACCAGGACATGACCTCTTACGGGGCTTCGCCAGATCTTTATCCGCAATGGGACAAATAGAGAAGCGGAATAAGGATATCGTTTTAAATGCGCATATGGTGCACAAAATTAAAAAGTATATATGTTCTATATTTGTTTAATCAAATTGTCAAATCCGGTAACGAAACAAAAATGATAAGTCCTAGTTCCTTACCTTTGACTCTCTATCATATTTACCTAAGGTGAAACTTGAATGATGTTTAGTGCAATAGATATTTTACGCTTCAAAAGTATGGTCAGTATTCCATCACTCATCTTTAAACAAAAATATAGTCCTGGTTTTGACCACAGTTTCCTACTCCACCTGCCATTTGTTCTATACTTCTTATTTATTTATTTATTTTTAAAAGTGTGTCCTTCGATTGTATTGCTTTTTGCTATCAGTGGAATGTGGGCCTGTAAACCAGTTAACCAAACCAATTGAGTAGTGTTGTGTTTGTTGTTCAATTGGCCGACCTAAGTTTTCCAGGAGCCCGTTTAATCAAACGACGTAACTCCTGGCGTAGGCCGTCTAGACTAAATTTCCAACTATTTTGCATTTCCCCAAAGAGCGCAACTCAACGTTAAGCGTTGGTTTTGTCAACTCCCTACCTTCTAACCTTTTTAATGTGTTTAATGCTTAGGAAATAGTAAAATATACTATCCACATTTAACCGGAACCATAGTCTGCCTTACAGAAATTTGCAAATTTTGTGTCTGGATTCTTTTTTAAAACTGATACTGTTTTCATTATATTTATATAGGCCTACATGTTTAAAGGAAAATCCGTTTTCTAAGTAACATGACTACGCGTGACAAAATAAATAGATAAAACAAATTCAAAACTGGAAATGTCAAAAACATCTATAGATCTAATTTGATATCCCGTTATACTATTTTTATCTAATTTATTATTTTTAGGAGGAAATGAGGAGGATGTTGGTCGTCATGTACAGTGCTATTTATTACATTATTATATACTAAATTGAAAGAAAGGGGAGGAAGGATGATTTTTTTCCACGTCGTAACCTGCTTGATTTTATGGAATTATATGGACATATTTGTTCTTATTGGCACAATTAAGCTCTTTCAATTGATTACGTATTTTCAAGCATTGCATTTGGATTCTATGACGCCATTACATGTATACATGTGTAGAAGTAAGCGTGTATCACAAAATTTATGTGTTTTAAGAACACATGCTGTAAGAAGTACCTTTGGACTTGCATAAGAGATAACTGAAGATATCTGTCAAAGTATAACAAACATCACCAAGGTCATGCACACAAAAAGAAAAATTCAATATTCCTCATGCATGCCTCTGTGCTGTGTAAAGTTAGTCAACTCGCTAATCAGATATCTACGTACGTACACACTTACACCAGTTGATGAAACACACATTTCGTTGAACTAATAATGTACGTAATTAAACTTACGCCATTGTTTGTAAGAGTTTGTTAGTCAAACATTTACATATATTGATTAATCACCATTTTTGTAATGTTATTTCATGTACTTATATGTCTATTGCATCACACTGGAAATGCGGGAACATGCAACAATTCAGTATTTAGATAGCACATGACCTAATCATGTGGCGTCGTGCAATCGCTACCTTAAACGGAATCTCAATATTTAGGCAATGTTATACATAAGGTAATGTCTTCGAGATTATCAAAAAGACTATATGTCTTGTATTGGGCCTCTCTACAGCCATATGCCGATGTGTCATTGGGCGTAGCACACAAAGTAGTCAGTGAAAATTTCTTGAGGGGCAGTCTTAAGATGTTCGAAGGCTTTAACATCCTAACTTTCGTTCCCTATGACTGTTAGTCAGGATGCTTACAGTAAAAGACCTTAGATTGTTTTCAGGCGCACAGAACAAATTGGTTTATTAATGTCACATCTCCATATCGATGATCACTTTTCAGTGCAACCAGACCAACAGAGCACACTTACCTCATGTTGATGTCACTCTCTATATATTTTTTATCATAATCTTACTCTAAATTAGTATATGTGTTTATATATAATTTTTATTACCTCTGAACTTGAGATAACGTTGATCCATTTTCTCTATATGGAGGATTATTTACAAAATTTTTAAATCTGTATCCTTTACTTGTGTTGCATTTGCGATGAGTGGGATGGTGGGCCAGTAATCCGATTAACCGCACCAGTTAAGTGTCGTTTGTTACTCAATTGACCGAGCTAAGTCGGTATCGCTTCGGTCGTACCATGAATATTTTGTAATGTCATTGCATGTATTGCATTACTTGTTGCCAAGTCTTATTTTACATCTCCTTGACGACTTCTGCCTTACAGTTTAGTCAAATGTCTGTTACTTTCCTTGCTGTACTGATCAGAAATATATACTTCAAATTTACTATAACAAACTTTGTTAATTGTTCGTTATTTATGGATTATCTCCCCCTCCCCTCATTCATAGCCATTTCCTTACATTGATTTTATATCTTACGTTTACATCAGTTGCTTTATAATATATTTATGTTTTGAATAGCTAGTTTTTTCAGCAATGAGCATCACTGAAGAGACCTTAGTCGTCAAAACGGCATATCATACACTATATTGATACACGTATATATGGTCATATATTTTATAAAGTTTTTAAAATGTGTTATTATTGATTCCATTGCTCTTTACTGGTGTATCTACAACGTAAAACATATTCAAAACATAGGACGTCGCTAATATTGATATATTTAAAATGTTTTTACTTTTCTTTTCAGTTGGTGTAGTCATCACGTCCATTGTATGGATGTTAAGCGTGTCAAAAGGTAACAATTATAACTTAATAAGGATTTTACAGTGGCCCTTGATTACTCTTTGTCTTTTACCATTTCATATTCCTTCATAAAACTGAGTGATATCCCATACATTTTTGTTACACAGTCTCAACATAGACATAAATAAACTACAATGTGAGTGCTGAGATATATTTATTTACATTTACCATTGAGATAATTTAACTTTATGACATATTGCATACCTAGATGTCCCCGCGAGAATTTCACGTTAGCATCATCATACACCTGTTGTGATATTGTGTGTCTGTAAACTTTTCTAAACAGAGCTAGTCTACAATTATCTCATTTTCATTCTTGGCGAGTGTATCTACAGTTAGGTGCAGTCCTAACCTTACATAAAGTGCACTTCGAGTTAACTTTATGACTGCTTTTCAAGTTTACTTGGCGACAACAGAGTAAACTTGGAATCAAGTTTAGTAGTAAACTTGATTCCAAGTTTAGTGCTAAACTTGATTCCAAGTTTACACCAAGTGCACTTTAAGTTTAATGTAGTTTTAAATACATGTAAATTTACTGTATTTTTCTATTAAAACAATCTCTTTATATAAGATATGCAATTGTAAATAATAAGACAATTATTTCTATCATGTTATACGAAACTGGATAATTGTAATAAACAAACGTGAAAAGTAAACTTGGTGTCACGTGATAGTAAACTTAAAGACGGAATTACTTTAAACTAAACTTGTTATCAAGTGCACTTGACTAAACTTTAAGACTGGTTTTCAGGACGACAAACTAAACTTGAAGTGCACTTGTCAAGTGCACTTGAATGTAAGGTTAGGACTGCACCCAACTGAAGCTAAAATAGGCGTAGAAAGAATCCGCAGGTCCCTACGTTATAGGAGTAGGAACTCCGTTCTCATATCTGAAATCGTGTTCCTAATGGAGGACAACCGACACATCGGGAGGTTGAAACATTTGTAGAGACCGAAAGCATTCGAGAATTTGAGCATATGTTCAGCAATCTTAAGCACACTCTGAAGTAATAAGTAAAACTGTAGTCAAGAGAAGTAGATGACTACTGCTGTAACGTCTACAGAGCGTAAAATTGCTTTGAATTGATCTATATATCCAGAAACAACCAGAGTTGCTATTTATAAGATATACTGGTTAAGAACTGACCTGTGTTTGTATGTGTGTATGTTGTCAAATCCAGGAACCTCCTATTTGTAAACATGAACATTTCCTTTCAGAAATACGTGTGAAGTTAGAAATTAAACAAACATAAATTAAAAAAAATTACTAGTCGATGTCTGGTATTCAAAGTCCAAATCAAACACTGCAGGTTCGGTGGTAATGATTTCAGCAAAAAAAAAAAAATGCAAATCTCAAAAGGCATAAGACCAGATGTCCGTAAGGATTGAATGTCTCATGTTAGCACGCAACACCCGCCACAAAATGTAGAGTAACTAAAAAGAAACTTTCACAGAAGAACGTTCTGCAAATTGGTCACAACTTTGCTCGTTCTAAAATTATAGAATTGTGCTAAAGGGAGCGAGGGTTTAGAAAAGGAAGTCGGAATTTAACTCAAGATATGTGCTGTATCACAATAGGGCAGCCTACGTATTTCGTATTTTACAGATAAATATACTTACAAAACCTGACGGATACACAAAATAACGTATTGAGTAAGTTTGCATTCACATATTTAAATATTTTTCACTTTTATTATTACAGTTATTTCTCTGGAGAGTAACATTTTTTTCATTCCCTACAACTACAATGGAAACATTTGTGATTGGACTATACAGGTTGTACCAGTGAACTACAGTTTACGTTCTATGCCAATAAATATTACCACAACCGATTATTATGGTAATATATTGTACTCAAGATCAAAGAACATTACGTATACGGAAAAATTCCGTATAGATATGTGCTCGGAAGACGAATGGAACCCAGAGATTAAAGGTATTCTGTCTATTAAACAATTTACTCTGCACTTTTGAAATATAAATAATTGTGGACAAGAAAAGTGAAGATAATTTGTGGAGCGACAAAAATGTCCTATATAAAACGTTCCAAATATACCACACTTCAAAACAGAAAACGACATAACAAAAATATTCAATCGTACTGCAGTTACGATACCCACTTAGGACAGTCAAACAAAGTAACAAACGTCACTCAGTTGATGTGGTTAACCGGTTTGCGGGCGCCAACCTTTCCACTACCATAGAAGCAGCACAATCAAAGGACACTCATTGAAAAATTTACAAATAATCCTCCATATCGATAACAAGGATCAACAGGTTTCTCAGGAGGAGAGGTCATAAAAATTTTAACACACGATACATACTATGGAAGTATATGCTAGTATCAATAATATGTTTGACGACATCAACATAAGTAAACCGTGCTCTTCTCGTCTGCAAGCGAGCTCAGATACATGACCTGTAACATCCCGACTAACAGGTCTCAGGGCCTTGTCTCCTTTGAAAAGGTTTGGACAAGATCCGTCATAGAGTCCTCACTACCTTGCTGTCGAAGGCGTTTACCTTTTTTAGAATTACTAAATATGAAATTATCGGAACCTTGAACCCTCCTATATTACCATAGAAATTGTAATGAACAATTCGCTGGATGCGTATTATTAAAAAAATCATTTCCGAATTTAGATAAAATGTCTGAATAAGATCTGTAAATTATACCAAACTTTTTCGAAGTTTATGATATCTTTAACCCTTTTTCAGACTCAGTGATATTGATTACTAAAAAATCTAAGATATCTAGAGGTGTCATTAAACTTGTCAATAAGATTGAAACTCCCAAGTTTGAATCGAATGCATAAAGTCCCTCTCATAGTAATATAGAAATAAATCTGCTATAAAGGAAGCACAGTTAGCGTCCATAGGAATTCTTATAATCTGTAGATAAATCTTTCCATTAAATTGCACAAAAATATTATCCATCAAAAATGTGATGGCATTACATAGCGAAATACAAGTCCAATATTTATAATTATCATATTGTTATTGAACATTGCAGTCGGAAAGGTGTGATAATTCTAACGAGGTACGAGCGAAAACTCTGTCTGAGTTGCACCATATTAATATACTGATGTGATCGTCTAAAGCCTATCCACAACAGTGTTACCTTAAGTATATTTAAAGTCATTATTGATTGTGTCTGTCATAATTAACGAAGTCAGAAATTGCTTCACATCTGTAGTACTAATAAACTAATTAGTTTTCTTGTACATAACGTTTTCGCAACATTAACCCCAATCTAATAAACAAGGTTATTAAAAGATAACACAGTGTTTAATAGCTGTTTTTGGTATTAAAGTTTTCCCTGAAAAACACGTTACCCCAGGGGCATGTGTTTTCCATATATTACAACGCTGTCATACGACATACGACCTTGTCTAATGCTTTGAGTAATGACGATAAGAAACAAGGTATAGCAAAAGATATATGTACGACGTAAAATCTTTTCATTTATAGAAATATGGTTTTGGTTCTGATATTTCTTATTCTCGGCTTATGGATATATGACGTAAAGCAATAATACGTCATATATATATATATATATATATATATATATATATATATATATATATATATATATATATATATATATATATATATATATATATATATATATATATATATATATATATATATATATATATATATATATATATATGTGTGTGTGTGTGTGTGTGTGTGTGTGTGTGTGTGTGTGTGTGTGTGTGTGTGTGTGAGTGTGTGTGTGTGTGTGTGTGTGTGTGTGTGTGTGCATATATATATATCGCAGAAAACTATTCGTGTTCAGATTTTAACACTTGAGTTGTCTTTAATGTTACTGCTTTTGTTTTGAAGGATAGGTGAGCCCATAAACCGGTTAGTCACATTGAATGAATAATTTCACTTGAAATGAACCATCTTTTCCTCAGTACACAGCTGCATTAATATTGTCTCTTTTGTGGAGTCTTTCAATATACAAGTTAGGTTTGTTCATGACGCCTTTCTTATGTCCTTCTTTTCCTATCTCGGATATATGTTGAACAGATCACTATAATACCAATGGAATACGCAGAATGTTAAATAAAGGCATAGATCCAAAAACGTTTTTGTTTGATGTGATCCCTTTACTCTTATTTTAGTAGTTGTGGCTCAGTCTGTTGGGCATCATTGAAAATTGTTTGAAAGTTTGACACTGAAGCCTCCATTTCAGATATGGCAAGCAAATGAGAAGTGATTAATTTTTCTATTTAACTGAATTTATCCCCTGAATTCAAGAGGAATAGGTTATTGTGAGTGACGCGGGTACATACCCGTGTGTGTGTGTGTGTGTGTGTGTGTGTGTGTGTGTGTGTGTGTGTGTGTGTGTGTGTGTGTGTGTGTGTGTGTGTGTGTGTGTGTGTGTGTGTGTGTGTGTGTGTACTTACTCGTATGCTAACCCTATGTCTATGGCGCTTTCTTTCATCCAACTCAATCAGAAAACTTCTTTGCTTTCTTTGAAAAATTTATTGTCAAATCTTCTCACGCCTTTTCTTGTTAAAACTCAGAAAAGTGTGAAAATCATGTTGGTTTAAGAAAACTGTAATCAAAGCTCTTTTATTAAGATTATACCCAATTTGATAATAGATTTGATACTGATTACTGATTTATGGATCGTTTGAAAAATTATTCGAATCGTAAAAATTTTCAGAAGTTAATTATTGCTCATCGTTAAATTCCAATATCGGACTAACTAATTCAAATGTCTATTTGTTTGCCTGTCATGATTTGAAAATTATAATTACATTTAACAAAGTATGCAGAAATGCAGTGGCGTCATGCACCATTAGGCATGAGCCATAATATGTATGGCCACAAGGTGGGCGCCAGTAAACCAGTTAACCACACAACTGAGTGACGTTTGTTACTTCAGTTGACCGTCCTAAGTTGGTATCGTAACCGCAGCACGATCGAATATTTTTGTAATGTCGTATATTCTAATATTATTAATTTTGTGTGTGTGTGTGTGTGTGTGTGTGTGTGTGTGTGTGTGTGTGTGTGTGTGTGTGTGTGTGTGTGTGTGTGTGTGTGAAATAGCTGGGGTATTTCAGTTATCAGTCTTCGAGATATCAAATTGTTACTGTACTTCATAATACGTTTATTTTTTCGGAGATGATTGTTATCGCTTGGCATATGATCTCACTCGTTTTAGGGGTTAAATTATTGAGTGGATTTTGTCCCGCGGTTGCATGATTTCTGAGACAAAGATTTTATTAATGTATTTATGTGAATTTATATCTTGTATCTTGTAAATTTTTCAGTATTAAAGCTGGAAAGCCAAAAGGAAATTGCAGTCACTTCGTTTGGTGTACAGCATAACAATCTGCGTGTTCCCGAAACAAAGTGGATAAGCAATGAATACATATTACTGGATTTCTATACATGCCTTATAGGAATCGAAAACGACACCATTGTTTACGTTTATCAAGACGAGAATTCGTCATTGGAGATAGTATACACTGTTTATTTGGAGGCTTTAGAAACATTCTGTTTAGAATCAAACAGAACTGGTCCTGCATTAATGAATAGTTCTATACCTTTCATAGCATATATGTATAACCTAAAGACAAAGAAAGACAGGAATATGGAATCCAGTTCCATGGTGATTCTTCCTTCATCTTCCGAAATGGGCGAGCTCTTTCATCTCGTTTTACCATCATCTTCGATGCATTTATCGGTGGTTATTACAGGTAATGCTATAAAATTTTATTCAAGAAGTTATTATGCATACAAAAATTTTACCGTTGTGGTGAGTATACGAAGAAAAATGACGAGTGATTAAAAATGCATAACTGAAACGAGAATTTATTTTATTTATTTGAATATAATTTATCATTATTTATATTTATCTAAAATAGATATTCTATAAAACATGTTTTCGATCTCCTAAATCATCAAGGAAGCAGAATGTAAAATATGAAGTTGACTGGTGTCATAATTAAGTAAGCAATACTTGTAGAAACATGAAAATTCAACACATTTATACGTTTTAATACACCAGTGTTCAAGAACAGGTGGCTTTATCCTACAAATTTCGTTAGTCAGCACTCCACATGACTTTACCGATTTTCCATCTGAAATTGCAATTAAATATTTTTGTTGGATTTTTTAAACTAAATAAAACTACCTTTCGTTTACCTTAATACTCCTCATCAATACTTAATAAACCTTACTACTTAATATTCAATGTTAAGCGTCGTTCACAATGTTTATAGTGTTAGTTTATAATAAACTTTTACACGTAGTTTTAAAATATGGGGGGGGGGGGGGTTCTGGATTTGTTGAGATATATATCATAAATGTGACATGCAGAACGGAACAATTTACCTCCGTGCATTTCTCTGATTCTTAGCTTAATATATGTCATAATACGCTATATTAGTGCAATACCACAATAACACAAAGAACTTTCGTATCTTTACCTTTAACTTATTGCGTCTGTGTCTTGCAGCTAAATCAAGAGGGACCGTGGAAATAATCACAAACAACGAAAGCAGGGAAATGAGTTTTACACCATTTTCGTCTTTTCACTTACATTTCAATAAAACCGAATTCGTGACTCTTACTGCATCGACACCTATCCAAATACTATGTACAATCTGGAATGTCGACAGCACCAGAGATATTAGTGAAAACGTGTTCTATCTTTTTCCAGAAGATAATTATTCAAATTGCTATACACTTTATGTTGATAATTGTAAAGACAGTGTGTGCGCATTGGTAATGGCCCAATCGCCCAGCAGAATTGACCTATTCAATTCAGATGGTCATATAAGCGTCAGTAATAGTCATTTTAAGCATGTAAATGGCATTTATTACGTCTGGGAAATACGCAATCTCACAAATGGACTCTATTTAGTAAGAGTAAACGACGAAAAAGAGACGTTAATATTGTTTGAAATGGATGCATTAAATGGTCGCTTTTATGTTGCCAATCCTATCAATGACAGTGTATGCAACGCTATTTGTGCTCAGAATACATCAGTAGAGAGAAACAGTATAAAAGGTGCTAATAAGACAACGACGGAAGCAACAAATCAACAAGACCTCCCCGATGTTGCAGAACAGTTGAATACATCTCTACTTGAAATAACAAAATCCATGCTTATGACCTCTTCAATTGCAACGACGATACATATTGCAATTCAAAATTCAAACATCAAAGGTAAAGAAAATAATTTTATTGAAGACACTAAATTCATCAACAAATCGGCAGAACTCGTAGATCACGAAAAGTTTGGAAGAAACTACACCATTAATGCAACTGAAGGAGTTCATGGCCGTGAAATTAATGCCTCTTACTCTAAGAAACAAAATTGCTCAATACAGATAAACTGCACGGTGCCCACGATGAACAATACTAATTCAGAATATGAAGAAATTAGACCCCCATCTTATCAATCACAGAGTAATTCAAGCATACAGGTCGACGTTTCTGCCATTGTTAGTGGCGTTGGACAGGGTAATTACGATTATTTATACCATGAAGTCCCTGAGGACGACACTATATTACAGGACTATATGATAGCAGTCATTGTGTCGTTATGCGTCTCCATTTTTGGCGTTATAGCTGTGATATCGACATTTTTCTTATTAGAATTTGTGTCTAGGAGGAAGCAAATCCGAAACACAAAAATAAGACCTTTTGTATCTTAATTGTTCAAAGACAAATTGTTTTTACAATAAAATATATTAATTCATTTAATAAGAAGAGATTATATTCTTTGAATTCGTGCTATTTTGCGAAAAGTTATAACACTTCATTTGCCTGTGCATGGTCACACATAGTGGCGTTCTGGGAAATACTATTGTATTGCACTCCTAAGGCATATACACAGTAAATGAAATATATACTCCTTAGTTTCTCTGTTGATTAATGTGTTACAGTATACTTGTGCATATAGGTTTTACAATTCAATATATAACATTCACTTTAACTGAGAATTTGATATTTTTGTATCAGTTCCTTCTTTACCCAAATAGCATTGAAATGAATAATAATTAGATGAAATGAATCACTGTGGGTAATATATAAGTAAATCGATACTTCGATAAGTGTTGAAAGCGGTATATATTCATATATTCGATATTCTTATCTGTTAGGAATATTCGTTAAAAAGGATAAAAAAAAAATAATAATCCGATAGTTGTTGGTCTCTATGTTTACATCTCAAGCAAGATATATGGAAACGGGGACATTAAAAAATATACTTCACGACATACGACACTCGAAAAGATTTGTTGATATTCGCCTCATGCCATTTCCTCAACGAATAACGGACAAGAACATATGTTCAAAGGTTGCAGCCGACCTCACGAACAGTTATTGAATGGAACAGAGACGAATCTTGGTTTTTTTTGTTTGTTTGTTTTGTTTGAGGTTTTTTTTTTTCTTTTTTTTTTGGAAAAGAAGGGAGGGGGTTCGGTACAGCAAGAGTTGAAATTTATAGATAAGATTAAAAGCTGATGGGACTCTTGTTTTCTAATCTTTTAGAAAGTGTGATTTAAGGTTACCAAGGTCGACCAAAATTCTTTTCTTCTGGTTGTGTCACTTCTCACGATGATTGATGAATATTATCCCGGTGTTATATAGTTGCTTTCCCCCCAACCCCCTTCCTCCCCCGGAAAAATAGCTATATAGCAGTTTTTCCTTCTAGAAAAAATTGCTATATAGTAGTCTTTCCTCAGGGGAAATATAGCTATATTGCCATTCACCCTCTCATATAGCCATTTTCCCCTTGGGGAAAACTACTATATAGTGAATTTTTCTCCCAGTGTGAAATTCCTTATGATGCGCCTTATCGGTTTCGTGTGGATCATTGGAGACGAGCATTGTTCACTGATGAGTCTCGCTTCACGCTCGTTCAGACGGACGACAATGTGTCTATCGACGTTGTGGTGAGCTATATTCTCATGCTTGCATAGTGGAACGCGACGTATTTGGAAAATGGGAGGGGGGTCTGTAACAGTATGGGCGGGGATATCTCACGGCGTAGAATCACCTCTCTTGGTTATCCATGGCAGTCTTACAGCAATAAGATATCGGGATCAGGTCTTGTGGCCACATTTCCTTCCTCTTATCCAGCAATGTAAATTAACGTTGCAGCAGGGCAACGTGAGACCCAATGTTGCGAAGATTTGTCGTGACTTTCTGACTCAAAACAACGCCATCTTATTGCAACGTCCACTTATTATGTATTACGAAAAATTGCTTGGAATCAAATCTAGTCATGGCGTGACGTCATGAATGACAAGTATAGGCAAATAAACAACAGTTGTTTACAATGAAGTAATAGGTGAAAATACAACATTATGGTAAATATATAGCAAAAGCAAGAATTATAATCATTTGGAAAAGCACTTAACAGTATATAGAAACCCCTTAAACAGAACATCATCATCAACATCCACAGGCTATTACGTTAGAACATTGTATTTTATTGATACAATAAGAACGAACGTGTATACATTCCAAACCGTTACATAAAGGGGGAACACTACTATGGGGGAAAGCTACTACATAACAGATTTTCCGTCATGGGGACATACTACTATAGAGCCATTCTTCCGGAGAATACCTACTATATAACATCGGCACTTAAATTGTCATTCATATTGCAGTACAGTTACTGGAACATTCAAGTGATGAGTAGAAAACCTTTTGAATGAATGTTAATTATCGTGAACATTATGTATAACGACCTGAATGTTTGTATTTGCTTCTTTTTATTGAGTCGGCTCTTGATCTGCACTCAATGGGATCACCCTGCATTCGACAGACAGTGACTTTCACTATCAGCAGACCGTAGTACGCCACTGAAAATTAAAGTGCCGAAGAATTTCTGATATCATCTTCAAAATTCTTGATCAGCACAATGTACTTTTAGCAATAGCAACACTCATTTTATTGAAACTGAACATAAACTAGTTTCTATAACCCAAAGAAAGAGTTGCCACAATGTTTCCAAACTTCGCGTAATAATATATATTTTTTAACTTGCCGTGTATTAATTCGCTCTTGAAATAATTGTAAGTCGTATCTCCGTTTTCGATTATAGGTATAACGAGTTTGAACTTGCATCTGTTTGAAAATTTGCCGCAACTCGTGCACATTCGTGTTTTCGGAACGATGCCATGACAAGCTCGACGCTAAAACGGAGGATCGAAGATAGAATATAGAACTCATCGTCATGCGTAGTATTCATGTAATTTATTGCTGGTAAGTTCCGTTCACGTGTAATGATAGCTACTTATTGGATAAGACGTCTCCGCACTGCCTATGGATGCATTGACAATATTAGTAGTATTGGTAACCTAGATATTCCTGCATGTCAATCAGTTAACGTACTCGGTTTATTCAACAAAAGACAGAGGAGGCAAACACAACAAACCTGAAATCTATAATATTTCCTTTGTTGCCCGTTTGCCATTTATCAATAAACTTTTGGGCCTTCATCACATTCGTACTGAACTTTATTCTATTTCACTCAGAAAATAACACGAGTTGTACGTATCGTCCAGACAATGTATATATGTAAAGATGATGGATAAATCCAAACCATAAGTCTAAAAATCATGAAACCAGAGGACATACAAAATCAGTGAAAATGAAAAACAAATGGAAAATAACAAAATATGTCTAATTGAAGAGCATATGTGAACCCCTGTGATGGAGTGAGATCAGGTGCCCGGGGAGAGTGAGCATCTCCTGCTTGCTAGCAACACCCGTCACATATACCCAGTAGAAAGAGTCAAATCGTGTAAATTCCATATGTATTTATATATGTAGAAGTCAAAGTAGGTAACCTTCTAGTATAGAAGGTGTCAAATCTGTGTAAAATGATCGGAATCGGTCTCAGTCCAGAATATCATTTAAAAGTCTGGATAACGAGATATCATATGGAGTAATAAGAGTCTCGTAACGACCGTAGAACTTCCTCAGTGACGTTGCTAGTCTAGCACATATATAACCCTGGTTGAGCAGCTTAATTAAAAGTCGCCTAGCCCTCAGAACAAAGTCATTGTAATTTGAACATGCTCTGGAATAACGTATTAACTGATGTAAAGATGATGGATAAATCCAAACCATAAGTCCAAAAATCATGAAACCATAGGACATAAAAATCAGTGAAAAACAAATGGAAAATAACAAAATATGTCTAATTGAAGAGCATATGTGAACCCCTGTGATGGAGCGAGATCAGGTGCCCGGGGAGAGTGAGCATCTCCTGTTTGCTAGCAACACCCGTCACATATACCCAGTAGAAAGAGTCAAATCTTGTAAATTCCATATGTATTTATATATGGAGAAGTCAAAGTAGGTAACCTTCTAGTATAGGTGTCAAATCGGTGTAAAATGATCGAAATCGGTCTCAGTCCAGAATATCATTTAAAAGTCTGGATAACGAGATATCATATGAAGTAATAAGAGTCTCGTAACGACCGTAGAACTTCCTCAGTGACGTTGCTAGTCTAGCACATATATAACCCTGGTTGAGCAGCTTAACCGAAAGTCGCCTAGCTCTCAGAACAAAATCATTGTAATTTGAACATGCTCTGGAATAACGTATTAACTGAGATATGAATACGCCGTATACGGGCGATGATGGAATGTTGCTACTTATGAAAGGAAAGTTTGTGATAGCGAAATTGAAATCGTCACGTTTGTCATAGAGTGAGGTGTTCAATTGACCATTAATGTCGAAAGACAACATAATATCTAAATACGAAGTAGAATTACTATTTTCTGTGGTTTCTTTGACATCAAGTTCACTTGGATAGATGATGCTAAGGTAATCCGCGAATGAAGGATTATTAATTGAAAGCAAGTCATCTAGATATCTGTAAGTAAAATTGAAGCCAAGAGCCAATTGGATTTTTTCCATGCGAAAGCAAAGACTGAATGAACTCAGCTTCGTATGAGTAAAGGAATATGTCAGCCAGAAGTGGAGCACAGTTAGTGCCCATTGGAATGCCGACAATTTGTTGAAAAACCTTTCCTCCAAACACCACAAAAATGTTATCGATAAGAAAGTTCAACATCTGGATGACAGCTGTTTCCGTGTATTTATTTTTGGAATCAGAATTTTCCCTAACAAAGTAAGTTTTATCGTGGCCTATTACTATATATTTGAATTTGCGGCTTCCGTTTTTACTAGTAAATGCATTTTGAATAATTTCCGCTAATCTGTCTTTTAATTTCTGACGAGGGATCGTTGTGTAAAGACTCGAAAAGTCAAAAGACTTGATGGAGTGAATTTTAGAAAAACTTTTTGATTTCAGATGTTCTAATAACTCTTTTGAATTTTTAAGGATCTACATTTGATTAATTCCACTTCTGGAATATACTGTATCGCAATATCAATGAAGGCCAGATTTAATTTCTGATAATATTTTTGTGAGTAGCATCGATACCTATTTTGTAGAACACTTCGAGGAACCAGCGCTATAGCGTTGTTTGTAAGGATTTTTGTGTATTTTTGGTATGCAGTACATCTATATATCTGTAAGTGAAATTGAAGCCAAAAGAAAATTGTTTTTTCCTTGCGAAAGCAAAGACTGAATGAATTCAGCTTCTTATGAGTAAAGGAATATGTCAGCCAGAGGCGGAGCACAGTTAGTACCCATTGGAATGCCGACAATTTGTTGAAAATCCTTTCCCCCAAACACCACAAAAATGTCATTGATAAGAAGTTCAACATCTGAATGATATACTGATATAAACTTTGTAGAGTATAGACAAGATGGCATTTTTGTGGACATATCGACCGCTAGATGTTTCGTCCCGTCAAGTCAGATTTATCTATGGAAAAATCTAATCGCTCTTTCATCAAAATTAAATTTGCAAATAAAGGTATTGACTATTTAAATTTTGTCCAAATTTTAAATCATAAGTCTGTATTAGAGAAAATACCTCCATATTTCAAAAACAAAGATCCGCTGTGTATTTCCTATAGCTACACACTATCAGTTGCATTCAAAATTATAATTACAAAGGGTTTCTACAGTGTCTTGATCTTAGCAACTCTGCATGTCATCCTCAACCGTGTGCATGTTCCTCATCTAATTTTGTATATTCTCCTTGTGGCCATGTCATTTCTGGTGATCTTGATATTGTGAAAAACACCAAATTAAGTGAACTTTTACTTAAAGAAAAAAGAGGAATTACTGGCTCAGTTATGTGGCAGAAGTCACCATGGAGCTATACAAGACATGAATATAAATAATATACTAGAACATATAACACATTACAAAAATATTTGATTGTAGTGCAATTACGATACCGACTTAGGACGGTCATTTAATTTGACAAAAGCCAAACAAAT
This sequence comes from Pteria penguin, assembly GCA_035048485.1. Lineage (NCBI taxonomy): Eukaryota > Metazoa > Mollusca > Bivalvia > Pterioida > Pteriidae > Pteria > Pteria penguin. Next base: position 191,589 of record CM068591.1, on the reverse strand, counting down.
GGTGTGGTTAACCGGTTTATGGGCCCACCTTCCCACTTACCGTAACAGCAGAACAATCAAAGGACGTACATTTAAAAATTTGTAAATAATCCTCTATTTAAAGAACAAGGGTCAACAGGTATCGCATATTGAGAGGTCATAAAAATATAAACACGTAAGGTATTGTAAAACACATAATGGTAAAAATATATATGCGACATCAACATGATAAACCGTTCTCTGCCAGTCTGAATGCGAGCTAAGACCCTAGATCTGTAGGAGTCCCGACTAACAGTCAGAGGGGACGAGGTTCAGTACCATGTCTCCTCTGAAAGAGGTTTGACAAGGCCGATCGTATAGTCCCCACCGCCCTGTTAGTCAGCGTGCAACGTTCAAGTAAAAGTCTGCTTAAAGCTGTAGAGGGGCCGAATACAAGACCTATAGTCTTTTTGATGATCTCAATATCATATTGTCTATTTAGGAGACGTTTGACTCTTTTATTACATGATAAAATAACGTTATCGGAGCCTTTTACTTTCCTTAGTTTATATACGAGATCACCGTAAAAATTAGGATGGGAAATTCCATTGGATACATACTGTTGAAAAGAAATATTTCCAAATTTTGATAGAAGTTCTGAATAAGATCTGAAGAATTTGCCGAATGTTTTTCTTAGCTTGTGATATCTGTAACCCTGAGTTAAAAGTTTAGTAGTAAATTTCGTTTATGAAAGTCCAAAACATCGGTGCAGCCTCTGACAAATCGAACTAATTGAGATATATAGATACCATATGATGGGAGTCGAGGGACATCGCCATCCAAGTAAGGGAAATTTACAATAGGAAATCCAAAATCCTCACGTTTATCATAAATATTAGTATATATTAGGTGGTTGATAATTTTGATGTTTAAATCTATGAAAGGTGTAGATTTATCTCAAGTATTAGCATTATTAAATGTGAGCTTTGGTGGATATATTTCTGATATAAATTGTTCGAATTCAGGGTTGTCGATAACCAAAATGTCATCCAGATATCTGCAAGTATTATTAAATTTGTCAATGAGGTCAAAACGTTTTGATTTTTGAATAGAAACCATAAAATCCCTCTCATAACAATAAAGAAATAAATCTGCTATCAGAGGCGCGCAGTTAGTACCCATAGGAATCCCAACTATTTGTTGATATATCTTGCCATCAAATTGCACAAAAATATTATTCATGAGAAAGTCTAGTGCTTTACATAATTCCTTGCAAGTCCAGTATTTATATAAGGTCCAAAGTACAGGGAACCCAGATCATTCACATGGAGCGAAAATTTTGTGAAAATATTATCAACTGCTGCGAGGAATATGTTACACGATGGGCAAAAAGAGAGGAAGTACAGGTCGACACTCTTTCGAAATGGATAAAAGCTATTGCAGTACAGCTGAAATCAAAAATTTTAAAAATTGCAAGGCTCTGTTAACACCAGATTCCAATCTAAGTTTAAAGATCTTGATGTTGTCAGAGAACTCACCTTCCTCCAAGAACATTATATCATTACACCAGTAGATAAAGCGTCTAATAATTATACATTTACTTGTAAAATACGAAAATATCTTGTGTTACATGACTATCGCATTAAAAACAATATACCACAGTGGACATACACGAACCCCTGAAATTCAGAGGTGAGACCAGGTGCCCGGGAGGAGTGAGCGTCTCTTGTTTGGCTAGCCACACCCGCCGTGAATGCTCTGACATACAGACGAAACAATAAAATTCAGCACTGTGTACATACATGAACGTGAAAAACATTGTGTAGAGAGTGCCACAGTCACATAACATCAGGAAAAAGGGCATAATAACACTTAAGTCAAAGAAAAATTACTTTGGCCGCCTAGTGAAAGAATAAGGATTAAATTCAGCTCTAGGAAATCCTACTTATACTCTCACGAACTTATTCAAAAATGCATTTACTCCTAAAAACGGAAGCCGCCAATTTAAATATATAGTTATAGGCCATGATAAAACTTCCTTTGTCAGTGAAAATTCTAATTCCAAAAAAGGGAACAAATGGCTCTTGGCTTCAATTTCACTTATAGATATATAGATGACTTGCTTTCAATTAATAACCCTTCATTCTCGGATTACCTTAGCATTATCTATCCAAGTGAAATGGAGGTCAAAGAAACCACAGAAATAGTAATTCTACTTCGTATTTAGATATTATGACAAACATGACGATTTCAATTTCGCTATCACAAACTTTCCTGTCATAAACAGCAACATTCCGTCATCGCCCGCATAGAGCGTATTCATATCTCGGTTAATGCTTTATTCTAGAGCATGTTCAAATTACAATGCCTTTGTTCTGAAGGCTAGGCGACTTTCAGATAAGTTACTCAACCAAGGTTATATATGTGCTAGACTAACACCGCCACGGAGGAAGTTCTATGGTAGTAACGAAACTATTATTACTGAATATGATATCTCGTTATCCAGACTTTTAAATGATATTCTGGACTGAGACAGATTCCGATCATTTTACACAGATTTGGCACCTTCTGTACTAGAGGTTTACATACTTTGACTTCTCCATATATAAATATATATGGAATTTACACGATTTGACTCTTCCTACTGGGTATAAGTGACGGGTGTTGCTAAGAAGCAGGAAATGCTCACTCTCCCCGGGCACCTGATATCACTCCATCATAGGGATTCACGTATGCTCTTCAAGTAGACCTATTTTGATATTTTCCACTTAGCTTTCATTTTCACTGATCTGTATGTCCTTTGGGATAATGATTTTCGGATTTATGGTCTGGATTTATCCATCATCTTTACATTCTAAAGACATTTATAAAAAAAAAACTCTGTTAAAATATGCCCATGTTTGCTTTACCTTGTGGAACTATTGTTTACATCTTAGATAATAGATATATGAATAACTTACATAACAATCGATTAATTGATTTTGGGGCATCTTCCATGTAACGAAATTTCAAAATAATATTTTTACAGTTATATTTACATATATGGCACCTGTTAGGTGTTGCATTTTCTCACTACAAAACCGTCATTTTCTTACTACATTACTATATTGCTGAACTAATAGGAAAGACTACATGGATTTTCCAGCATTCTCATATGTTTTGTCTTCTGAAAACATTGATTAGTGTTGTGAAAACAATAATAGACAGTGTTGTTAAAAATATAATGTTTAAAAATTTGTTCTATGTTCAATGTTTTAAAGGAGTCGACTGTAGGAACTTCCAGTCTTTTAAATCTTTTAACTAAATTAATTTTTTTAAGTTGCATAATTTATTTAACATGTTCATGTTTACACATAGTAGGAGATGCTCACTCTCCCCGGGCACCTGATCTCACTCCATCACAGGGGTTCACATATGCTCTTCAAGTAGACATATTTTGTTATTTTCCATTTGTTTTTCATTTTCACTGATTTTGTATGTCCTCTGGTTTTATGATTTTTGGACTTGTGGTTTGGATTTATCCATCATCTTTACCTGAATGTGGTAGAATTCTTCAGTTCTTTCCACAAACTCTCCCTTTCTTTATAAACAACAAAGTCACAAATATTGCACCATGTAATCATAAGCTGCAAATTCAGTAATTCATAAATCTAAATTCATAAATATCATTATTCTTATCTGAATTCAATGTATCACAGCTCTTCATCACATTAAAAATTGTCCAAGTCACCTGCTTCATCTAGTCTCATGCTTCTCACAGTGAAGGGGCATTTTAACTGTAAGATAATAGTTTCTTTGTAATTACATACTTCGTCATCAGGTGAAGCTCATAGCAAATTAAACACATTTTTATGACATAATTACACTCATGTAGATGGGATTGTTACCTTGTTGGGGTATTTTTGGCGTTGCCATCTTGTTCATGTTTCCTACCATAGTGCAAATTTGGATTTGACCTGTTTCCTTTATTTAACTCATTATAAATGATTAATTATGCTGACTTAGGTTGCCTGCATATTACTCCGCAAATAACATGCTATAAGACTGTTTTCCCTGTATTGGTGTTATGTTTGATTTCTTCGTGATTCACATTCCTGTTTAGATTTACTGACTCCTGCCTGTGGCAAGATGACATGAGCTTTTTTCAAAAACTGACATGTTACACCTTTCAGAATCGATACTAGGTACAGATGGTATCTTCTGGCAAAGCATACGTGACTTGAAGTAACCGTAATATTAATTTAATGATATTTCACCAAATTTGTACATTTTGCAAAAATCACTTGCCTTGTTTACTTTACAGTGTTGCCTCTTTGCTGTTTACTTTAAACTGCTGCCTCGGCTGGTTATAAAATTATTAAACGCCTTCAACATCGACAATATGACCCCGTGATCATCACTAAGACCATAGATCTTGTATTCGGTTCCTCTACGATCCAATGCAGGCTTTTATTTCAGCGTTGCACGCTGAATGACGGGGTTATGACGGGCTTTGTCCAAACCTTTTTAGACAACGTCCTGATTCTCGTCCTATCTGCCTGTTAGTCGGGACTCCTATTGATCAAGGATATGAGCTCTCTTACAGACAGGCACAGCACGGTTTACTTATGTTGATGTCTCCTTACATTTTTTTATACCAACATATCATTCTATAATTGATTCGTGTGTAATAATTTTTTATGACCTCTCTCCTTCAGAAACCTGTTGATCCTTGTTCTGTATATGGAGGATCATTTATAAATTTTTAAATGTGTGTTCTATGATTGTGCTGCTTTTGCAATGAGTGGGAAGGTGGGCGCCCGTAAACCGGTTAACCGCATCAGTTGAGTGACGTTTGTTACTACAATTGACCGTCCTAAATCGGTATTGTAACCGAAGCACAATCGAATATTTTTGTAATGTCGTTCCGTGTAAAGTATGCTATTGTCAGTTTTTTTGTGTGCAGGTCCTTGATTTGTGTCATACAGCTTTGTCAGATCTCTTTTCTTTTCTCTTTGATATAAACTTAACCAATGACACCAGTCCTCGGCTACACAGCTTTAAATAGTCAGGGAATAGTAGAGTTGAAAAAGGAAATCTCTGCTACCCTCCTTATATACAAAGCTCACAACATATCAATCTGCCCTCATACAATTTATGATAGAAATAGATTATTAAATCCAAGACACTATAAGGGTAGTTATTCTTTTAAGTTAGATTAAGATTTCTAACTTACATGATTGGTGTTAACAGCATGAAGGGTATCCTTACTCTCCCCTCTCCCCGATTACCTGATTTAAATACAGTTTACGGTTCCAGGATGTTTAAAATGCTCATTTGTAATTATCATTTGGTTTCGTTTGATTTAATCCCCCCACCCCCTCCGCTTTCTTTATTATTATTTTATTAAATTTATATGCTTTCCGGTTTCATGGTTTGTCAGTTTGCTTTTATCACTCATCTTATCATATTCAAAATCTCCACCTACAATACCAAACGCATATATGTGATGAAACATGTATTCTGTTGATCTGTAAGCTAATAGCAAACACATATTTGACTAATGTAAAACACACACACACAAAAGTAGATAAAAAGCAAGCAACATTTAGTAATATGTAACAAAACTTTAAGCTAAGTTGATAGATACGAATATTTTAAGGCTTTCGGTATATTCATCAGAGTTTGAAAACATATAAATTTTGCGCAAGAATCAAGGTATAAAACAGGAAAGAAGACATTTGTCATAGATGTACAGGAAAAGTCGCCACAGAACACAAGAGACATAAACAATTGTGACAACAACCGAAATATGTCATGCTCAGACTGATGTTCATTAAAGGAAATAGAACAATATTTATCCCTAACATCAAAGAGCATAAATCTCCCAAATTTACCATAGAAATAAAACTGATAGGAATGGTGTAAGCTAATGATATAACAGAAAAACACCAGACGATAAATACTAAGATTATCGTAGGACAACTATGATTAACTATTTACTTTCAATATATATACTTGGAAATATACTTGGAATTTTGATTTAACAGCAAAATAGTTGGAACGCTAGATTCTTTCGGTCTGAGACTTTTAAATGTCAAAAGCTCTTTGAAATGTAAATTTAATAATCTTCTCAAGAACTCTTCAACGTTATTACAAGAGAATTGAAAGGATTTCTTTGCAAAATTCTTCAATGATATGTTAATATTTGAGCGTTACAGAAAGCAATTGCGTAATCTATAAAACTAATTACGACGATACTTAAAACATCCAATCCATTGCTTAACACACACACACACACACACACACACACACACACACACACACACACTATGTATTGTGCAATAGAACATGCCTGCACTTAGGAGTGTTTCTTCTACGACATACTGATACTGATTTTTATATTAATATTCCTCATCACGTAGATAGTTAAATTTTGTTTGCAAGATGTGCAGATAGAAATAAAAGGAAGTAGTTTAAATTCATATGACGACGTTAAATCCAATAAGACAAAATATATTACAAAATATTGACAACTATTTAATTGACCTGACTGAATATATTTATGACAAGGTAGATTTTAGATAGATATGAATCAATAATCAATGATATTGACCAAGCAGTGAAAGTGTAAACAGTAGTCTAAATACTGTATGTAGAAAAATGTTCATTAAGGTGGAAGCGAATGCCACGTGAAAGCATCAGTTATTCAGATCTTAATACGTTTGATACTTCTTTTCAAAAAAAGTTTATGTATATATATATATATATATATATATATATATATATATATATATATATATATATATATATATATATATATATATATTGTACGTGTCAGAAATTATGCAAATATTTAACCTTTTGGACTTCGATAAAACATCTGACAATATTTAAATATAATCGTCTGTTACATTTATAGCAAATTAATTTGCCACTATATTGATAAACAAAATAAAATCAATAAATTCAATTTTCGATTCACTGTGGAATTATGTTAATTATACGGTTTATATCCTTTACATCGACAATGTTATGCGATTATGTTTTGGTTTTTTACCAGGGCATGTCTTTGGTGATTTGTGTCATACAGTTTTGTAAAATGTCTTCTGTTTTCTCTTTTTTATTGAGGTCTCTGTTCGTTCTGGCCCGGTTTTAGCTCAATCTTAACAAATGAAACTGCTTGACTTTGAATGTAATTGTTTAACCCCATTGAGTATAGCAGTGGTATAATTTACCCACTCTCCAAAAAAGCAGAACACTCAAAGGACACACATTTACAAATTTATTAATAATCCTCCATATAAGGAACAAGGATTTCTTACTACGAGAGGTCACAAAATTTTTTGATACACGAACGATTTATGGAATAATATGCTAGTATCTAAAATATAATAGGTCACATCGTAATAAGTGAACCGTGCTCTGCCCGTCTGTAAGCGCACTCATATACTTCATCTAACAGTCAGAGGGGACAAGGCTCAGTACCTTTTCTCCTCTGAAAATGTTTGGACAAGGCTCGTCATGGAGTCCTCACTGCAATGTTAGTCAGAGTATAAGGCTGTAGAGAGACCCAATAAAAGACCCATGGTTTTTGTGGTGACCTGGGGGTCATACGGCCGATGTCGAATATATTTAATAATCTTAGAACCCGTTGATATGAAATTACCGGGACCTTTGACCTATCTTAGTTTGTATATTAGATCAAAATCGAAATTGAAATGACAAATTCCACTTATACGTATTGTTAAAAAGTCACATGTTCTAATTTACATAATGTGTCTGAATCAGATCTGTAAAATTTACCTAAAGTATTTCGAAGTTTATGGTATCTATAACCCTGGGTTAGAAGTTTGAAAATGATTCGAACATTTTTGCGTGAAACTCTAAAACGATACTACAAGCTATGGCAAGCGGAAGTAATTGAGTAATATAAACACCTTATTTTGCGAGTCTAAGACCATTACGATCTAAATAAGGGAAAAGGGATAAGGGTCATCATGTTACTATAATATCATCCTTATATTTTTATTTATTTATTTACAAGTCTTTCTTTTTATATATTTACCATAGTATGATATTTTCTCCTATTATTTCATTGTAAAGTTTGTCGTTTACTTGCGTACAGATGCCATTCATGACGTCAGACTGTGACTCGAGGTGCCTTTGAACTGATCAATATTGTCGAAACGCTTCGAGATATGAACGGAATAAATGAAGTATCTCTCATAGCAATAAAAATAAATCTGGTATAAGGAGAGCAAAGTAAGCACCCATAGGAATCCCAATGATCTTTTGATAAATCTTGCCATTAAATTACACATAAATAGTATCCCACAAAAATGTGATGACATTATCTAACTCAGCATAAGTCCAATATTTATAATCATTTCTGCTTGAGAAAAATCCAGATGTAACTGAAGTACAGAGGTGTGATTTAGACTCTTTAATGAAATCATGACGTAGAGGGGTATGCAGTGTCGAAAAAGTAAAAGTAGAAACTGCAGTTAGACCGGAAGTAATATGTTTAGAAAAGATAGTTGTAGAGCAATGACTGGAATTTCATATGAAACGTGATTTATATGCACTTTTGTGTAGTTTGGGAAGGAATATTATTGTGAAAAAAAATTGTCAATATCTCAATTTTTAGGGTTTTTCTCATGAATTTTTTAAGACTTCGAAAAGGGAGGTGGGGGTGTTTGTATAATCTGGGAAGCGAATACATGGTTTGAGGATCCTTTTTGTCAATGCTTAAACTGAAGTCGGACATACTGATACAATGATCGGAATAAGAAATTGCCCTTCAACAATTGAGTTTCAACATATGTAGAAGTTGAAATCAGTTTTCAGAACTGCAAAATAGTATATATTTGTAAAACAACGATAATATTATTAGCTGCTTTGTCAGCAGATACGATGACAAGTATTTTGTAAATCCGCCATTTTGTTTTTATAGACTGTGTCGGTGTTATATAGTGCTTTTTCCCCATAGTAGTTCTTCCGCTTACGTAACGGTTTGGAATGTAAAGACGATGGACAAATCCAAACCACAAGACCAAAAACCATGAAACCATAGGACATACAAAATCAGTGAAAATGAAAAACAAATGGAAAATAACAAAATATGTCTACTTGAAGAGCATATGTGAACCCCTGTGATGGAGTGAGATCAGGTGCCCGGGGAGAGCGAGCACCCCCTGGAAATCATATACGTTCGTTCTTGTATCAATCAGATAACATTTGAAATACAAATGTATTATAGTGATAGTCTGTGGATCAAACCGAAGGTGTTATGGTTAAGGGGTTTCTATATACTGTTAAGTGGGGGGGGGGGGGGTTATTATTTTTTTATTTATATTTTTATTTATTTATTTACAAGTCTTTCTTTTTATATATTTACCATAGTATGATATTTTCTCCTATCATTTCATTGTAAAGTTTGTCGTTTACTTGCGTACAGATGCCATTCATGACGTCAGACTGTGACTCGAGGTGCCTTTGAACTGATCAATATTGTCGAAACGCTTCGAGATATGAACGGAATAAATGAAGTATCTCTCATAGCAATAAAAAATAAATCTGGTATAAGGAGAGCAAAGTAAGCACCCATAGGAATCCCAATGATCTTTTGATAAATCTTGCCATTAAATTACACATAAATAGTATCCCACAAAAATGTGATGACATTATCTAACTCAGCATAAGTCCAATATTTATAATCATTTCTGCTTGAGAAAAATCCAGATGTAACTGAAGTACAGAGGTGTGATTTAGACTCTTTAATGAAATCATGACGTAGAGGGGTATGCAGTGTCGAAAAAGTAAATGTAGAAACTGCAGTTAGACCGGAAGTAATATGTTTAGAAAAGATAGTTGTAGAGCAATGACTGGAATTTCATATGAAACGTGATTTATATGCACTTTTGTGTAGTTTGGGAAGGAATATTATTGTGAAAAAAAAATTGTCAATATCTCAATTTTTAGGGTTTTTCTCATGAATTTTTTAAGACTTCGAAAAGGGAGGTAGGGGTGTTTGTATAATCTGGGAAGCGAATACATGGTTTGAGGATCCTTTTTGTCAATGTCAATTTGGAAATCATATACGTTCGTTCTTGTATCAATCAGATAACATTTGAAATACAAATGTATTATAGTGATAGTCTGTGGATCAAACCGAAGGTGTTATGGTTAAGGGGTTTCTATATACTGTTAAGTGGGGGGGGGGGTTATTATTTTTTTATTTATATTTTTATTTATTTATTTACAAGTCTTTCTTTTTATATATTTACCATAGTATGATATTTTCTCCTATTATTTCATTGTAAAGTTTGTCGTTTACTTGCGTACAGATGCCATTCATGACGTCAGACTGTGACTTAAGATTCGATCCCAGATAACTTTCGTAATACATCATAAGTAAATTAGGAATTTATTAGTCAAAATGTTCCACTGATAAATATAAGAATTGACCGTACAAGAATTCCTTGCACATTCAATTCCTAAATAAATGAAGACTGATGCATTATATATATCACAATATCACTCATAATTTACAGATTACATGATGAACATGAGAATAACCCACCCAGGTGTCCACGATTTGCAATTTACGACAAGGCTTGTCTAGTCGCAGATGTTGTAAATCATGAACACAAGAATGTGATTGTCTTGTCCCTTACGCAATGTATGAAAGGTCTCATCTCGAAAAATCTATATGCGAAGTTTCAAAGCTCTACACTCTTTTGTGTGGAAGATAAAGTTACACTTTAAGGTCAAGGTCATTATGTCAAAAGTCATGGTTCCAAATATAAGATCTTATCACAAGTACTCTATATATGAAGTTCCAAACCCTATCCCTTTTGGTACAAAAAATACAGCCAAAGATTTTGAAAATACGTCAAACTCCAAGGTCAAGGGTTTAGTTAAAAAATCATGGTCCCAAATAAAGGGTCTCATCACAGGGAATCTATATCTGTAGTTTCAAAGCCTTGCACACCAATGTAGTCAATGTTTTTGCCCCAGGATAAGAGTAACAAACGTGTCAAAAACTAGATGCCTCCGAATTTCATTCCGGGGGCATAAAACGAGCTTGTTTTTCTCTTTTCCGTATGTATATAAAACGATTTCTCGAATTGAATAAGGATATCGCGAATGAAATTCTAATAGATTTATCTCTATTCTAAATATATATCTATCTGTATCTGGAAAAGAGATTAAAATTAAAGACATTTCTATTTAAGAAAATGAGATATCTCTAAATTCATTGGATATATCTCCGTATCAAATGTTGAGATATCTCTGTTTTAAATAGAAATCTATTTATTAACTAGGTAACAAGCTGGATTTACTTATCTGTGAAAAGAAAATCCGGAATTTAACATTGGGGGGAAATCACTTTATAGTAGTTTTTCCCGGGGGGGGGGGGGGTGGCTATAAAAGGGGGGATGGCTATATAGTCAAACTATATAGTAAAAGTAATATATAGCCATTTTGCCGGGGGGGGGGTGGCTAGGGAGAAAACTACTATATAACACCGGTATAGTACGTGGCTGTTTGAATAAATGGGGATAAAGTGTAAGATTATCGATTCGAATATCGATTATTTTAAGATTATAGTTTTCCAGTCATTCTTTTACATCATTTTCACACCATCGTTTACAATAAGTATTTAGTGCTTCTTCAACAATATCCCGGCATTTTGAAAAAATCTATCCTGGAAGGTAATCTATATTTAGGCCCTTTTTTTTAAAAGCGAACGGATATATTTGTCAGAATGATTGATTGATTGATTATTGTTTTACGTTACTTCACGGTTATTTCATGTATATTGTGACGGCATGTGATACAGTAGAGGTTTCGTGGTTTTTAATAATGCTTTCCATATTTTTAATAATTGTACTAAGAGAATTCTGTAATATGTCAAATGATGCAGCGATTTCTTTCTTTTGTCGGTCCCTTTTATCAACGGCCTGTATAACTTCATATTTTGTTTTGATTGAAATCGCCGTCCTTTTGAGCTCGGACAACGTGTACAACTGACTACATTCCGTCTCATCTCAAATAATTAATTACTAATCACATCCATAGGCACGTACTTGAACTGTTATCAAAACAAACACTTTACAGATGAGTTCGTTAATTATCGGTATTTAATTTACGTGATTGTTTGGTCAGTAATTATCTACTTCACTATAAAGATGGCGTTTATAAAGCAATTTTATGTTTGGGGTCTTAGAAATGGGTCGCAATAGACGTAAATTTGCAATAACCGTGTTCGCTAAAACCCTCACATCTTGGTATGCATATGAAGGAAATATGCTGGGGATCTCACATTACTTCGTTCTAAGTATGAATTCGTAGTATGCGTGTTCGTAGTATTCATGTTTTACTGTAATAATAATAATAATGATAATAATAATAATAATAATAATAATAATAATAATAATAATAATAATAATGATGATGATGATGATGATGATGATGATGATGATGATGATGATAATAATAATAATAATAATAATAATAATAATAACTAGAGCTTACCTGTTGCCGAGGCAACAGGGCGGGTCTTCCTCTTCAGAAAGAAAAAAAGAAAAATACGTAGATATAAAGAAAAAAAAGAAAACAAACGAGATACTCAAATGAATATACGCATTTATTGCGGCCTCATAGATATGCCGATTAGGACAAAGGAGAAGTATATACATAGATACATGTATATATCTCACCGAAACACTATGTAAACACTTATGTAATTCATGCGGCATGAATACAGCTATAGAAAGTCTGTGTATTACAGAATTCCTATTCAGAAGCGTGGTGACGTAATACGACAAAGCTGGATAGAGTGTGTGTATTGCGCATTTCAACGGTCAAGTGAGCTGTATATATACCACTGAGATGAATACTATAGTAAGGAGATAAAGAAACTCAAATTTAGGTAAAACATACATATTGAGGGATTCCTTTATAACTGCCGATTAGATATTCCAAGGGGAAAGCGCAGTTACTCCCGAATGCATTAATAATTAATCGCGAGTTACTGCGCTTTCCCCGTCTTTATAAGAGCGGCGCTGTGCGAGGTATTAAGCAAGGCAAATTCAATGCACTTTCTAATGTGTAATCCCGACGCTCGTCGGAGATTTGTTTATTGCGTTGTTAATCAGTAGCGGGTACAGTGTAAAAAATGTTATTTTTGTTTAAGAATTCGAATTCAAATTCTTTCTCATACTCTCGTTTTTATTCTTTGTTCATACGAAGAATAAGAAAATACATGAAAGTTACGCAAGTAGGTTATTTTTTTTAAAAAATCTTTAAATTGCTCACTTTCAAATACTGAGAAACATGTTTCGTACTAAAATCGTTACGGAAAATCGTTTCGTAATACTCTGGAAACGATAGGACTTAAAATAAACAAATTTTGCAAATTACGTAATTATTTTAAAACTTTAAATTGAAATAGCGGCCAAACTAAAATAGATAGATTATCGGCCGATAAATTTTGTAAAGATATGAACCTAGAAAATATGATAGTTCAAATTTGGATACTGTAGCATTAAAAATAAGCTATATAGGGGAGAATTTTAAATTTAACTAATTATTACGTAATGTTTTTGAAAACTTTCATTTTTTAACTTTTTTTTAATTAAACGGGTAACAACGTCTTTGAGAGTCAATAGGAAAAATATAAAGTGTGTAGATAAATCCGTTTTTCAGAAATTGAAATTGAAAAAATCGCTAATTACGGCGCGTATTTCTCGCTTTCCGAGGGCGACTCTCGATAGTTTTGTCCGATAACCTAAGGAAAACAGCAAATCATAGGAAGTTTTTGAAAAATAAATTTAAAAGAGTGAACCCTTCTCACGTGCAGGATTTATTTTGGTGGCCATCCGACCAAAAATAAGCGAATGACAATGAAATAATTTTAATCACCTGATTTTAATTTTTTTTTAAATTTTCACTTTAAAATGGTAATAGAATGGTTTTAAAATCATAAAACATAGTTTTTATGGCGAAATTAATATTCTAAATCGTTTAGTAGCATTTTTGAAATGCTAAGACTTAAAATAAAACATTTTAAAAATTACGTAATTTTTAAATTTAAATAGCGGCTATACTATAAAAGCTAGATAATCGGTGTTGGCTTCAATGTCAAGAACATACCTGTCAAAAATGAAAATAAAAAATTTAACACTCTATTTTAAATAATAAACTTGTATTTGAGAAATTAAAAAAATAAAGCACTGTTATGTAATTTACTTAAAAAGAATAATTTTTCAATTTTTTTTCTTATCAATCAATTTTCCCTGGCTCATCAAGTTAGTAACACAGATCAAAAAGGTTGTTGGTCAAGCCGTTTCTGAGAAAATGGCAGTCAAAGTGCTGAGAATAATAATAATAATAATAATAATAATAATGAAAAAACATAGTAAAGAAAAAACTTCACAATAACAGAAGGGTCTTCCGATGGAATCGGAAGACCCTAATAATAATAATAATAATAATAGTAGTAGTAGTAGTAGTAGTAGTAGTAGTAGTAGTAGTAGTAGTAGTAGTAGTAAAGTGTATAATAACACTTAAGTGAAACCCTCCGCTTAGGAACTTTTTACGAGCCCTACAATGCAAAGGAAATAAGTGTGCCATTAATGTTAAATACGAATTTTACTGGTGTCACATGACTCTAACAACAATGTACCACAGTCGGCATTCACAGACTAAAGTGCAAAAGAATTCTTCATTTAGTGAACTTGATAGTATTAGAGTGCTTTTTTTCTCATCATTGCTTAATTGCAATAGAATTAAGAATGACTGAACATGATTCCACAGAAACATGCAGCAATAAGTATTATCCGTGCAAGATAGGAACGATTCTGGTGAAATGCCACGAACATCAACAAACTAGCGTGGACATTTCTCAACTTTTCTAAACGTTTCGACCTTATTGAGAAGTTCAATGACACTTCTAGGTATCTTATTGACATATTAGTTATCTATAACCTTGAGTTTGAAAACTATATTACTGACATTTATCCACCTGAAAGAGAAAACAGAAGACATCTGACAAATCTGTATGACAAAAATCACCAAGGAATGACAACAGCAGGATATACACGGAACGACATTACAAAAATATTCGATTGTGCTGCGGTTTCGATACCGACTTAGGACGGTTAATTGAAGTAACAAACGTCACTCAATTGGTGTAGTTAACCGGTTTACGGGCGCCCACCTTCCTACTCATTGCAAACGCAGCACAATCAAAGGAAACACATTTAAAAATTTATAAATAATCCTCCATATAGAGAACAAGGATCAACAGGTTTCTCAAGAAAAGAGGTCATAAAAATTTATTACACACAAAAAAATGATAGAATAATATGTTGTTATCAAAAATATGTAAGGAGACACCAACTTAAGTAAACCGTGCTCTGCCCGTCTGTAAGCGAGCTTAGATCCTTGATCAATAGGAGTCCCGACTAACAGTCAGAGGGGACGAGGATCAGGACTTGTCTCCTCTGAAAAGGTTTGGACAAGGTCCGTCATCGAGTCCCCACCTCCCTGTTAGTCATCGTGCAACGCTCAAGTGAAAGGCTGCATTGGGTTGTAGGGGGACCCAATACAAGATCTATGGTCTTAGCGATGATCTCGGGGCCATACTCTTTGATGTCGAAGGCGTTTAATAATTTAAGAACCCGCCGATATGAAAATATTGAAACCTAGTTTGTATAGTAGATCACAGTAGAAGTTGGGATAGGCATTCCTATGGATACATCTTGTGGAAAAGAAACATTTCCGAATTTAGATAAAATGTCTGAATTAGATCTATAAAATTTACCATCATTTTTTGAAGTTTATGATATCTATAACCCTGAGTAAGACGTTTAAAAGTAATCTGAGAATTTTTTTCGTGAAAATTCAAAACGTTAGTGGTGGCTCTAGCGAAACGAACCATTTGACTAATATAAATACCTTATGATGGGAGTTTGGGAACATCGCCATCTAGATAAGGGAAATTTACAATAGGAAATCCAAAGTCATTAAGTTTATCATATATGTTGGTATGAATATTGTCGATCGATAGTGAAAACAATAATTTTGATCAAAAAGTGTGTATTTTCTTGATTTATGTGATTGAACCTTCAATATTTTGGAAGGAATACGTTTTAACACGCTGTGGATTTAACAACTCTGAAAATATCTGTGCAAAATGCCGAGTTTTAAAGGGAAAAAAAATCCCAAACAGAAGGTTAGTGATCAAAACTCGCTTAAGGCTACAAGTTTAAAACCAACAACTAGTACGACTGGCAGAGAAGTGAACACGGCTCAAGCCCTACAGAATATGCAGGAGGTGTTACAAAATATCATTACGAGATTAAACAAATGTGAAAATATAATCGAAAGTGTAGACGAATTGAAAGCTGATAAATGGAATGAGGATGTGATTGACCACAGGCTAAAGTACACCTCTGAACAAGCAGAATATAGTGCGTTCAAAATATCAGAAATCCGTTCGGAAAATCTTAAGCTCCGCAGACGATTTGATTTACTGAAAGCAGTGATTATTCGTATGGACAATAAAATCACTGACATGGACAGGGAAATAGTGGACTATTTAGGGGAGATCGATGCGTGACAACATCTGAATTCATAATTTTCAATATACTACGAATGAAGCTCTTAAGAAAGTAGTGCCCGAGGCTATTAAAAAGCATCTAGGTGTTGAGGTGGAGTTTATTAGAGTTCATCGCAATGGAAGCAGGGCTATAAATTCAAGCAAACCTATCACAATTACAGGAAAATTAACAGACGGCAGTGAAAAGGATGAAATTCTAAGGCACCAAAAATTATGAAACAATCGAGAGTACAGATTTCTTTCTTTGTTACGCCATCAGTGTCGTGGAACAACGCAAACGTTTGTATGATATCTCAGACGTGTATCGAAGTCGAAATATCAATACACGAGTGGTAAAAAACAACATAGTCCTTCTGAATGGAATTCACCATTAGGACTAGGTTCCGCTCTTGTCAAACGCTGAAGTCCTGCAACTAGCCGAACCCGATGTAGGTGAATGATATACGATAGAGACGGTGTCAGCGGGTCCGATTGAAAAAGGCAAAAGTGTTTTCTTTGCAATTGGTGGCTGCGTATCTCCTGCAGAAGAGGTGAAGGAAGTGTACAAAAAAAAGTGTGCTCCATCTGGACTCTGCCAGCTCACATCATAGGATTTTGGTGTACAGATATATGGATTCTCACCGGAAAATGTGTGAAAGCTACCATGACGATGGATAGTTCGGGGCAGGACGCAGACTCATTTTAAAACATATATGCGAAAACAACATCATGAACACTGCGATTGTCCTGACTAGGTGGTACGGAGGAAAGCACATTGGAAACGACCGCTTCAGGATCATAGAAAATTTGGTTTGTGACATAGAACATTTATTATATAATTGAAATCCTGTTACATGAAGAACGAAAAATATTCTAAACTATTACATAGAATTCTGAAATAGGAAATACTTTACAAACTATTCCTTTTTTATACTTCATAAATTATCCATTGATATGGACATATACTAAGTGTAAACACTAAAAATCCGGTATACAAGTTAGAAAGAAATCCGGACCTTACTATTTCACCGTTTCAATTTGTTGTACTAGTGTCTAACCTTTATTCCCAGTATTGACTACGGTGCAATATTTTTCCCTACAGTAATGGGTATTTTACTATTTTATTATCTAAGCTTCGTATATCGTTGATATACTTCCATATCGTTGATAATAATACCAAGGATGGATCTTAACTATACTTCCCTGATAATAAGAGGTGGGGCTACGTCTTCATTTTTAGACTACGTCTACGCCTATATTATGGGTTAAAATGTACGCTTGCCTATCTGTGGGGAGCACAAATGCCATGCATGAATATACATGTAAAGTAATGGATAAATCCAAATCATAAAAGAAAAAAGAGGAGTTACCGGCTCAGTTATGTGGCAGAAGTCACCATAGAGCTATACAATACATGAATATAAATAATATAATAGAACATTTAACACATTACAAAAATATTTGATTCCAGTGCAATTACGATACCGACTTAGGACGGTCATTTAATTTGACAAAAGCCAAACAAATGGTGTGGTTAACCGGTTTACGGGCCCACCTTCCCACTCACCGTAACAGCAGAACAATCAAAAGACGTACATTTACAAATTTATAAATAATCCTCCATGTAAAGAACAAGGGTCAACAGGTATCGCATATTGAGTGGTCATAAAAATATCAACACGTAAGGCATTGTAAAACACATAATGGTATAAAAATATATGCGATATCAACATGATAAACCGTGCTCTGCCAGTCTGAAAGCGAGCTAAGACCCTAGATCTGTAGGAGTCCCGACTAACAGTCAGAGGGGACGAGGTTCAGGACCATGTCTCCTCTGAAAGAGGTTTGGACAAGGCCAGTCATATAGTCCCCACCGCCCTGTTAGTCAGCGTGCAACGTTCAAGTAAAAGTCTGCATAAGGCTGTAGAGGGGCCAAATACAAGACCTATAGTCTTTTTGATGATCTCAATATCATATTGTCTATTTAGGAGACGTTTGACTATTTTATTTCATGATAAAATAACGTTATCGGAGCCTTTTACTTTCCTTAGTTTATATACGAGATCACCGTAAAAATTAGGATGGGAAATTCCATTGGATACATACTGTTGAAAAGAAATATTTCCAAATTTAGATAGAAGTTCTGAATAAGATCTGAAGAATTTGCCGAATGTTTTTCTTAGCTTGTGATATCTGTAACCCTGAGTTAAAAGTTTAGTAGTAATTTGTAAATTTCGTTTATGAAAGTCCAAAACATCGGTGCAGCCTCTGACAAATCGAACTAATTGAGATATATAGATACCATATGATGAGAGTCGAGGGACATCGCCATCCAAGTAAGGGAAATTTACAATAGGAAATCCAAAATCCTTACGTTTATCATAAATATTAGTATATATTAGGTTGTTGATAATTTTGATGTTTAAATCCAAGAAAGGTGTAGATTTATCTCAAGTATTAGCTTTATTCAATGTGAGCTCTGGTGGATATATTTCTGATATAAATTGTTCGAATTCAGGGTTATCGATAACCAAAATGTCATCCAGATATCTGCAAGTATTATTAAATTTGTCAATGAGGTCAAAACGTTTTGATTTTTGAATAGAAACCATAAAATCCCTCTCATAACAATAAAGAAATAAATCTGCTATCAGAGGCGCGCAGTTAGTACCCATAAGAATCCCAACTATTTGTTGATATATCTTGCCATCAAATTGCACAAAAATATTATTCATGAGAAAATCTAGTGCTTTACATAATTCCTTGCAAGTCCAGTATTTATATGAAGTATATTGTTTGTTGGAAAAGAATCCAGAGTTATTGGAAGTACATATGTTCGTTTTAGATTCTCTGTGAAAACACCATTGTATAAGAGACAGCAACTTGCTTTTAATCAAATCATGAGGCAGAGATGTATAAAGTGTAGAAAAATCAAATGTAGAAATTTGAGTCGCTTTGAAATTTACCGAAAGAAGTTTGTCTATAACTTCATGAGAATTTTTAATCGAACAAAAGTAATTGATGTTACTATTATGAAATGCGACATCGCAATATTTGATAATATGATCTTTTATAGCAGTTAGAGCAGACGTAATATGCTTCGATAGTACCGTAGTAGAGCAGTGGCTAGAATTAGATATGAAACGTGATTTATATGGACTTTTATGTAGTTTTGGGAGCCAATATATGGTTGGTAGATCAAATTTATCAGTTTTAATTTTGAAGTCGGACATGGTCATGAGGTGATCGTGCAAGGTGCTGTCTTTTGAGGTAGGGCTTTCCACATATGTATGAGTGGAGTTTAATTCGTTTTTAAGTACTTCAATATAATATAGTTTTCATACAACTATTATGTTATTACCTGCTTTATCAGCAGGAACAAAGACATACTTAGCATGTAAGTCAGCTATCTTCTTTTTAATAGAATTTGCCGTGAATGTATTAGGCTGTTGAAATAAATGCGGATTTTCCGTAAAGTTCTTAATACGGATATCGACAATTCTTAAAATCTCGTATTTCCAATCATTAAGAGCATGAACCTTTACCTGTTCTTTTTTACACCAACGTTTACAATATGTAGTTAAAGCATCTTCTATAACGTCACGGCATTTATTGAAATCTATCCTGGACGGTAACCTATATTTAGGTCCTTTTCCAAAAAGGGTGCGCAATTTCTTGTCCGAAATACAGTTTAGGTCACCAGTAATAACATGACCTGCCGGTTTATAAATAAGTCCGAAAATCATGAAACCAGGGCACATACAAAATCAGTGAAAATGAAAACAAAGTGGAATATAACAAAATATGTCTACTTGAAGAGCATATGTGAACCCCTATGATGGAGTGAGATCAGGTGCCCGAGGAGAGTGAACATCTCCTGCTTGTTAGAAACACCCGTCACATATACCCAGTAGAAAGAGTCAAATCGTTTAAATTCCATATATATTTATATATGTTGAAGTCGAAGTAGTACAGAAGGTGTCAAGTCTGTGTACAATAATCGGAATCGGTCTCGGTCTACATTGTCATTTAAACGTCTGGATAGCGGGATTTCATATGGAGTAATAAGAGTCTCGTAACGACAATAGAATTTCTCAGTGACGTTGCTAGTCTAGCACATATATAACCCTAGTTGAGTAGCTTATTTGAAAGTCGCTTAGCCCTCAGAACAAAGTCATTATAATTTGAAGGTTACATGTTAAGTTCTGGGCTTTTGTACACACTGCACAGATAATTAAGTCATTAAGGGTGAGGATTTGTATTTCATTGAAAATATATATTGAGGTATGAAATTTGTATGGCTGTACAAATATATCAATATGGAATGCATACATAGAACTACATGTACATATATAATGGTTTACAGTTGTGCAATGAATATGTATTAAAGTATTACATGTGCTTAATAAATGTTGCAGAGTGTGTAACTAATAATACTTGTGCAGTATCTGCAGATTAGGTGTATTTGTGATTTGTGCTCGTGACTGAGTGAGCACATTCATTGGTTTTGCATAAATTCCATGACTTCATGTATGTGTTACTTAAGGGAATGCATAAGCGTGCACATATCATGGAAATGATGCATCTAATGAAACTATACATCAGAAGTTATATAGTGTTACTGTCAGAAATAAACCCTATCGTAAAGCCAACAAAAATAACAAAAATATATATAAAGCTTACAACTATAAAGTCCGATGAAGGTGCAGGTAGGTAGCAATTCCGGAACGCTGAAGTCCGTATTACATTAGTATCCAGTGTGCAATTTCACAGCTCAATAAATCCAATTTAAGCAGTCGGTACACAAGATAAATCCCCAGTATAAACGTAGAAAGGTAATGTAATGCCGAAATACCAGAGTCCATGCCTTATATATATTTCATAGTTTCTAGTTTTTTATAGTTATTTTATCATGTAATAAAATATTCAAACGTCTTCTAAATAGACAAAGTGATATTGAGATCATCAAAAAGACTATAGGTCTTGTATTTGGCCCCTCTACAGCCTTATGCAGACTTTTACTTGAACGTTGCACGCTGACTAACAGGGCGGTGGGGACTATATGACGGGCCTTGTCCAAACCTCTTTCAGAGGAGACATGGTCCTGAACCTCGTCCCCTCTGTCAGTTAGTCGGGACTCCTACAGATCTAGGGTCTTAGCTTTCAGACTGGCAGAGCACGGTTTATCATGTTGATGTCGCATATATTTTTATACCATTATGTGTTTTACAATACCTTACGTGTTTATATTTTTATGACCTCTCAATATGCGATACCTGTTGACCCTTGTTCTTTACATGGAAGATTATTTATAAATTTTTAAATGTACGTCCTTTGATTGTTCTGCTGTTACGGTGAGTGGGAAGGTGGGCCCGTTAACCGGTTAACCACACCATTTGTTTGGCTTTTTAAATGACCGTCCTAAGTCGGTATCGTAATTGCACTACAATCAAATATTTTTGTAATGTGTTATATGTTCTAGTATATTATTTATAATCATGTATCGTATAGCTCCATGGTGACTTCTGCCACATAAATGAGCCAGTAACTCCTCTTTTTTTCTTTTAGTTTCTACAATGTTCAAGTAATTTCCAATATAGAAACATCTAGATTCAGCAGAACTTTCAAGAACTTTCACCAATCATTATGGAAGTAAGCAAGTTATATAACATACAATTACAGAACTTTCTAGTACTTAATAGAACAATTAATAATATAAAAGAAAAAGGAGGATTTACTTGTTAAGTTATGTGGCAGAAGTTGCTTGTAATGTAAAGATGATGGATAAATCCAAAGCACAAGTCCAAAAATCATAAAACCAGAGGACATACAAAATCAGTGAAAATGAAAAACAAATATAACAAAATATGTCTACTTGAAGAGCATATGTGAACCCCTGTGATAAATCGACCAAATGTAAAAGTTAATAGTAAATTTTAATTTCCCGCACTTTTGTATATTTATACTATACCAGAATTCATTGTGATTATTAAAGTTCGTACATGAAAACACGCCTGTCAATTCTCCTTCACGAAACATGGTGTCAGAGTGACTTAACAGTGAGGAAACGCCTAGAGACTATTACAAGAGTGTTTCAGGTGATATTTGCGTAATTCTGAGCCATCATGCCCAAATTTAACCCCTAGATTCGTTTGATTTTAGTCGCCCTAGTGAGTGGCCCGAATGGAAACAGAGGTTCACTCGGTATGGTATAGAATCGCCACAAAGCTCGACAAAGGGAATAAAAGTATCCAAATTAGTTCAATGATTTACGCAATGGGACTCCACTCAGAACACATATACAAGTCTTTCATATTTGGGGAAGGTGATGACGAGACTAAATACGAAGTAGTATTGAAAAAATACGATGACTATTTTCTGCCAAAGCGCAACGTAATTCATGAAAGGGCGAAATTTCATCTAAGATCTCAAGCCCAAGAGGAATCTGTTGAAACGTTTATTCGATCATTACATCCGAGCATTGCGACTTTGCAGATAAGTCAGAGGCAATTCGAGACAGGCTAGTCATAGGTATAAATGACAATGAACTATCAGAAAAACTCCAACTAACTAAGGATTTGACACTTGATAAAGTATCAGAAGTGGCCAGGAACTCCGAATTGGTCAAATTACTAATTAAAGATCTTCAGTCAAAGAACTTGGACGCAGTTAATGTCAAGCAAAATGCAAATCGCGGAAGAGGTTACGCACAACGAAATCAGGGAGCACATGCACAGCCGAGTCGTGGCCGAGGACTTAATGTAAATTGACAAAATTCAAATCATCAAGGGAATGCAAACCATTCGCTATATCGTCGTTGTAATCGTAAGCATCAGGAGGGTCAGTGCCCAGCACACAGACGTCGTTGCAGAAAGTGCAAGCGCATGAATCATTTCGCTATTTGTTGTCGCTCTAACAATGTTGCAGGAGTGCATGAGGTTGTCGATGATAATTATAACCATCATGACTACTTTCTTGGATCAGTTACCATCTGAGGGAGAACCATGGTATGTTAAACTCAAAATCTGCGGTTCAGATGTTCAGTTCAAAATCGATACCGGTGCCGATATTTCTATAATTTCCGAGCATACGTACCGATCACTACAATTTCAGCCGAAATTACAAACAAACACCTAATGGTGATCTTGATTCACTGGGTCGTTTCAAGGTAACTACCAGAATCAAAGGCCGTTCATTTCGATGATATTGCACCAAAATTAAGCGGAGCAACATTTTTCTGAAAATTAGACGCAGCGTCGGGATTTCATCAACTTAAATTGCATGCGGATAGTAAAAAAATGACAACATTTATCACACCGTTTGGGAGGTATTGTTACATGCGTGTACCTTTCGGAATAACTTCCGCTCCTGAAATATTCCAAAGGCGTATGAGTGAAGTTCTCGCAGGATTAGAGAGTGTAGATTATAGATGACGTCATAATCTATGGATCCTCACAAGAGGAACATGATTTTAGATTAAATGCTGCTTCGGACCATATTCGAGATGCAGGGACAAAGCTAAATCCTGACAAGTGCGAGTATCGTAAAAATAAAATTAAATACTTTCGACACATGATTTCAAAAGACGGTATTCAGCCTAGTAAAGAACGTGTGTGCGCTACATTAGATTTGCCGCCACTAACCAACATCAGCGACTTACGCCGCATTATCGGAATGATTAACTACCTTAACTACCTTGGTCGATTTGTTCCCGATCTATCCAGCGTCATGGAACCTATAAATAGTCTCCTTAAATCCGACACATCCTGGACTTAGGCCCAACCCCAGCAAAGCGCATTCGACAAAGTCAAGAAACTTATTACTGGAGCTCCTGTGTTCGCATTTTATAACATGACTTGTCCTGCTATAGTGAGTGCAGATGCCAGTAGCTATGAAATCGGAGCAGCGCTTTTCCAAGTTATCGATGGCGAGACAAAAAGAAAAAAGGAAAAAGAGGAGTTACTGGCTCAGTTATGTGGCAGAAGTCACCATGGAGCTATACAAAACCTATTGCATTTGCATCTCGCACATTTACCGTCGCCGAACGCAAATATGCCCAAATAGAAAAAGAATGCTTAGCCGGAGTGTGGTCATGTGAGAAATTTGACCGGTATTTCATGGGAATCGATTCTTTCCAACTCATTACTGATCATAGACCATTAGTGCCGCTTATCAATACTCAAGACCTTAACAAGGCACCATTGAGATGCCAACGATTACTAATGAGACTGCGCAGGTACAGTGTAATAGCAAAGCATGTTCCTGGGAAACAGCTTCTGGTACCTGATACACTGTCAAGAAGTCCTCTGTCCTCCAATTGTCAAAATCAAATCGTCGATGACGTAACCGCTTACGTAGCATCAGTTATAAATACTAAACCGTTATCAGATGCAAGAGTAGAAGAAATAAGGAGCAGTACATCAATAGATCCGATTTTACCCGACGTCATGAAATATGCTTGGCAAGGATGGCCACAAAAGGAAAATTCATTATATGCTGAGCTCAAACCATATTTTGCGTCAAGATTTGAATTTTCGGTGTCTGCTGGCATATTATTTTACAGAGACAGACTAGTGATTCCAGAATCTATGAGATCTGATGTACTTGCTGCAATACATACAGGGCATTTTGGGCTAAATAAGTCAAGAGAGCGTGCAGAGTCGTCAGTGTGGTGGCCCGCACTATCTAAAGACTTAGAAAATTTGATCAGAAGTTGTTAGTTATGTAATGTGAATCACCCTAATTAGCGTAGTGAACCGCTCAAAACTACACAGCTTCCTAGCCGTCCATGGATGAAAATTGGAGCAAATCTTTGCGAGTTAAAAGGGAAAACTACCTCATAGTAATGGACTACTTTTCTCGCTATTTAGAAATCGCTTATCTTGATAATATTTCAAGTGTTTATGTAATTGGTCAACTAAAGAATATGTTTGCCCGATGGGGAGTACCGGATAACGGAGGTCAATTCAGTTCAAAGTCGTTCAGAAAGTTTTCCACTGACTATGGATTTCACCATACATTCTCCGGTCCACACTACCCTCAATCAAATGGTGAGGCAGAGAATGCAGTTAAATTGCAAAGCGTATCCTTAAACAGCCAGATTTTCTAGCACTCATGGCATACCGTAGTACCCTAGTAAGCGCGACGGGTAACAGTCCGTCTGAACTCATTATGGGTTGCAAAATCAGAACAACTATTCCGACGTGTTCCGAACAACTGGAGCCAAAATGGCCCGATTTGCGAAAAATTCAGGAAAAGGATGGAAAATCCAAACAAAAGATGCGTTCTAATTTTAACCGCAGGCACAGAGCTCGCACTTTAGAACCACTGTGCGTTGGAGACCGTGTAAGAGTAAAAACAGACAAAGAATCCTCTTGGGATGATGCAGGAATAGTAACTTCAGCAGACTACTCAAATCGTTCATATATCGTAAAAGCTCACATAGGAAACCTCAGGAGAAATCGAAGGCACCTTCTTCTTGTTAATGAAGAAACGTTGAATTCTTCAGTGCCAATACGCAGTCAACCACGCTTCGAAAGTGATTTTCAATATTCATCAGCAATTGAACTGAAAAACGCCATTCCTACAAGAAGTTCCAACGTAGAGGAATCGAACACACTTCCTACTGATGAAACTCTGAGTGCACCCGTCGCAAACACTCCGCCGAGTAACCAGAGTAACATTCCACCAGTTACCGTTACCCGCAGAAGTCGTGAAATAAAAAAGAAAAAAGAGGAGTTACTGGCTCAGTTATGTGGCAGAAGTCACCATAGAGCTATACAATACATGAATATAAATAATATACTAGAACATATATCACATTACAAAAATATTTGATTGTAGTGCAATTACGATACCGACTTAGGACGGTCATT
Organism: Pteria penguin; assembly: GCA_035048485.1. Taxonomy (NCBI): domain Eukaryota; kingdom Metazoa; phylum Mollusca; class Bivalvia; order Pterioida; family Pteriidae; genus Pteria; species Pteria penguin. The sequence continues at coordinate 165,165 of CM068591.1, read as the reverse complement.
TAATTTGACAAGAGCCAAACAAATGGTGTGGTTAACCGGTTTACGGGCCCACCTTCCCACTCACCGTAACAGCAGAACAATCAACGGACGTACATTTAAAAATTTATAAATAATCCTCCATGTAAAGAACAAGGGTCAACAGGTATCGCATATTGAGAGGTCATAAAAATATAAACACGTAAGGTATTGTAAAATACATAATGGTATAAAAATATATGCGACATCAACATGATAAACCGTGCTCTGCCAGTCTGAAAGCGAGCTAAGACCCTAGATCTGTAGGAGTCCCGACTAACTGACAGAGGGGACGAGGTTCAGGACCATGTCTCCTCTGAAAGAGGTTTGGACAAGGCCCGTCATATAGTCCCCACCGCCCTGTTAGTCAGCGTGCAACGTTCAAGTAAAAGTCTGCATAAGGCTGTAGAGGGGCCAAATACAAGACCTATAGTCTTTTTGATGATCTCAATATCATATTGTCTATTTATAAGACGTTTGATTATTTTATTACATGATAAAATAACGTTATCGGAGCCTTTTACTTTCCTTAGTTTATATACGAGATCACCGTAAAAATAAGGATGGGAAATCCCATTGGATATATACTGTTGAAAAGAAATATTTCCAAATTTAGATAGAAGTTCTGAATAAGATCTGAAGAATTTGCCGAATGTTTTTCTTAGCTTGTGATATCTGTAACCCTGAGTTAAAAGTTTAGTAGTAATTTGTAAATTTCGTTTATGAAAGTCCAAAACATCGGTGCAGCCTCTGACAAATCGAACTAATTGAGATATATAGATACCATATGATGGGAGTCGAGGGACATCGCCATCCAAGTAAGGGAAATTTACAATAGGAAATCCAAAATCCTCACGTTTATCATAAATATTAGTATATATTAGGTGGTTGATAATTTTGATGTTTAAATCTAAGAAAGGTGTAGATTTATCTCAAGTATTAGCTTTATTCAATGTGAGCTCTGGTGGATAAATTTCTGATATAAATTGTTCGAATTCAGGGTTGTTGATAACCAAAATATCATCCAGATATCTACAAGTATTATTGAATTTGTCAATGAGGTCAAAACGTTTTGATTTTTGAAGAGAAACCATAAAATCCCTCTCATAACAATAAAGAAATAAATCTGCTATCAGAGGCGCGCAGTTAGTACCCATAGGAATCCCAACTATTTGTTGATATATCTTGCCATCAAATTGCACAAAAATATTATTCATGAGAAAATCTAGTGCTTTACATAATTCCTTGCAAGTCCAGTATTTATATGAAGTATATTGTTTGTTGGAAAAGAATCCAGAGTTATTGGAAGTACATATGTACGTTTTAGATTCTCTGTGAAAACACCATTGTATAAGAGACAGCAACTTGCTTTTAATCAAATCATGAGGCAGAGATGTATAAAGTGTAGAAAAATCAAATGTAGAAATTTGAGTCGCTTTGAAATTTACCGAAAGAAGTTTGTCTATAACTTCATGAGAATTTTTAATCGAACAAAAGTAATTGATGTTACTATTATGAAATGCGACATCACAATATTTGATAATATGATCTTTTATAGCAGTTAGAGCAGACGTAATATGCTTCGATAGTACCGTAGTAGAGCAGTGGCTAGAATTAGATATGAAACGTGATTTATATGGACTTTTATGTAGTTTTGGGAGCCAATATATGGTTGGTAGATCAAATTTATCAGTTTTAATTTTGAAGTCGGACATGGTCATGAGGTGATCGTGCAAGGTGCTGTCTTTTGAGGTAGGGCTTTCCACATATGTATGAGTGGAGTTTAATTCGTTTTTAAGTACTTCAATATAATATAGTTTTCATACAACTATTATGTTATTACCTGCTTTATCAGCAGGAACAAAGACATACTTAGCATGTAAGTCAGCTATCTTCTTTTTAATAAAATTTGCCGTGAATGTATTAGGCTGTTGAAATAAATGCGGATTTTCCGTAAAGTTCTTAATACGGATATCGACAATTCTTAAAATCTCGTATTTCCAATCATTAAGAGCATGAACCTTTACCTGTTCTTTTTTACACCAACGTTTACAATATGTAGTTAAAGCATCTTCTATAACGTCACGGCATTTATTGAATTATATGAAATCATCATAATCATGGTACTTTGAACAGTTTACTTTATTGCATTTGATAGTATTAATTTAATATTAATTTAATGTCTCCCCGGGCACCTGATCTCACTCCATCACAGGGGTTCACATATGCTCTTCAAGTAGACATATTTTGTTATTTTCCATTTGTTTTTCATTTTCACTGATTTTGTATGTCCTATGGTTTCATGATTTTTGGACTTGTGGTTTGGATTTATCCATCATCTTTACATTCATTGTATTTCACCCATAGTGAAGAGAGATAAAACATTTTATTCATTTCAAGTTCGATATTTTTGCTAATAATACAACTATTTCATATAATTATATAATCATATCTTTAGTAAACTGGGAAATTCAATACCTGTGTACATCCATTTTTGACTTTTGAATCTTTCAATATATATTATAGAGACAAATTTTTGAGATAAATCTATGATTCTATTATCTTAAGAAAGGAGATGTTTGTGAATCAGCCAAATGTAAAAGTTTATGTAAATTTGAATTTCCCGCACTTTTGTATATTTATACTATCCCAGAATGCATTGTGATTATTAAAGTTCGCACATTAAAACACGCCTGTCAATTCTCCTTCACGAAACAAAAGTGACCATGAAGCAATACAATACATGAATATCAATAATATACTAGCACATATAACACATTACAAAAATATTTGATTTGTAGTGCAATTACGATACCGACTTAGGACGGTCATTTAATTTGACAAAAGCCAAACAAATGGTGTGGTTAACCGGTTTACGGGCCCATCTTCCCACTCACCGTAACAGCAGAACAATCAAAGGACAAACAAAAAATTATATGACCCTGATAACAATATGTATATAAAAAATATAGAACATATATACCTTATAATTTAGTGCACCATATGCGCATTTCGACAACTTATGTAAGATAGATTTTAATGTGTGTATTACAGACCTGATTATCATCTAAATGTGAGAGTAATACTGAGTATGGGTATAGATAGAGGTCAGATGTATGTGTGTATCGAATATATGACAGTTAGTGTGTATTTGTATTATGCATGTGTGTGTGTGTGTGGGTGTGTGTGTGTGTGTGTGTGTGTGTGTGTGTGCATTCATAAATATTAGTATATACGAGTGTATTACGTTCTGTAGATTGGAATACAGTGTTATATATAAGATTCTACATATTCTTGTAATGATTGGATACCAAAAGTGGACCCACAAATGATAATTGTTTATTTCAAAGCATAACTCACAAATTTGAAGATCAAAACGGGGACATTATCGTTACATGTACATTCAATCTATCGTTGTGAAATTTACTCCTACTTATCTCTTGCAATGCTTTGCCTTTCTATTCCTATATTATTCAACTGTATATGTACTATTTTATTTCAGTTTAGTTGTCAATGCTATATCCCAATGCAACATAATCATGTCTGTGTTATAATTTACAAAAACTTGATATTGTGTGTGGATCATGATGTTGTAACGTTACACATTGTTGTCATTTTGTACAAAAACGGTTGAAATTATGAGTGCAAATTGCCAAGGCTAGGTGACTATAATAAAAGAAAAGATGCTTTTAAATATTTCAAAAGTAAAAATGTTAACTGCTTACAAGATACACGTTTTACAAAAGAAAAAAAATCAAATTCGAAATGAATGGGGTTTTAATGTATGTTTTAATTTATTTTTACGACGGTTATTTTCCAAGGGCAAAACGATTGGCCGCTAAGATGCTAATGCAGGGATATGTTAGAGAACGTCTGAAATGGTCACTGAGGAAGTTCTACGGTCGCTATGGGGATCTTGTACGAGAATATGATGTGTTTCTTTCTAGAATGATTGATAATATTCTGGAATGAGACTAAATGACCTGTTCAATGAATACACAATATGACTTTGTAAACCAGTTTTGTACTTTCAATCTATCGACATTGTTGTGAAATTTACTCGAGGACACTTGTCGGGCAGTCCTTTATATATATATATGGATAATGTGAATAAGAAAACCATAGTGGCTGAGGCGTCGCCCACTATAAAAAAAAGCCTCAAACTGCAATGTGCAAGGACACGTGCATAGCAGTTAACTTAGGTGTCCCCAATATTATCTTAAATGACGTTTGAAATCAAACATTTGTGGTAAGCACTACTAATGAACTCTGGTATCAACATGCGGATGGCTTCATAAACATCAAGCCCTGTAAGGTTAAACTAGTTGACGTAATAAAAGATTAGCAATTCTCCCCTTATGATTGTGAAATGTCTAAATGCGGGACCAAAAATTGCAAAACTTGCAACATCTTAATTCCAGACAATTTTTTACGAGTAATTTAACATACCTTTCATACGCATAGTTTTGACCATTTGAATTGTAAGAGTTCAAATATTGTATACGGTATTGAGTGTTCACTCTGTGGGTTAATAAATGTTGGAGAGACAAAGGGACAACTCCGTACAAGAGTATCAGGTCACAGGTCCAAAATACAATGTGGCGGAAACCAATTATTTTATCGCCACTTCAACCAGTCTGACCACTCTATTCTCTCAGTGAAAATTAGAATTATAGAAAAAATATATCACCCGACATAAAATGCCAATTTAAGCACTCCTTTTCGTCGGAAAAGAGAAGAATACTGGATAAGACGTCTCGGCACTGCTTCGCCCTATGGATGCAATGACAATATCAGTAGTATTGGTAACCTAACTAGTCCTGCGTGTCAATCAGTTAACGTGCTCGGTTTATTCAACAAAATCCAGAGGAGGCATCGAAGTCATGGTACACGCAAATACAACAAACCTAAAATACATGATATTTCCTTTGATGCTCTTTTGCCATTTATAAATAAACCTTTGGGGATTCATCACATTCGTACAAAACTTTATTCTATTTCACTCAGAAAATTACACGAGTTGTACGTATCGTCCAGACACTGTATATATACTGATATAAGCTCTGCAGAGTATAGTCTAGATGGCATTTTTATGGACATATCAACCGCTAGACTTTTTCGTCCCGTCAAGTCAGATATATCTATGGAAAAATCTAATCGCCCTTTCATCAAAATTAAATTTGCAAATAAAGGCATTGATTATTTAAATTTTGGCCAAATTTTAAATCATAAGTCTGTTTTAGAGAAAATACCTCCATATTTCAAAAACAAAGATCCGCCATGTATTTCTTACAGCTACACACTATCAGTTGCATCCAAAATTTATAATTACAAAGGGTTTCTACAGTGTCTTGATCTTAGCAACTCTGCATGTTCCTCATCTCATTTTGTATATTCTCCTTGTGGTCATGTCATTACTGGTGATCTTGATATTGTTAAAAGCACTAAATTAAGAGAACTTTTACTTAAAGGTCCAAAATACAGACAACCCAGATCATTCAAATGGAGCTAAAATTTTGAGAATATTATGAACTGCTGCGTGGAATATGCCACACGATGAGCAAAAAGAGAGGAAGTACAGGTCGGCACTGTTTCGGAATGGATAAAATCTATTGCAGTACTGCTAAGATCAAAAATTATTCTTTTTTTTAATCTATTTTTAAAGATCCTGATGTTGTCAGAGAACTTACCTTCCTCCAAGAACATTATATCATTACACCAGCAGATAAAGCGTCTATTAATTATACATTTACTTGTAGAAATATTACTTTGACAGCCTAGTGAAAGAATTAGGATTAAATTCAGCTCCAGGAAATCCTACTTATACTCTCACGAACATTTCGGTTTCGGAAGTACTTGAGAATCATAAATCTGTCCTAAATACGTTTGGTATTGACACAAATAAATTACATTTAGAACTTCCATATTTGTACTACATTCCAAAACTGCACAAAACTCCTTACAAACAATGCTTTATCGCTGGTTCCTCGAAGTGTTCCACAAAATATGTATCGATGCTACTCACAAAAATATTATCAGAAATTAAATCTGGCCTTCATAGATATGGCGAAACAGTATATTCCAGAGGTGGAATTAATCAAATGTGGATCCTTAAAAATTCAAAAGAGTTATTAGAACATCTAAAATCAAAACGATTTACTAAAATTCACTCCATCAAGTCTTTTGACTTTTCGACTTTTTACACAACGATCCCTCATCAGAAATTAAAAGACAGATTAGCGGAAATTATTCAAAATGCATTTACTAGTAAAAACGGAAGCCGCAAATTCAAATATATAGTTATAGGCCATGATAAAACTTACTTTGTTAGGGAAAATTCTGATTCCAAAAATAAATACACTGAAACAACTGTCATTCAGATGTTGAACTTTCTTATGGATAACATTTTTGTGGTGTTTGGAGGTAAGGTTTTTCAACAAATTGTCGGACACCTTCTATACTAGAAGGCTACCTACTTTGACTTCTCCATATATAAATACATATGGAATTTACACGATTTGACTCTTTCTACTGGGTATATATGACGGGTGTTGCTAGCAAGCAGGAGATGCTCACTCTCCCCAGGCACCTGATCTCACTCCATCACAGGGGTTCACATATGCTCTTCAAGTAGACATATTCTGTTATTTTCCACTTGTTTTTCATTTTCACTGATTTTGTATGTCCTCTGGTTTCATGATTTTTAGACTTATGGTTTGGATTTATCCATCATCATTACATTCGTATGTACAGTTAGGAAACCAAAACTCTTGATTTTGACATGTTGCTTGAGAACTGCTGTGACGTGTGATGTATGCAGACAGGAGACGCATACTCTCGTCAGGCACCTGGTCTCGCCTCGGAATTTTTCAGTGTGTCGGAGTTCTTTGATATTGATTTCTTCAATAATAATTTTGAATATTAAATAAAGAAGACATATAAAGATAATGAGGGAAATTTGATTGTTACACAGATGATAATAGATAATAAAAAGATTACTTTAGCTAATATTTATGGGCCAAATATAGATAAACCAGAGTTTTATATAAAATTAGAGGAAATAATGGATAACGTTGACAGTAAGTTCCAAATATTATGCCGTGATTTCAATCTATTTTTAAATCAAGATATTGTTTATCATAATTACTTCCATACTAATAATCCCAATGCCAGGAATGCGGTTTTAAAATTAATGAAAGAACAGAATTTCATTGACCCATTTAGAGAAATAAATGGAAATATTAAAAGATATACTTGGAGAGAAAAAAACACTTTTAAAACAAGCCAGATTAGATTTTTTTTCTGATCTCAGAAAACCTTTTATCTAATATAGTAAAATCTTATATTGATATAAGTTACAGATCGGATCACTCAATGATTACATTCTATCTAAAATTTGATAACTTTAAAAACGGTAAAGGACTTTGGAAATTCAATAATACTCTGTTGTATGACCAAATATATGTAAATAAAGTGAAAAAGAAAATTATGGAAGTAAAGCAACAGTATATGTTACCAGTGTATAACCCTAACAATATAGAAAATATTGATTCACTACAATTTACTATGAATGATCAACTATTTTTGGAAAACTTTATTACTTGAATTGGGGGTAATTTCTATTTCATATGCAAGTTATTAAGAAGAAAAAAGAGGAGTTCCTGGCTCAGTTACAACAAAGAGTTCACTTAGAAAATAATTTGATAAATGATATAAAACAATTAGAAGAAAATTTAAATATTGAAAATAAAGAACAACTTGATAGCAAAGGGAGTGATTTGGTGGAGATACGAATGGAAAAATTGAAAGGAAGTGTAATAAAAACTAGGGCCCAATAACAGAATAACAGAATAATAAAAAAAGGTGAAAAACCATCAAAATATTTTTCTCATTTAGAGTCAATAAATTTTGTAAATAAAATTCCAAAATTAGAAAAAGAAAATGGCACTGTAATTACCAATCAATATGAAAGTCTTACAGAGGCTACAGAATTTTATGAAAACTTAAATTCTGAAAGAAAAGGCGAAGAAGTACCGAAGGGTAAACCACAGCTTATAGTCCATGGAATAAAGGGGACAATTTCGTGTTTAGTGTCATATTAAGACAAATGCAAACCCCCCAAAAATCGAGGTGAGACCAGGTGCCCGAGAGGGGTAAGCGTCCCCTGGTTCCATGAAACGCCCGTAGCAAAATTCCTGCAACAACCTTTCAAATCGAGGAGGTAAATACATAAATATACACACATGAACATACGAAGGAGACAGGAACGCGAAGTCAAATTTCCCATTCAAGAAATGCTGCCTGCCTGAAATTCCGGTGTCGGAAACGCAGGTGAACAAATATCTGTATATACATGTATACACGTATTATGAAAAGGAAATTACATATACTTATAATTTAGAAACTGAGCTAAGTGAATTTGATATTCCAAAACTTTCGGATATCGAAGCAGATAAATTAGAGACTAAGCTTAGTGCCAGTGAAATTCTTAATGTATTAAAGAAAATGAAAAATAATAAATGTCCTGGATCTGCTAGTTTTACTGTTGAGTGGTTTTTTTTTTCTGGATGCAACTGGGAACCTTAATTGTTAACTCTCTTAATTATAGTTTTGAAACAGGAGAATTATCTATTACACAACGGGAAGGGATAAGTACATGTATTTCCAAAGATAATAAGCCTAGACTGTTTATGAAAAACTGGAGACCAATAACTCTTTCTTAACATAGTATATAAATTGGGGTCAGGGGCAATAGCTAACAGAATTAAAACAGTGTTAGATAAATTAATTAGTAAAGAACAAACCGGTTTCATAGCGGGGAGGTATATTGGCGAAAATACACGCTTAATATATGACATAATGGACTATACAGAAAATCAAAATATACCATGTCTTCTTTTATTTATTGACTTTGAAAAAGCTTTTGATTTTATACCATGGGAATTTTTGTACAAATGTTTGGATTTTTTTTTTATTTTGTGATTATATTAAAAATGGGTTAAGGTTTTCTATAATGATATAAAGTCTATATTGAACTAGGGAGGTAATTTATCACAATATTATAATCCTAGCCGCGGCTGAAGACAAGGCGATCCGATATCACCGTATTTATTTATATTATGTACAGAGATTCTTTCTATAAAAATACGGAATAACCCTAAATGAAAAGGCATATGCCGAATTAATCAGGTGTCCGTACCCATTTAGGTACAATACAGTCGCTCCTGGCGTACTTAATTAACAATAGTATATCTCTTCTTTAGAACTTAGATCCATCAGAAAGTTGCAATACATTTATTCACGAAAGAAAATTCCAAACACATTAGCACAATAAGAAAATAACAATAATCCAAAAGTCGCTTCGATATTATTCATTCAACTAATCACCAATCTAAAGTAATCTCCAATCTCAACTAATCTCTGATCTTAACTAAATAACTTCTAATCTTAACTAACTTCAATTGCTAAAATCTACCCCTATTTATACCAAAACTCCGGACTCCCCGTGACCTAAATAAAATGTACTCCCATATCTAAATTTAGACTATCTCCTCATAATCTGTTGACTCCCCACGTGCTATATATAGAGTAACTAGTATAAACAAACAATTAGCGTGATTATAATTAATCTAAATATAACTACAAATACAAGCATATAACATGTAAAAGTAAAGATATCCAGACCGCTACACATAACTGTTGATAGACTAGAATACAAAATATCTTGGTATGCAGATGATTCTTCACTTATCCTTAATGGCAATGAAGAATCTTTATCAGAATCTCTTTCAACATTAAAATGGTTAAAAAAATATTTCTGGTCTTAAAGTAAAATTTGAAAAAACTCAATTCATTTTGACAGGTAATAAAAAATTCAGTAATAATAATATGTGTAGGGAATGGAATTTTCTGTGGGGAAAACTAGGTTTAAGTTATTAGGGATAGAGTTTGATGTTGATTTGAATATCATTTGTGAATTAAATTATAGAGTAAGAATACAGAAAGTAAATTAAATTATTAATCAATAGTGAAAAAGAAAACTTACTCCAATTGGATATATAACACTTATAAAAACATTTATGATTTCACCGTTTAATCATTTATTTCTATCTTTGCCAAATCCATCAAGTGATATCCTAAATGAAATTAATATAATACTTTATTAACTTTTATAGCAGAAAAAAAACCGGATATAATAGCAAGAAATATTATAATTAAATTGATTAGCGAGGGTGGTTTAAAAATGATAGACCTAAATACTTACATAATTGCATTAAAACAACTTGGATAAGAAGAATTCTTAATCAAAAAGGCATATGGCAAAATCATTTTGTTTCATAATATAAAACTTAATTTCCTACTTCATTGTGGAACTGAATATATTAAATATTGTATAATTAAGACTACCAATCAATTTTGGAAAGATGTATTGCAAGCATGGAAAACACTTTTATATAAGCAGAAGATGTATGAGAGCTTTTATAATGATAATGAAAATCACAGAAAATTATTCAAAGTGAAATATGGTTTAATGAAAATATACAAGTAGGGAGAAAAAGTGTATTGTATGGATTATGGTATGAAAAACATATATGTAAATGATTTATTAAAACAGAATGGTCAGTTCTACTCATATGATGAAATTCAACAAATTTTTAATATACCAGAGAGTAATTTCGTGGAATTTAATCGAATAATTGCAGCTATTAAAAATATTTTAAAACGAAGAATAAATGGATTATTGATATACTTAAATATATTTTTAAAAATAGTTCTGGATCAAAGGATATGTATGAAATCATTAAAACAATTATGTTACACCCAAATCACCAAAAAGTGGGAAAATATCTTAAATGATTTTGACCAATCATATTGGATAAGTATCTATCAGAAACCGTTTAATTTAACTAAATATACAAAACTCCTTTGGTTTCAATATAGAATAAATCATTTTATTTTAACAACGAAATTGTCTGCTTACAAAATAGAAATGCATGATAGTCCTCCATGTACTTTTTGTAATAAAGAACAAGAAACAATTACTCATCTTTTATGGGAGTGTGAAAACACATACAGTACTTTTTGAGAATCATTGAGAATTGGTTATTTCAATTTTCTAAAGATTGAAATTTAGTTAAGAAAATGTGATTCTTGGAATAGGTAAATTATCAACTTTGAAACCCACATGTACAACTACAAGCCATACCCTTTCATATGACACCATCAAAAGTTTTGTTCCCCCTTTAGTTAAGGAGGAAAAGCCCGGACAAGAATAAATGGACGAACGGACGGACAGACGATTGCGGTATAGCATAATACGGGCGTATAAAAATGGAAATCATTGGAAATATAAATATACACGAAGTGACTATTAAATTTATTCATTATCTCTCTCTCTCTCTCTCTCTCTCTCTCTCTCTCTCTTTAATGATCTGCACTTCTCTAGTAGCAGATAAAAATCAAAATTCAACTTTAAGTCCTGATGTTCTTTATAGACAGTGTATTATTGAATTTATTATGTTATTAGGATATGTGTACTATGTGTATTATCATTGAATAGCGTTTATGTGTAATATATGTTTACTGTGTATATGTAAATAGATGAATTAGGTATAAAAAATACCGTTGTTAATAATTTTAATATTTAAGTTCAAAAACGGTGTTTCCTGGTTGGAAGTATTAGCTTTGTTTAATAAAGTTCAGATGTACAAATGTTAGATATATAGTTTTCAAATTCAGGGTTATCGATAACTAAAATATCATCAAGATATCTAGAGGTTGTCATTGAACTTATCAATAAGGTCATAACAGTATAAAAATAAATCTGCTAAAAGGGGCGCGCAGTTAGTGCCCATTGGAATCACAATAATCTTGATAAGTCTTGCCATTAAATTGTATATAAATATTATCCATCAAAAACGTGATGGCATTACACAACTCAGTACAAGTCCAATATTTATAATTATCATATTGCTTGTTAGAGAAAAATCCAGATGTAACTGAAGTACAGAGGTATGATTTAGCGTATGAGAGACAGCAATTTGGTCATGAGGTAAAGAGGTATACAGTGTCGAAAAATCAAAAGTAGAAACGTTATTAGCCTCAAAATTTCTCAAACGGAATTTTTCAATGAATTAGAATTTTTGATAGACCAAAAGTAATTGACGTTACTATTGTTAAATACAGCATTACAATACTTGATTAAATGGTCTTTAACTGCTGCAAGAGCGGAGGTAATATGTTAGGAAAGCACAGTTGTAGAGCAATGGCTAGACTTTGATATGAAATATGATTAATATGGATGTTTATGTAGTTTGGGAAACCAATACATTGTTGGAAGATCATTTTTATCAATGCCTAAATTGAAGTCACACATAGCTTTACAGTGGTCAGATAGGATCTTGTCTTTAAACAATGGGGTTTCAACAAACGTAGAAGTAGAGTTCAATTCCGTTTTAAGAACTGAAATATAGTATATTTTTCAAACAATGATATCATTATTAGCTGCTTTGTCAGCAGGTACGTAGACATAAGTATTGTGTAAATCAGCCATTTTCTTGTTAATAGACTGGACTGATATATAATGTGGTTGTTTGAATAAATGGGGATTACTTGTAAAATTATCGATGCGAATTTCAATAAGTTTTAAGATTTCACTTTTCCAGTCATGTATTTTACACCTTCTTTTTTACACCATTCTTTACAATAAGTGTTTAATGCTTCTTCAACAATATTCCGGAATTTGAAATTTACCCTGGAAGGTAATCTATACTTTGGCCTTTTATTAAAAAGAGAACGTAATTATTTATCCGAAATACAAATCAGATCACTTGTAACAATATGGCCCGCAGGCTGATAAATGAATTTAGAATTATTGCATGAACAGGACGATGGACTGGAGACAAGAGAATTTAGATTAGATGTGACTGCGTTGTAATTAAATATAAGATTTCCAATAGCTTTTTGTACTGATAGCAAATCACAGGTGGTTCAAGATTCGCCAAATACTGAGGAATTTTAAATTTGACTCTATGATCACGAAAAATATTAGAAATATTAAGCATTAAATATTTTTTGAAACATTTGGTCATTGAGACCAATGGGATACTGGGTTTGTAGATGTTTAATACAATAAAGTTCAGCATCTAAACGTCTTTTTTTCAATTCGAATTCAGTTTCTCCGGGTAGTTTTGTTATACTTTCAATAGGAGTAATAATAACGTTATCAATATTGTGATTATATTTGATGAAGTGATTTAAATCAATATCGAAGAAGTACCAAACCGTTAATCATTCTCAAAGTCCAAGGACAGATACAAAATCGTGTAAGTTTCAAAAAGGGACTGTTTTGAACCCCGAAATATTAAAAACATTCCGAGGTGAGACCAGGTGCCCAGGGAGAGTAAGCGTCTCCTGTTTGCATGCATCACCCGTCACAGCAGTTCCTAAGAAAAAAGAGGAGTTACTGGCTCAGTTATGTGGCAGAAGTCACCATAGAGCTATACAATACATGAATATAAATAATATACTAGAACATATATCACATTACAAAAATATTTGATTGTAGTGCAATTACGATACCGACTTAGGACGGTCATTTAATTTGACAAAAGCCAAACAAATGGTGTGGTTAACCGGTTTACGGGCCCATCTTCCCACTCACCGTAACAGCAGAACAATCAACGGACGTACATTTAAAAATTTATAAATAATCCTCCATGTAAAAAACAAGGGTCAACAGGTATCGCATATTGAGAGGTCATAAAAATATAAACACGTAAGGTATTGTAAAATACATAATGGTATAAAAATATATGCGACATCAACATGATAAACCGTGCTCTGCCAGTCTGAAAGCGAGCTAAGACCCTAGATCTGTAGGAGTCCCGACTAACAGTCAGAGGGGACGAGGTTCAGGACCATGTCTCCTCTGAAAGAGGTTTGGACAAGGCCCGTCATATAGTCCCCACCGCCCTGTTAGTCAGCGTGCAACGTTCAAGTAAAAGTCTGCATAAGGCTGTAGAGGGGCCAAATACAAGACCTATAGTCTTTTTGATGATCTCAATATCATATTGTCTATTTATAAGACGTTTGATTATTTTATTACATGATAAAAGAAAAAAGAGGAGTTACCGGCTCAGTTATGTGGCAGAAGTCACCATGGAGCTATACAATACATGAATATAAATAATATACTAGAACATATAACACATTATAAAATAACGTTATCGGAGCCTTTTACTTTCCTTAGTTTATATACGAGATCACCGTAAAAATAAGGATGGGAAATTCCATTGGATACATACTGTTGACAAGAAATATTTCCAAATTTAGATAGAAGTTCTGAATAAGATCTGAAGAATTTGCCGAATGTTTTTCTTAGCTTGTGATATCTGTAACCCTGAGTTAAAAGTTTAGTAGTAATTTGTAAATTTCGTTTATGAAAGTCCAAAACATCGGTGCAGCCTCTGACAAATCGAACTAATTGAGATATATAGATACCATATGATGGGAGTCGAGGGACATCGCCATCCAAGTAAGGGAAATTTACAATAGGAAATCCAAAATCCTCACGTTTATCATAAATATTAGTATATATTAGGTGGTTGATAATTTTGATGTTTAAATCTAAGAAAGGTGTAGATTTATCTCAAGTATCAGCTTTATTCAATGTGAGCTCTGGTGGATAAATTTCTGATATAAATTGTTCGAATTCAGGGTTGTTGATAACCAAAATATCATCCAGATATCTACAAGTATTATTGAATTTGTCAATGAGGTCAAAAGGTTTTGATTTTTGAATAGAAACCATAAAATCCCTCTCATAACAATAAAGAAATAAATCTGCTATCAGAGGCGCGCAGTTAGTACCCATAGGAATCCCAACTATTTGTTGATATATCTTGCCATCAAATTGCACAAAAATATTATTCATGAGAAAATCTAGTGCTTTACATAATTCCTTGCAAGTCCAGTATTTATATGAAGTATATTGTTTATTGGAAAAGAATCCGGTGTTATTGGAAGTACATATGTACGTTTTAGATTCTCTGTGAAAACACCATTGTATAAGAGACAGCAACTTGCTTTTAATCAAATCATGAGGCAGAGATGTATAAAGTGTAGAAAAATCAAATGTAGAAATTTGAGTCGCTTTGAAATTTACCGAAAGAAGTTTGTCTATAACTTCATGAGAATTTTTAATCGACCAAAAGTAATTGATGTTACTATTATGAAATGCGACATCACAATATTTGATAATATGATCTTTTATAGCAGTTAGAGCAGACGTAATATGCTTCGATAGTACCGTAGTAGAGCAGTGGCTAGAATTAGATATGAAACGTGATTTATATGGACTTTTATGTAGTTTTGGGAGCCAATATATGGTTGGTAGATCAGATTTATCAGTTTTAATTTTGAAGTCAGACATGGTCATGAGGTGATCGTGCAAGGTGCTGTCTTTTGAGGTAGGGCTTTCCACATATGTATGAGTGGAGTTTAATTCGTTTTTAAGTACTTCAATATAATATAGTTTTCAAACAACTATTATGTTATTACCTGCTTTATCAGCAGGACCAAAGACATATTTAGCATGTAAGTCAGCTATCTTCTTTTTAATAGAATTTGCCGTCAATGTATTAGGCTGTTGAAATAAATGCGGATTTTCCGTAAAGTTATTAATACGGATATCGACAATTCTTAAAATCTCGAATTTCCAATCATTAAGAGCATGAACCTTTACCTGTTCTTTTTTACACCAACGTTTACAATATGTGGTTAAAGCATCTTCTATAACGTCACGGCATTTATTGAAATCTATCCTGGACGGTAACCTATATTTAGGTCCTTTTCCAAAAAGGGTGCTCAATTTCTTGTCCGAAATACAGTTTAGGTCACCAGTAATAACATGACCTGCCGGTTTATAAACATATTTAGATTTTTCACAAGAACACGACGAAGGAATAGAGTCTGAAACATCAGGGTTAGATGTAACTTTATTATAATTTAGAATAAGATTTCTTATAGGCTTTTTGTACTGGTAACAAATAAGTGGAGGTTCTAAATTCTCAAAATATTGGGGGATTTTAGATGTGACTCTATGATCACGGAAAATATTAGAAATGTTAAGTAGATCGAAGCCTTTATTAATAAATTTAATTTTGAGAAATTGCTGCTTGGGTGGAAGAGACGGAATACGAGGAAAGAGTTTATTATATGAAAATAAAATAATCAAATTGAGTTTATATCAATCAGAATTGCGTAAACTTCGAAGATCAGCTTCGTCCTGGATAGATTTCAATTTATTTACCGGAATAGAGGATAGTGCATGCAAAAGTTCATGACGGCCATTATTTTTTTGCGATAAATAGAAGATCGTTCAATGACCTATTTAAACGATTACGTTTTCTGATGTTACGATTACGGCGATGACCATGTGACCTACGTTTTCTAATAGTTTTATGTCTTAATGTAAAAATATTGATCTTATTCTGACGAGAAGAAATATTACCTTGTCGATATATTTGGTCGTTGAGACCGAGAGGATATGGGGTTTGTAGATGTTTAATCGAGTAGAGCTCGGTTTCCAAAAGTTTTTTAACATCTGATTTCGTATCACCTGGTAATTTAGAGATATTTTCTACTGGAGCTATTTTCACATTGTTAATATTATGTTGGTATTTATTAAAGTAGTTATAAAGAAAATTCTGGTATTTACGTCGTGAAGAAACATGTCAAAATCAAGAGTTTTGGTTTCCTAATTGCACATACGAAAGTACAAACTGGTATACAAAGTCATATTTGCTGTTCACTGAACAGGTCATTTAGTCGCATTCCAGAATATTATCAATCACTCTAGAAAGAGGCACATCATATTTTCGTACAAGATTCGCATAGCGACCGTAGAACTTCCTCATTGACGATTTCAGACGTTCTTTAACATATCCCTTCATGAGCAACTCAGTGGCCAGTCGTTTGGCCCTTGGAATACAACTGTCGTATAGAGAACAGGCTCTTCCGTACCTTATAAGTTGAGATATAAAACTTCATAGGCAGGTGAGGACTTCGCAACGGGTGTGGCTAGCCAAACAGGGGACGTTCACTCCTCGCGGGCACCTGGTTTCACCTCTGAATTTCAGGGGTCCATGAATATCGACTGTGGTACAATGTTTTTAATGCCATAGTCATGTGACACAAGTTACTTTCGTATTTTGCATTACGTTTAGAATTATGTCTGATTTTATATGAATGATTACGAAAACGGCTTTTCAATGTTTAGGAAGTTTCATCCACATACTGAACCTCACATTTCTTTGCTACTCACGTTATAACGTATGTTAAATTGGGTGTATTTCAATTGCTGTCCTCGTTTATTTTTATGTTATAAGTGTTGCCATTAACAGGTGATTTAACGGTGGACTTGCAAGAGATGTGATGGCAAGTGACACATCTCTTATCGTTGTACAAGGAAATCTTGGAATACCCGCTGTTGAACTTCAATTAAACAAAGCCAATACTTCCAACCAAGAAACACCTTTTTTGGACTTAAATATTAATTGTTCACAACAGTTTTCATACCAATAAACGTGACGACTTTGAATTTCCTATTGTAAAGTTCCCTCATCTAGATGGTGATGTCCCCATACTCCCATCATTATTATATTTATTAATCAATTGATTCGGTTCGCTAGAGCTTGCAATAACGCCTTGGATTTTCACCAAAATATTCTCAGATTACTTTTAAACTTCTTACTAAGCGTTATATATATCATAAACTTTGAAAAAACTTTTTGTAAATTTTACAGATCTTATTCAGACATTTTATCTAAATTTGAAAATATGACTTTTCACCAAAGGAGTTTTCCATCCCAGTTTCTACAGTGATCTAGTGTAAAAACTAAGGAGGGTCAAAGCCGCAAATTCAAATATATAGTAATAGGCCACGATAACACTTACTTTGTTAGGGAAAATTCTGATTCCAAAAATAAATACACTGAAACAGCTGTCATCCAGATGTTAAACTTTCTTATCGATTACATTTTTGTGGTGTCTGGAGGTGAGGTTTTTCAACAAATTGTCGGCATTCCAATGGGCACTAACTGTGCTCCGCTTCTGACTTATTCCTTTACTCAAACGAAGCTGAATTCAATCAGTCTTTGCTTTCGCAAGGAAAAAAAAACAATTGGCTTTTGGCTTCAATTTTACTTACAGATATATAGATGACTTGCTTTTAATTAATAATCCTTCATTCGCGGATTACCTTAGCACCATCTATCCGAGTGAACTGGAAGTCATTGAAACCACAGAAAGTTGTAATTCTACTTCGTATTTAGATATTATGTTGTCTTTCGACATTAATGGTCAATTGAACCACTCTATGACAAACGTAACGATTTCAATTTCGCTATCACAAACTTTCCTTTCATAAGTAGCAACATTCCATCATCGCCCGCATACGGTGTATTCATATCTCAGTTAATACGTTATTCCAGAGCATGTTCAAATTACAATGACTTTGTTCTGAGAGCTAGGCGACTTTCAGTTAAGCTGCTCAACCAGGGTTATATATGTGCTAGACTAGCAATGTCACTGAGGAAGTTCTACGGTCGTTACGAGACTCTTATTACTCCATATGATATCTCGTTATCCAGACTTTTAAATGATATTCTGGACCGATTCCGATCATTTTACACAGATTTGACACCTTCTATACTAAAAGGTTACCTACTTTGACTTTTCCATATACAAATAGATATGGAATTTACACGATTTGACTCCTTTTACTTGGTATATGTGACGAGTGTTGCTAGCAAGCAGGAGATGCTCACTCTCCCCGGGCACCTGATCTCACTCCATCACAGGGGTTCACATATGCTCTTCAAGTAGACTTATTTTGTTATTTTGCATTTGTTTTTCATTTTCACTGATTTTGTATGTCCTCTGGTTTCATGATTTTTGGACATGTGGTTTGGAATTATCCATCACCTTTACATTTCAATAATTTCATATTGGTGGGTTCTAAAATTATCGACATCGATAGTATAACTCTTAGATCATCGCTAGTACCATAGTTCTTGTATTCGGTCCCTCTACAGCCCAATGCAGACATTTGATTGCGTGCTGCACACCGACTAACATGGTGGTGGGGACTCTACGACCGGCCTTGTCCAAACCTTTTCAGAGGATAAAAGGTCCTGTTCCTCGTCCCCTCGGACTGTTAGTCGGACTCTTATTGATCAAGGATCCGAGCTCACTTACAGGTGGGCAGAACACGATTTACTTATGTTGATGTCATACATAGTTTTGATAGCAGCATATTATTCTATCAACTTTTCATGTGTAACAAAAAAAAAAAACATTTATGACCTCTCTTCTTTACAAAACCTGTTAATCCTTGTTCTCTATATGGAGGATTATTTTAGACATTTTTAAATGTGTGTGTCCTTTGATTGTGCTGCTTTTGCGGTGAGTGGCAAGGTTGTCACCCGTAAACCGGTTAACCACATACAATGAGTGACTTTTGTTACTTCAATTGACCGTCCTAAGTCGGTATCGTAACCGCAGGACAATTTTTGTCGTTTTCCATGTATATTCTAAGATTATCATATTTTGAGTGCATTTCCTTGGTGATTTTTGTCATACAGCTTTGTCAACTATCTTCTGTATTCTCTTTTATGGGGCTCGAAACCGTTTGTGTGAGACAATTCTATATTGTAGCCTCCAATTTTAGACTTCGACATTGGATAACTGATAGGTACTTCTTCCTTGGTTGTTCTAGGGTGAATAAATAATTAGTGTCTATCATTTTTTTCACAATTTTCTATTCTCTTACAATCGTTTCTACAGTAATATACAGACTTTATTTTCAATCCTGCAATTCGCCTATCATAGCGGTTATGTTTCGAGCATGACTCTTCTGAACTTTATGTTAGGAGTCAAGTGTCTGTCCTGATGATTATATTGAATTTTTTATTCTGCCATCCAGGACATATATGTAGTTTTCACAAGTTTGTAAGTAAAAAACGAAAAGTACCGAAGGGTAAACCATACCTCATAGTTCATGGAATAAAAGGACAACATCGTGTATAGTGTTATATTCAGACAAATGCAAGCGCGAATAAAATCGAGGTGAGACCAGGTGCCCGGGAGAAGTAAGCGTCCCCTGGTTCCATGATCTTGCTGGATGTTTGGTAATTTAACATGACGTCATGGGAAAAAGAATTGCTATGCATTTATTAGACAGTCAAAGCATGGTTATTAACAAGACGTATGATTGGCTGATCTGCAGTAGGGATAGAGGGACTACTATTTGAATGTATTAGGGGCTCTGATTGGATGCAATCATTTGATCAATCAATGAATAAAAGAGAAGACAGAACACTTTTGAACAAGTTGTATGACACCAATTATCATGTACATGTACATACAAAAAATAATAGTAAAATTAACACACACAACATTAAAAAAATATTCAATTGTACTGCAATTACGATGCTGACTTAGGACGGCAATTAAAGTAGCAAACGTCAATCGATTGGTGTGGTTAAAATAAAGACCGAGTCTTTTGTAAAATGACGAATTTTAATCTCATTTTATTGATGTAAAGATTTTATAGTGATTATTGTTTACATTTGAAATTTGGAAATTTTGTTGGGTGGCCAATTTCTAGCAGGGGTTTCTGGAAATTAAGATGAATAGCATATAGAAAACTGTTAAAATTCCGGTAGAGGAGGATGTGACAAAAAAAATTTATATTGGTTATATAAAGGTAGGATGTAGAAAACTGTAACTTTTTCTGAAGTTCGTTAATTTAAAATGGTACCCTTTGAGAAAAGGAATTACTATGATTTGACCAGATACTTTCACATAACGGAACACGCAGCGCTACGTAAAATCAGAATCGGATGTCTTAAAGGCATAGCTTCACCTTAAAGCTGGCCTCTCACTATAAAAAGGCGAGGGGTTTCGAAAAAGTTTTCCGGAGTGAAGTTGACCTAGGTCAACCTTACTCCCGTATGTTTTATGAATATTAAATAAACTTTTGACCCAACTGTTCGAACAGAGCTCTCGCCCACAATATAAAAGAAACAGGCCGAGTCATGAAAAGGATGTCTCTTATATTGCCAGGGGAAAAAGAATGACATAAGGGATATGTGCGCAAGGGGAGGGGGAGGGGTTCCTATCATCGGTGCCCCTTTCTCTGGATTTGCCAGCGGAGAACCATCCAGATGTATTACCTTTTCGATTTGGAAAGGGGTGGGGATATTTTTACAGTTTTATCCCAGTCATTACATTACTTATAACCACACTTCAAGATAGATTGGACAAAACAATGTTGTGTCTAAATTGTGAAAGAAGAAAACACCTACGCCAGGTATATAGGTTCCAGCCTTAAAATTAACCTAAAAACCTTGTGTATGAAAATTTCCGATAGAGTAAGGTTATTCCGTGGCAGGATTCCACTTCCTCTTCTGGCGTTTGGATTTACAAAGGTATTATTTTATTTTGTTTTATTTGAAGTACAAACATAGTTCGTCAATAATACTAAGGACGCTGAAAATTGTATGACACTTTTATTATTGTATGTATTTTATTTTTGACGGACTAGTGCGTTGTGAAAACATATTCGAGAACTATTAGAATTTTCAGATAAACTCTGCGTTTTTGAAACATGAATGCCCCAGCGGCAAATAGATCACTTCGGCCGGACGTTTGCTAAAATTGTTAAACGTTTAAATGGAAAGTATTAACCGAAACGGTGCTGTTTAATCGACCCGCTTCTGTATTGTGTTATTATATCTTAATAAATCCTTAAGCCCTCATCAATTGAAGTACTCATCCTTGAGATATCTATCAACACCTACAAACTTTCACACTATTGTAGTTTTCCAAGGTTTGAGGCTTTGATCCTATAAAACTTGCACACAGATCGTATGTGTCCAGCACCAATAGAAGACATGAAATAAATTCAACTGTCAGGAGGGCCCAGGGAGGAGGGGGGCGAACCCCAGCGTAAGCTAATGGATTTTAGTGTTTTTAAGAAGGATAAAGTCTTCATTCTGAACTTTTATCAAAGGGAGTACAACAGTACTATAAATCTGGAAAGGAAAACGACCACCTCTCTCTCTCTCTCTCTCTCTCTCTCTCTCTCTATCTATCTATCTATCTATCTATCTATCTATCTATCTCTCTCATGAGACACTACATTTTTGACAAAATGATGAGTACGCACGTGAGTATTTGGCGTAATGGTAGCTACGCCACGGACTGTAGATATTTAAGAAACTTCAATCATTAGAATTTACACATGTTGAAGTGTAGAATACTAAATTGAACAAGAGTTCACAAACATCAGAAATTTCACTTGCTCCAATAATCTGCATTTCCGTCGGTATGGTAGATACATCGGGTAGTGAAGAAGTTTGTGGAGTGTGTTCATGTTCGCCCGAATCGCACCTTTTTTTAGTGAGTAGGGGAACTTCAGGTGTCGGATTTGCCTCAAGAACTGTTTCGCATTTCTTGAGTTTCTTATTCACTGTGTCGGACGCAGCTTTGTAACAGTACCACATATACAAGCGAGGTAACTTTAGTCAGCATCGTTTAAACGTTTAACGATTTTCTAAACGTTTAATGACTGTAACCATCACGGTACCGGCTACACGTTTAAACTTCCTAGCCTTACAAAGCACAGCTATCAATGTCCTACTCCGGGATCACATGATGAGGCTTAGGGGATATACTTACTGTTGAATTTTGGTAACAATATCAACATTCTGTTGAAAGTTATCAGGGGCCGCCAAAGTACGGAAGTACTTAGAGACGGACGGAACGATCAAACACTTTTTGCACAAGATGTCTTAGACTCTTAACAAAAAAAAAGGGGGGGGGGGTTAAGAGAAAGAAAAAAATGTTTAAAAGTCATATCTTAATTAGAAATAATACAAATGCTATTCGCATTTTACTAATCGACGTCACATGGATCCCCATTTATAATATTATAAAAATCCGTGCGGAACCAAACCCCCCCCCCCCCCCCCCGAAAAAGGCAAGATTGATTGATTGATTTTTGTTTTACGTCACACCATGAATATTTCATGTATATGGTGACGGCATCTGCCTGATGCAAGGCATACAAATTTTGACCTGTGCAACGGACCCACCCGAAGCAGTGAGGGATCTTTAACGTACCATGCATACCATGACACAGGGCCTCGGTTTTTACTGTCTCATCCGAAAGACACGACACCGGCATGACCAGAGCGGGACTCGAACCCCGGTCTACCGATCAGGAGTCCGACGCGATACCACTAGGCCACGCCGGCTTAAAAAGGCAAGAATATATGAAAAGAAAATATGTTGCTTAAACAAGACAATTTTCTTCTTCTCTTCATCATTTCTGTCTTTGTTAATGTAAAGATATTTATATTAAATTCAAGAAAGTGTCCGTGGTATTGCTGTATTCTAATTCCGAATTTCATTCTGCCTCTCTTATACACTGTGGTGGATCATGTTATGAAATGTAATAATATATGCATGTTTACATGTAGACTTGCATCCGTATTGTATAATACCAGACAAAACTGACATAATAGACACATAACTAAATTGTCGAAAAGGAATTAAAAAAATATAAAAATGTAATAAATTAATTCGTCTAGTGCTGTAAATGATAAATATTAATCTACTGTGCATACCTGTAGTAAGAAAAGGTGAGAGTTTTCATACGTTTTGTACAGCCATGTTGACCTTCCGTGCAGGTAGCCGCTAGTTAAATGTCACGGTTTGTCGATTTGACATTTCTTTTATATGGTGGGCGAGAGCATTTGGGTCAGACGTTTATTTAATATTCATAAAATATACGGGAACGAGGTTGATCTAGGTAGACCTCGCTCGCGTAAAAAAAATTTCAAAACACCTCGGCTTTTTATGGTTAGAGGCCAGCTGAAAGACTAAAATTGAACCCACACAAATTTCTTTTTTCCTATATGGCAAGGTAGGCCTCTAAAAAAGTTCATTATAATATGGTAGGTATATGCAATTTCATGTCTTAAGCGGTTAATTGAAAGTAAATATATTGTCAAAATTTAGAGTTCATTCAAACATCGTAAAATCCTATGCCTACGGGGATTATTTTCTGCGTCATATGTTATACGGCACTGACATTACGTGACCCTCTAGAAACTGCGTTTTAGTTTATTTTTATCGGAAGAGACCAGAGGAGAACAACAGCTATAGAGTGCATTCAAACATCGTAAAATTCTACAAGTGTCTACGGAGATTATTTTCTGCTTCATATGTTATACGGCATAACGTAACCGTCTGGGAATTGCGTCTTAAAGAGGTCAGAGGAGAACTGCAATACTACTGAACAGTGTGTAGATCTAGCTGGAGTGTTGGTGCGAAGAGATCATTCAAGGTATGTGATTTTGTTTCTGTAATATATACAAGCGTAACATTTAAAAAATGCTTAGGTTGCAATAAGAATAGCATAAAGTGTTCAAGATATTAGTTATAAAGTCGAATGGCTCGGAGTTTGAGTGGGAATTACTAGGTTCAGAAAACATTTTCTTTTTGCGCAGTTGTGAATTTTCCCGCTAAAATCTCTAAAGCCACGCCTCGCTTTTTCCTTATTAGGAAAGTAGCCGCGCCTTTTTTCTGTCTCGGGTGTTATCATTAATATTCGGAAATAAGTTGTCTTTTCTGGTGAGCAAATCTATTTTTTTTTTAACAATTTACTTGCGCTTTCTAAGCGAATTAGCTATTGGCATTCATTATCATTCCCGTAAGTATACTACACTAGATCTATATGTTGCAATACATTATTTTGTTTGTGTATTAACAGTAGTACCGTACACATAGATCTATAAGGTCGAGGGTCACATAATACACGGAGATCACGCTTATTGCGTCGTGGCCGTGGGTTTGAAAATAAACATCTGCCACTGGACTCCTGTGAAGAAACTTGTCAAGCATTTCTACTTTTTACATGTTCTTAGTATTAATCACCTTCAACGTGCTGAAGTTTACGTCACTTTGGGGTTGCGCAGGCTATTTGTGAAAAGGGGAGAAATATTTGAAAGAAAGAAGTCTTTTTGCATTAACAAGTTGCTTCGAAGTCTTGATTTATCTTCATTGTAACGTGCGATTGCCAGTGCATGTGTTGATGTGATCTAAAATGATTAGAATCTACTGAGTAGAATTTTAATTATTTAAAATTTATGTAAATAAAGAGTAGCTAGCGCTATATTACCCAGAGGTGGAGGGAAATGCTGTTCAAATAAGTTGCATAAATTGTCTTTTCATAATCGAAATGTTGTTATTATAGATATAGAGATCTATACATGCCATAGTACGTAATTAAGAGCAGAATTTTTAAAGGAAGGATATACAGAATAGATCTACCGACATTCCTGTATATTGACAAAACTAATTCCACTGCATATTTTCTATATTCATCTGAATTTCTTATGATATATTGAGTACAAAAATTAACTTGCATGTTCTGGCTTTAAAAAGTAAAACCTATGTTTGTCTTTATTATCCAGAGAAAAGCATTATACTAAAATTGATAAAATTTTATAGCATAATGATTTGCTGAGATCTTGGAGTTATCAAAAATATTGTTACTTGTAATCTTGGAGTTTTCATAACATGTTTATAGATATCTTGGAGAGATCTTGGAGTTTATGAAACATGTTTACATCTTAATACATTCTAGGAGAATTCTTGGAGTATGATCAATCCAATCATAAGCATGTTCAAGCATTTGTGACATTCTTATTTTATCAGAAATACCTTTGAGCATTTTTTATTGATTATTGATACGAAGAAAAAGTAAAACTATCTTTTCATATAATAAAACAAATTCTTGTTAACTGGATTAAATTCAAAAGGTAAAAATTTGAACAACAGTGATTGCCTTTACTCACTGTTTTGTCTTTTTTTATTGATATTCATATGGAACATTACTCATGTATTATAAAAACTTACATATCTTATTGTTGTAGTTTATACCATGATAGAGTGTTTAGCAGTTAAAAACAAATTCCATCTTTAATAGTACGGTTTCCTGAATCATTGTTGTATCATACGTGTGAATGAAAATGGGCATTGATACTGACTTTTGGCGTGCTAGAATAGGTTGTTTTAGTCAAAGGTGTAGCATAGGCCTATCAACTCCTGATTGTGTATTGCAACAGTTTGCCACTGAAAATAATGCACATATATCACTTTGCACCACAGTAAAGCTATGGAGAATGTGTTTTTGTTCTTTATGCTTTTACTCTTGTGTGGTGATGTTGAAATAAACCCAGAACCAGAGTCTCAAAATTTCAAGACAATCTTTACAATTCTTGGAAATTTTCACCAAGGAGATGAAAGATTTAGTCCTATTTCTCGTGGCAGGCAATGCATTCCATCTTGTATTGTGTTTCTTATAAATCTTTATTTGAAACCTTTTGAAAGTCACAAATGGAGAAGTGCAGATGTTGATGAAGTTTTATATGGAGGAGGTTTTGTGTATAGATTTACTAAACAGGTGTCTGATGGTTCAAAAGGTTTTCTTGAGCCAGGTGACTTGCCACACTTCATTAAGTTCAAAGATATTTTTTCTCTTGGAATGTAAACAATACCTACAGTGGTAGTATTCATAAGAATTTTACTGGAGAGTATCCATTGGTCAAATTAGAAATTGCTCTCGCAGCGGGTTTATCAAGAGAATATACTTTTTGTGTTTTTGTTTGCAAGGAAAGTGCTGTTGCCATTTCATATCAAAATCGATTTTTCGTAGTGTTTGATTCACATGCAAGGAATAATTATGGTCTTTGCAGTGTAAATGGAACAAGTGTTGTTGTTCAAAAGGAGACACTTGGAGAATTATGCGATCATTTGAGGCATTCTCTACCGGTAACATGTAATGCAGATGATAAAATTCAACAATATGATTTGCATGTAATTAATGTGAATAAAACCTCAGACTTTTCAATCAGATATAATCACAAAGCATCTGAGATGCATATTTGTCATATTCCAAAGTATTTTGACTTTGAGAACCCAGTCAGTGTTTGCGCTGTTGCTTTTAAATCTGCTAATATATATAAATTTCAGTTAGTTGATTTGCCTTTTTTAGATTCTCGTTTGAAAGATCAAAATGTTGTTCATCAAAAGAAACGCAAAAGAGAAAAAACAAGTGTACTATTACACTCAAAGTCATTGAAAAAAAATAATCTGGAGAATTTTGTCATTGCATCAAAATTTCATGCACTAGTATCAAGTGGACCTGAGTATGTTTGTGTCAGCTGTAGTCAAGTTTTTTTCAAGCACTCTGTGGATGAGTTTAAACTTTCTAACACATTAAAAAGTTTGTCAAATCATCTCATCAAAAACTAGTTACTGGTAGGTCAAAATGTGTAGACGATAAAGAATGGATTTGTAAACAATGTAAAAATATTTAAAAGATGGGAAAATCCCACCATGTTCTGTCGGAAATGGTTTTAGCTTTCCCAAAATTCCTGCGGAGTTGCAAGGTTTGACAAAATTAGAGGAAAGGCTAATAGCTCCGCGGATTCCATCTATGCAAATAAAAGAAATGCCTCGTGGTGGTCAGCTTGCTGTGCATGGAAATGTTGTAAATGTTCTAGCAGATGTGAACAAGACCGTCAAACTTTTACCTAGAAATATGAATGCTAGTGAAACAATATCTTTGAAATTAAAAAGAAGTGTAAATTTTAGAAATCACATAGCATTTCAGCAAGTAAGACCAGAGAGAATTCTAGAAGCCACAAAATGGTTAATAAGTAATAGCAATTTATTCAAAAATGAAGGAATAGCTTTGAATGCAGAGTGGAATAATATCAATGAAGGAAACTTGTTAGCAGAAAATGAAATATTGAAATCAATTATAAATAGTGAGTCAGATACTGAAAATAACAATGATGAGGTACATACTGATGAGTGGTCAGAAGATGAAGGAGCCGTTTTAAAGCCATCAGGCAATTTTGATACAGTGCTGCAACCAGCTGATTATCGTGAATTTAATAGAATTTTATCTGTAGCTCCAGCAGAAGGGAACACTCCATTAAGCATGTTTCAAGATGTAAATGCAGAATTTCTCTCGTTACCTGCTATATATTGTGGAGAAACCAGACAAAACAATAATTTGAGACCAACAGCTGTTCATTATAGCACCAAGTGTAAGTGGAAATTAAGAAATTTTGATAGAAGAGTAGCAAAAAATGTCTCCAACATTTTCTTCAAGTTGAAAAAATTGCAGATAAAACAAATTTCAGATAAAGTTTCTTTGGCTATGAGAAAATGCAAATTAAAAGGAAAAAATTGACAGTAAATGAAGTCTTGTGTGAAGAATCCATTGATAAGATAATTAGGCATGATGAAGGTTACAAAGTTTTAAAACTTTGCGTGGATCACCACCATATTGGGAAAGAACCAAAAAGGACATCTTTGCAATGATACGACAACTTGGCATTCCAACTTGGTTCTGCTCATTTTCAGCAGCGGAAACGAAATGGAAGCCCTTATTACGTGTTTTGGCAAAACTAACAAGAAATATAAATTGTACAGATTCAGATATCTCTAGTATGACTTGGTTTGAAAAAAACGAACTCATTAAAACTGATCCTGTTACATGTGCAAGGTATTTTGATTACCGGGTGCAGATGTTCATGAATAATGTTTTAAAGCATGATAGCTTGCCAACTGGAAAAATTAAAGACTTCTTTATTCGTGTTGAATTCCAGCAAAGAGGTTCTCCTCATGTTCATATATTGTTCTAGATTGATGATGCTCCAGCATTAGCTATCAATACTAACGATGAAATTGTTAACTTTATAAACAAATATACAACCTGTAAAAAGAACTCTCAACTTGCTGAAGTGATAAATTACCAAACACACCGCCATGCACGTACATGCAGAAAGAAGGGTCAGTCTGTACGTCGTTTTGGTTTTCCGTTACCACCTCTTGATAAGACTATGATACTGCATGGTTTTGATGATAGTCTACCAATCGAGGAAGTCTCTAAAGCAAAGAACAATTTTCTAAAGGTTTCTGAAGCCTTAGATAGCCTGAAATCTGCTAAAGATTGTCAAACTACTTTTGAAGCATTTCTGAACTCTTTAAATTTGTCTTATGATGATTACCCTCTTGCATTAAGATCAAATATAAAACCAGGCCAAAAAAAGTTTACTTGAAACGAAATTTATCGGAGATAAGAATTAACAATTACAATGAATTACTAATCGAGTGCTGGGAAGCTAATATGGACTTACAATATATTCTTGATCCATATGCATGTGCTGCATATATAGTTTCGTACATATCAAAAGGACAGCGTGTGATGTCAAACTTGCTTAGTAATGCTTGTAGAGAAGCTAAACATGATATTCGTCAGCAAGTACGTAAAGTAGGAAATACATTTTTAACACACGTTGAGGTAGGAGCTCAGGAAGCTTGCTATTTAATATTACAAATGCCATTAAGAAGATCATCAAGGGAGGTTGTTTTTGTTGACACAAATGCTGAAGAAGACAGAGTTGTTCTCATAACAACCAATGTATATTTTAAAAGAACTGCCAAAAACTTCAACATCGGTAGAGTCTGACAGCAATAATAATAGGTATCAACGTAGACCTTGTACAATGAATAAGTACTGTTTGACAGATTTTGTGGCCCTCTTCACCATTTGTTTTCCCAAGAAAGGAAGTAAGAATGAGCAGCATAGAAAATCTTTTACTGAATCTGAAGAGTTGCCAGAATCTCATTATGACTTGAATAGTGAAGATGATCTTGAGCCTTCTGAAGTAACGGTTAATGATTTCGCAGAAGAGCATGTGTTTAAAGATGGATCCATTATGGTTAAAAGAAAGGTTCCGAAAATTTAATATTCTGTTGGTTTCAACAAAGAAAATGACAAGGAGAATTTTTATCGAGAACAGTTAATGCTTTACTTGCCATGGCGAAACTATTCTGACATTTTAGGAAGTTATATGACATATGAAGCAAGATACAATGATAGGTATGACGATATTGAAGTCAGAAGAAAAAATTATGTGTGTGGCTTGACTGAAAATATTGCACAATTTGAAGGAGAAGTACTATTTTCAGAAGATGAACCAATAGTTACTGAATCTCAGCACCAAAATGAACGTGACATTGAAAAGGGATCTAATTTGTCAAAGGGGTTTGAGTGCATTAAACCAGGAGTTACTGAGGGCCAGAATGATTATGACTTGGCATTAGATTTAAATATTGGAAGAAAGCAAATTGATTGTGAAGATGATCATGTTACCATAGAAATGCCAGACAGTGAATTTAGAGGCTTGGTGCAAACATTAAATATTAAACAGAAAGAGTTCTTTTATCATGTTTTGAACTGGGTGAAAACTCAACAAAACCCGATATACTATTTTCTAAGTGGAGGAGCAGGTCTTGGTAAAAGTGTTTTACTCAGAGTCCTTCATCAGGCACTTGTGAAGTATTTCAATCACAAACCTGGAGAAAATCCAGATAAAATTTAAGTGATGATCTGTGCTCCAACTGGGAAAGCTGCTTTTAATGTTGGAGGACGTACAATTCATTCTGCTTTTAACATTCCTGCTGATCAGGGATTTCATTTTAAGCCTTTAGATATACAGCAGCTTAGTACTTACCAATCAAAACCAATCAAAAATGCTTGAAAGCCTTGTTTATTGACGAAATATCTATGTTTCGAAAGAGGATGTTCAATTACATTAATCTACGTTTGCAAGAAATAATGGGCTGTCTTAAACCATTTGGAGGTGTCTCAGTCATAACATTTGGGGATTTATTTCAATTGAAACCAGTAATGGATCAATGGATATTTTCTTCTCAATGTAACAGTGAAAATATTGCATCATTAGGAACAAATCTATGGGTTGATCACTTTCTAATGTTTGAACTTGATCAGATAATGAGACAAAAAGATGATTTAAAATTTGCAGAAATCCTTAACAGATTGAGAGAAGGAAATCAAGTTGAAGAAAATACAATAATAAGACGAATATTACAAAGTGAAAGTAACATCACCAGAAATTTGCCTCATTTATTTACACGAAGGAGTGATGTCGACAAATACAATGAGGAAGTTTTCAGTCACATAGATGATTCAAGTAAAACTATTGTAGAAGCTGTTGATAATGTATCAGGTGATTTGTCTAGTTCATTGAGTGAAAAATTTCTATCCAAAGTACCGGATGATGCTTCTAAAACTAAAGGTCTCTGTCTAGGAGAGGATTTGCATGCAGAAAGATGTTGCAGATGGTATGACTAATGGTACACCATGTACAATAAAAAAAATAGATTATCGTGTACCCAATTCAACTAGATGTAGTATTGTTTGGGTTGAGTTCTGTTCATCAGATATTGGAAAGAAATACCGAAAACAATTTAAGCATTTATATAATACAAGTATATCATTATTATGGACTCCAATTTTAGAGATTACAAGAAAGTCCAATTTTAATTATTACAAGTCTTTTTGTATAACCCGTCGTCAATTTCCATTGACCCTTGCAGCAGCAAAAACTGTTCACAAAGCTCAAGGTAGCAGTGGATGGTGCAGTAATTGGACTAGGATGTAAAAAGATAGATCATCTGTATTATGTTGCTTTAAGCAGAGTTCAAAAATTATCAAATGTTCATTTACTTAACTTTGATGAAAACAGCATTAAAATATCTGACTTTGTGGTTGAAGAAATGAACAGATTAAGAACAGCAGCAAAAGTGTTGGTGACTTTTCCTCTTTTGTACAATGTCCCAGGAAATATCTTAAAAATTATATTTCACAATTGTAGATCTTTTAAAAAGCATTTTGAAGATATCAAAAAAGAATATAATATATTATCTGCAAACATATTTGCATTTGCTGAGTCATGCTTAAGTTCAAGGGACAGCAGCTCTCATTATGAATTAGAATGATTTGAAATGTCACGAAATGATGACAGTTGTTGTAGTGACAGACCTTACCATGGACGAATAGTGTATTCTAAAGTATTGCCAAATTCATTCAGAGCAAAAAATGTATTCAATATAGAACTAACTCGGGGATATATAATTCACGGTAATCTACACATAAATGTATGTTTCCTGTATTGCCCGCCCAGGATTGCATCATTGAAGCTTCTTAAGACCTTTTTTGCATATTTAGATAATGAATTTGACTTAACAAAGCTCCACATCATTATGGGTGATTTTAATTTAAATTTTAATGAGATAAAAACGTTGCCAGCCTTCCTTAGGTCGAATTATTCACTTGATCAACTTATTGATACAGCTACTACAAATAATGACACAATCTTGGATCATGTTTACACAAATATTGACAAAAGTCTCATAAATTCCAGTGGTGTGTTAGAGTCTTACTTTTCAGACCATAAACCAGTCTTTATTTCTCTATTTATAGAAATAAAAAAACCGGAAGATTTATATGTCAGATTCAACATGTCAAATGTTTAACGTATGACACCATTTGCAATAACATCATATCTATAGTTTTGTTAAAATTTTTATATTTTTATAGATGAAGACGTTACATGACGTATTTGAAAGTGCAGGACCGTCCAGTACTCCATACAACACTGCGTTGAAAGATATGGTGTGTGGCATTAGCCAGGTGATGCAATATAGAAATGCAAGTGGAGACCAAAGGGAATCCTTGGCCATTGACCAGTTTATATCAGTCAAAGGAACTTTATATGACATGTCAAAAAAAAGAGATTATGAAAGTTGGCACAATAGTAATGCTATTAAATACAATTATTAAGAGAGACATGAAAAGCATTGTAATTACAAACAAGTCTAAAGTTTTAAAAACTAGTCCTCTGCCGAACCTGTCAAGTGACAGAATTAAAGAAGGGCATGCTTTGGCATTCCCCCCACCAGCTGACAGGGTGGAAATTAGAGCTGTACATACCTCCCCTTTGAAGACTCTTGTCACCATCAGAGGCCAAATTATATCAGTAAGTAAACTACCAAGACCTTAGAAATAAAAATTACTTTCCTAAATGTGTATTTCGGTTGCACATTTATTATGAAATAAATTTATACTTATTCAGGATGGAAAGTACATTTCTTTTCCAAATTTTTTCACAGGAAAAGGGGTCTGGTAAGTTTTTATATTTTACCAGACCAAACTAATTCTCTCATGGTTGCACGATTTTGCCTCCAAAAACAACAAAGAAGTAAATGCCATTATTCTTTTATTACATGCTTGTAAAATTGTAATTGGACCTGAAGATATTGTACGAAAAACAGGAACCTATACCAGACGGAACATATACATGTATGAGTGAATTAGGCTGCTACAGAAATATTTCTTTTTCCTTCTCAACCCTAGTTTTACTAGAAATAAAATCTTGCAGTCCACTCACTTTCAGATAGACTGCTAATGTGTTTCCATATGTATATATTATATCATGAAACAATATTTTTATGTACATATTATATAATGAAACAAATTTATGCTTATTCAGAAAGAAATGGAAAAGACTGTCAAAGTTGGAGGGATTGACACGAGTGTCCGTTCCCTAAGAGTCAAAGACGAAACATCTGCATGCAAAGTAACCTTGTGGAGGGACTTTGCGAAGAGAAAAACAATTATAGGAACTCACATTAAGATACCAGATGTTGCTGTACAGCAGTTTAATGACGAGAAATCCCTATCCACAACTTCTCGAACAACTCTACAGGTATGTTGTGTACAAGAATAATTGGAAACTTATTAGGTAATTATTATTCAGTACCACAAATTTTCTTGTGCACAATTTTTGATCAGAAATTCATTTCCTTTATTTTCAGGAAGTAGAACCTCCTGAAGTGACAAATGTACTGACTTTCATTGGATTTGAATGGTTGGATGCTCAGTTCCTCAGCTTGACAGCTGACACTGAGGATGGGAATTTACAGTGTCTAGGGAAACTCTGAGGAATGCTCTAGAATGTGAGGATAATCAAGAAGAGGAATGTCTGATCATGAAACTACCACTAGTGGCAAACATAAAATTCAAAGAAAGAGAAATTCAAGAAATGACAATTTGTGTCTCGCAAATCTGATTCAAAAAGATTGTAAAAGCCTAGATATAGTGCCCCCATTACTTAGATGTACGTGTGCCATTCGATTAAATTCAGCAGAAACGAAGTAAAAATGGTCTCCATAGGTTTTTTTTTTCATCCAAATCTCTACAGGATTTGAAGTATTCATTCATAGTAATAAGGGCCCATATATACACACAAATGTTTGAAGCTGTCGGTTGTATAAGCAAATAGTGCTCAAATTTGCAATTATGGCTCATTTTCTCTTTCTCTTATTATTAATTTTATTTCTTTTTTTTAATTTTTACATGTTACTTGTATTGACATTTTAATATAAGATCTTTATTATGTATGGTATCAAGGATTCTTTTACTTTCATTATCTGACATATCAAAAAATTAGATTACTTGAATTGTCCTTCTGAACCACAAACTGCGTTTCAGATCTTCAGTGAATTGTTTGTATGAGTGACGTACTTGATGGAACTTTATTTTATCATCGCAAACATCAAGTACCTTGTAAATTTTCCTCATTAAAGATCATTGTGTGAAGCATACATTATTACAATTTGTTTCCACTAACTTTAAAGCAAAAGTTTTAATTTGCAATATATGACAATCAGGTACAAGACATATAATTCAGGAAGATGATGACTGTGATGTCATACAGATATATGGTTATAAGTTGATGTGCCATTGTGGTAATGCATTAGTGCCCAAATTTGTTAGTGTTATTTTCTTTTCTTTTTTTTTTTTTTTTGTTGTTGTTGTTGTTATTCAGTAGATATTAGAAAGCTTCGAAAGGCATTTACTTTTTATGTATATTTTTGAAGATTTTTGATGACTAGTCATTGTTGAATGAGTAGATTTGTATACATATGTTAATCTCAGTGCAAATTTAAATGAAAGGTTCTCTATCAAGTTACAGTAAACTCACTAATACCTTACAAGTGGTGTTTCTCATAAAACTTATAAGATACTACTGTTTAATTTCCTTTCACTAAACAAAAGAAGACATTTGTTATTTGCAGTATTTCAAAATCCAAGAATGTATAATAAAGAGTATATTTGATAAACACTTGATTATATTATTTAGAACTATTTATTGCATATATGATTATATTTTTTAGAACTATGTATTGTATATTTATTCTTGTATACTTTTTTCATGGTTAAAATTTGACAATACCGGTATTTAGGTCCAACCCATTTTCATTTTGTTGCCTGGTCTGTTTTAATCTTGTATACTTTTTAAAGGTTAAAATTTAGCACTATTTAGATCAAAAGAATCTGGTATTTCCATTATATACATATTTTATACAGTCTTTTATATGAAAATCTGTTGTTATTGCATTTTTATATGCATCACTGCCAATATTAATAAAAAGGAATGGTTTCGTTGTATATGTGTTTATTTTCTTGTACTAATAAGAAAACAAAGGTCTCAGTAGGTGTTCTTCAGAAATAGAATCTCCTATTGATAGCAAAACAATGATAGAATTGTTTAAAAATTAACATGTTCATCACACTTTTGTTAAACAAAGCAATGACTTTCTCCTAGCTTGCTAGGACAGATGTCTTGAGAGCTTATGTCATATCTTGAGTGTTGGCGTCAGTAGTTTTGACAAACTTTAACCTTGACTATTTTTATGCCCCTGTATCGATAAATTGGGGGCATAATTGTTTTTGTCTTGTTTGTCTTTTGTCAACTTTAGCCTTGGCTATAACTTTTGAACCGTGAGGAATAGTGGCTTCATATTTAAAATGTATACTCGATTATTGAATCCCTTTCAAATGAAACCAAATTCTTTTAGAGTCGTGACTTTAATGTTTCAAAAGTGAGTTCCTAATGAGTAGACCACTCTGTCTATTTTAAAAGATTTTACCTAGCAACCTTGAAGAATGACCTATTTTTCAAAATATTTAATCTGTCTATCACTGAATATTGATCAACTAGTAGGGACACAGGTTTGCTATTGCATATGTGTATTACTTGTTACCTTAGTGTCTATACCAAAGGTTTTTACTGGCGTCTGGTCATTTCACCCCTGTGGCAGTTCACAATTCATGACCTTGAATGAGCTTCACTGCATTTAACCACTGTCTTGGTATATAGGTGGGAAATAAAACATGTTCCTGCAAGAAGAGAACGTTGTTATGATGTCATAATCAATACCACTTCCTTGACTTCATCATGATAGAGGCGGCACACCTTGCCCATTAAGAAACTCCTCATGATAGAGGTGGCACAACTTACCCCATTAAAAAACTGTTTAACTTGCATCTTCCTTTTTGACAAAGTCCCACCTCTTACAACTTTCTTTCACATTCAAATATTACATAATATATGGTTATTAGTGCTGAAGTAAAGTTTTCATCTATACTCTCTTTAAAACAATAAATAAGAATTCTACAATTGATGAATACCACTTAACATCTTTTGTTACTTCTACTGCTTTAAATCAAATTCAGCTCGACGCCTTTGTGGCCCTTCAGGCCTTTGATTGGTAGTGTGGAGTTCGTAGAAAAGCCTCACACTGCAAAGGTAATAGAATATGTACGAATTGTTTTATTTAATATTTGTTTGTGTTGTGCTTTGTTTGCCGACTTTGAGCATTCTTTTGCGTGGTTAATTTATAACTGTTTTAATTATCAACATTTTTGCGAGTAAACCGGGTATATTGTGATATATCAATGTAAAGTGGGAAATAAAAGAGACCATAAGCCTGTACTTAGTATGACCACATTATCGACTTTACATCAAACATTTGGAAACACTTTGATCTCTTTAATTCAAATTGGACAGGAAAATGCTAGAAATTATATACCTTTGTTTTATTCGGCAAGCTTTAGAATATGCTTATACTATTTGTGACAACTGCACCAGATACGAAAAACAAAGAACATTAAAAAATCGAATCGAGGCACCCTATGTAGTGACTGGTGTAAAGCGATACTGTTCTAGTGCTAATTGCTAGAAGAGAGTGGGTGGGACAGCCTTGAGAAATGAAGATTTTATCACACATTAACTATGTTTTACAAAATGGTTAACAATGATGATCCATCATATTTTACATTCTTTGGTTCCGACTAGTGTTCAGTCAACGCGTTCTTAGAAACAACTGTTTCAAAGATGTAAAACCACTTTCTATCAAAATTCAGACATTTATAAAACAGCATCTGAATGGAATTCATTACCTGAATCCATAAAATCTTTAACTTTTATGCAGGGGAAAGATGGTGCCATATTCATCATACCCGTCCGCTGTTAGACTGCAGCTCTCAAAAGTCTGACTTTAATTTACAATAATAATATAAGAGATAATGATATTTGTATCTGTGGATGTATAGAGCTAGCCCTAACCCTTATATAGTGACGATGTAAACGAGGAGACATTCAAACACGTACATGACATTATATAGCGAAGTAAACGTCTTTAAGATTTGTTCGTAATTTAATAAACAATGTTGAAAAGCTCTGCTATCATTTTACTTAATCTATGTTGCATGTTTATTTTTTTTTCTTTCGGTAAATTTATTAGTACTATTTTCCATTGTATTACAAATGAACGTGTATGTGTTTATATAAAACATATGTAAATAATCGGATGTGTGTGTATATAAATGGTCGAATGTGTATGTAAAAGTGTATATATAAAACATACCTATGTAGATGGTTGAATGTGTATGTATGTATATGTTGTGACCATTGTTCCTCCAAAACAGTATAATAATGTGACGTTATATATCACGTCGGCGTTATTAAATTGTATCTCTTAAAATAGTATACAAGGAGAGAGCTTTATATAAGCATTATTGCTTGTTACTCAATCCCTAACATAATCCATTTGTTTATATATTGATATAACTTTATTAAAATAAATACTATTTAAATCAAGACAGGCAATACATTGTAACAGCAGTTTTCATTGTGCCATCATAGGTTAGCTGCTCGTTTGCCGTAGAGAATAAAACGGTAGCATGGCTTTAACTTTTTATATAAGCTGCAAAGAACAAGAGGTTGTATTACTCCTACATTATTATGCATATATTTACGGAAGCGTGGTTGACATGAAATAACCTTATTATTTTCTTCCCAATAACCTGACCTGTATCTTGAAAGGGAAATTTCTAGTAAGGAAAATAATTGCTGCAAGAAAGATAACTCTAAAATGATTAGGGAAAATTGGTTGGTTGGTTGATTGGTGTTTACGTCGCTTTCAACAATATTTCAGTTATATCACGACATGGAAGCAGGAGGTTACCAACCTCTTAAACATAGTGGCGCAACCCGGGAAAATTGTGAAAAAGAGTTATGGAAGTATTGTTGTAAGCATATGCATTGTGATATATTAAAACTGTTTTAGACAAACAATCAAAGAGACAACTCAGACCCTATCCCAAAACAAGAAAATTCGATGAATAAATATCTCACTTCATATTTAAGATGATATCTTGTTTACTTTGCATCCCATGTATACATTTGCCACTCCAAAATTGTGATTTGAAAGCAATATTTGAAGGCAGGGCTTTCCCGAGTTATTCTAGGTTCTTTTTATGTTTCATATTGTTGCAATGTTACTAACACTATTCAAGAAAGAAATTCCAGTTGCAGTTTATTTTTCTATCTTAGATACATGCATTTTGATGGAAGATTTGTTCTCTGAGAACTTTGTTTCTTGAGAACTACTGTGACGGTTGATGCATGCAGACAGGAGACGCTTACTCTCCCCGGGCACCTGGTCTCACCTCTAATGTTTTCAGTATTTCGGGGTTCACAACAGTTCCCTTTTGAAACTTACACGATTTTGTATCTGTCCTTGGACTTTGAGAATGATTAACCGTTTTGTACTTCTTCGATATTGATTCTCTGGAAATTGGTTTTATGAGGTAAACAAATAGTAATAAATAAAAAGATAAAACAGAAAGGTGTTAATATAGTGATGGATGCCAAGTTTTCGTAGATTCTACGTATTTTAAGGGCAAGCGATGTGGGTGAAAACCAGTGTTTTTATTTTTCAAAACAATGTACATTTTAGACGTTAGATACCTTTTCTTATGCTAATCAAAAGCACCACCCCAATATTTTGATTTGTCTGCATATATTGACCTAGTTTTATGGACCTAGGTTATAGAGCATATGGAAATACTAGATCATTTGAGGGGGCTCTATGACAAATCTGCTATAGGTAAGCAAAAGATTTAATAAATGAGACTTCTAAGATATCTAGGAATACAATATCAAAGTATGAAAATGACATAGGTAAAACGAGCTTGGCAGAACATTCTATTGTACAAGTCTTTTGGGTCACTGTTTGAATAAAGGTCTATAGATTTCTGCAATGTTTGTGGCAGAATAACCGGCTTTGTAGTGCCTTGCCATCAAGCGTCTTACACATAATCTCGCCATGTCGAAACGCTTTTATCCAAATATATTTATAATCCTCTTGGACATGCCATTACTTGCAATGACAATATAGTTGATAATGAAACACTTCGACAGTTAACGATACCAGTTTAGAGAGCTTGAATAATTTAATTACAGATATTTGAATATTCTAATGAATTTTATAGTGGAATCTGTAGGAATATGGGCTAAAGCTTTAAGGTGTGGATTTGGAGTAGTTATTAAGTAGTTATTATTTGAGTTAAACGTTTAAGTTGTAAAACAGAAATGTTGTTTTAGTAATTAAAAGGAACTAGATAGAAAATACAACGTTTATAAATAATTTTCGGCAGACACGTCCTCAATAAAATGTGGTATTTGTGTTCAAAGATTGCTATAACATTTATCTTTTACAGAAACTTGGAATGCATATAAGTATTAGTAATTCTGCGTATACTCGCTTTGCACTTTCTATGGATGAAATTCCTGAAAACCACAAATGGGTATTGATAGTCTATGAGATATGTACTGAAAATAGTGATTTAAATAACAGCGTTTATATTGCATTTCTTGACTGACTTAGAAAAAATACACAAAGAATTATTGCATCATCGATGCCACAACAATCTCTATAAACCCAATTTACCAATATATAACTGCAGTTTACTGTCCATACCGTGCTGTCTTTTCTATGATGTATATTCTTGCTTGGAAAGGTGAAATCTTAAAAATTATCGATATTCGAAATGATAATTTTACAATTAATCGCTATTTGTTCAACAGTCACATTATATACCAGTCCAGTCTAGAAAAAAGGGCTAATTTACAAAATACGTATGTCTTCGTACCTGCTGACAAAGCAGCTAATATTATCATTGTTTGAAAAATATACTTTATTACAGTTCTTAAATCTAAATTAAACTCTACTTCTATGTATGTTGAAACCCCATGGTTTAAAGACTAGGTCCTATCCAGGGAGACCCAAACTCTTTCCTTAAAAACACATGAGATAAACGTTGTGGATAACTATAAATATTTGTATCACAATATATCAAAAAATCAATAAGTTACAAATTACACTTTATAGTTAACACTCTAAAAATTTCATTGGTTTATCACAAGTACTTTACAAGATATAAGGATCTCAAAAAATGGACAATATAGCATTTTCATGCCATAAAAAAATAAAACTTTGATTATGAGTGTTATTATCTCAAATATAAAATCTACATAAATACAAAATGTCGTAAAGTTTGCTTGGAATTCCTGTTCTTTACGTCTTCTTCATGATAATCCTTCAAAATGTCTTATAAACAGGACACCTGATAATTAGTCCTTTTCCTTCATTGTTTAGAATACCCAGTTTATTCTATGTTTATTATTAAGATCGGTGATATTTGCTGGGTCAAACAGCCGATTGAGGTAATATTACGTAATAATTGAACAGCACAGGTGACAGCTGATCGCCCTGGACGTCGCTACCCCAATATGCCTTTGATATATTGAGAATTCTGCAACTTGATTAGGAAGTCAACTATTAAAGATATTACAGAATTCGTTTTCGGACTGAGCATCTGATTGTACTTGACGAAGAGTCATCGCTTTCGATGGTGTGTTTTATTCCAGCTGTAATGAAAAACACACGTTTTCGAATGTCAATTGCAGGTATATCGGGGAATATTAAAATTTACATTATTTTTGATAGTCTTCAATACCTAGTTATTTAAATGAAATGAAAAATTATGTATAAAACTTTTAAGTTTTCATGAATCTTAGATCACCGTACTGGCGTTTCGCAGTAGAAATTCAAAAGAGTTGTTAGAAAATCTAAAATCAAAAAGTTTTAATAAAATTCACTCTATCAAGTCTTTTGACTTTTCGACTCTTTACACAACGATCCCTCATCAGAAATTAAAAGACAGATTAGCGGAAATTATTCAAAATGCGTTTACTAGTAAAAACGGAAGCCGCAAATTCAAATATATAGTAATAGGCCACGATAAAACTTACTTTGTTAGGGAAAATTCTGATTCCAAAAATAAATACACTGAAACAGCTGTCATCCAGATGTTGAACTTTCTAGTCCTGCGTGTCAATCAGTTAACGTACTCGGTTTATTCAACAAAAGCCAGAGGAGGCATCGAAGTCATGGTACACGCAAATACAACAAACCTGAAATACATAATATTTCCTTTGATGCTCTTTTGCCATTTATAAATAAACCTTTGGGCCTTCATCACATTCGTACAAAACTTTATTCTATTTCACTCAGAAAATTACACGAGTTGTACGTATCGTCCAGACACTGTATATTTACTGATATAAGCTCTGCAGAGTATAGACTAGATGGCATTATTATGGACATATCGACCGCTAGACTTTTTCGTCCCGTCAAGTCAGATATTTCTATGGAAAAATCTAATCGCCCTTTCATCAAAATTAAATTTGCAAATAAAGGCATTGATTATTTAAATTTTGGCCAAATTTTAGATCATAAGTCTGTTTTAGAGAAAATACCTCCATATTTCGAAAATACCTCCATATTTCAAAAGCAAAGATCCGCCATGTATTTCTTATAGTTACACGCCATCAGTTCCATCCAAAATTTATAATTACAGAGGGTTTCTATAGTGTCTTGATCTTAGCAACTCTGCATGCCATCCTCAACCGTGTGCATGTTCCTCATCTAATTTCGTATATTCTCCTTGTGGCCATGTCATTACTGGTGATCTCTATATAGTTAAAACACTAAATTAAGAGAACTTTTACTTAAAGGTCCAAAGTACAGAGAACCCATATCATTCACATGGAGCCAAAATGTTTAGAATATGAACTGCTGCGAGGAATATGCCACACGATGGGCAAACAGAGAGGACGTACAAGTCGACACTCTTTCGGAATGGATAAAATCTATTGCAGTACTGCTGAGATCAAAAATTAAAAAATTACAAGGTTCTGTAAACACCAGATTCGAATCTATTTTTAAAGATCCTGATGTTGTCAGAGAACTTACCTTCCTCCAAGAACATTATATCATTACACCAGCAGATAAAGCATCTAATAATTATACATTTACTTGTAAGAAATATTACTTTGACAGCCTAGTGAAAGAATTAGGATTAAATTCAGCTCCAGGAAATCCTACTTATACTCTCACGAACTTTTCGGTTTCCGAAGTACTCGAGAATCAAAAGTCTGTCCTCAGTACGTTTGGTATTGACTCAAATAAATTGAATTTAGAACTTCCATATTTGTACTGCATTCCAAAAATG
This sequence comes from Pteria penguin, assembly GCA_035048485.1. Taxonomy (NCBI): domain Eukaryota; kingdom Metazoa; phylum Mollusca; class Bivalvia; order Pterioida; family Pteriidae; genus Pteria; species Pteria penguin. The sequence goes on along the minus strand of CM068591.1, from coordinate 122,426 downwards.
CACAAAAATCCTTACAAACAACGCTTTATCGCTGGTTCCTCGAAGTGTTCCACAAAATCTGTATCGATGCTACACACAAAAATATTATCAGAAATTAAATCTGGCCTTCATAGATATTGCGAAACAGTATATTCCAGAAATGGAATTAATCAAATGTGGATCCTAAGAAATTCAAAAGAGTTGTTAGAACATCTAAAATCAAAAATAAATACACCGAAACAGCTGTCATCCAGATGTTGAACTTTCTTATCGATAACATTTTTGTGGTGTTTGGAGATAAGGTTTTTCAACAAATTGTCGGCATTCCAATGGACACTAACTGTGCTCCGCTTCTGGCTGACTTATTCCTTTACTCATACGAAGCTGAATTCATTCAGTCTTTGCTTTCGCAAGGAAAAAAACAATTGGCTCTTGGCTTCACTTTTACTTACAGATATATAGATGACTTGCTTTCAATTAATAATCCTTCATTCGCGGATTACCTTAGCATCATTTATCCAAGTGAACTTGAGGTCAAAGAAACCACAGAAAATAGTAATTCTACTTCGTATTTAGATATTATGTTGTCTTTCGACATTAATGGTCAATTGAACACCTCACTCTATGACAAACTTGACGATTTCAATTTCGCTATCGCAAACTTTCCTTTCAAAGGTAGCGACATTCCATCATCGCCCGCATACGGTGTATTCATATCTCAGTTAATACGTTATTCCAGAGCATGTTCAAATTACAATGACTTTGTTCTAAGGGCTAGGCGACTTTCAGTTAAGCTGCTCAACCAGGGTTATATATGTGCTAGACTAGCATCGTCACTGAGGAAGTTCTACGGTCGTTTCGAGACTCTTATTACTCCATATGATATCTCGTTATCCAGACTTTTAAATGATATTCTGGACTGAGACCGATTCCGATCACTTTACACAGATTTAAGACCTTCTATACTAGAATGTTACCTACTTCGACTTTTCCATATATATATACATATGAAATTCACACGATTTGACTCTTTCTACGGGGTATATGTGACGGGTGTTGCTAGCAAGCAGGAGATGCTCACTCACCGAGCACCTGATCTCACTCCATCACAGGGGTTCACATATGCTCTTCAAGTAGACATATTTTGTTATTTTCCATTTGTTTTTCATTTTCACTGATTTTGTATGTCCTATGGTTTCATGATTTTTGGACTTGTGGTTTGGATTTATCCATCATCTTTACATTATCCATAATATTTTCGTGGTGTTTGGAGGTAAGATTTTTCAACAAATTGTCGGCATTCCAATGGACACTAACTGTGCTCCGCTTCTGGCTGACTTATTCCTTTACTCATACGAAGCTGAATTCATTCAGTCTTTGCTTTTGCAAGAAAAAAAAAACAATTGGCTCTTAGCTTCACTTTTACTTACAGATATATAGATGACTTGCTTTCAATTAATAATCCTTCATTCGCGGATTACCTTAGCATCATCTATCCAAGTGAACTTGAGGTAAAGAAACCACAGAAAGTAGTAATTCTACTTCGTATTTAGATATTATGTTGTCTTTCGACATTAACGGTAGATTGAACACCTCACTCTATGACAAACGTGACGATTTCAATTTCGCTATCACAAACTTTCCTTTCATAAGTAGCAACATTCCAGTTTGTTATTTTCCATTTGTTTTTCATTTTCACTGATTTTGTATGTCCTCTGGTTTTATGATTTTTGGACTTGTGGTTTGGATTTATCCATCATCTTTACATCATATAGTCAGATCCAGGCTTGACAATCCACTACCTGTTAGTTCATTCACAACATGCAACAACAAACACTGCAAAATTTGTCGTCAGTCACAACCCAATTCTGTCTCCAGAAGCTCCATTACAGGATACGAGTACAAAAGTTTGAAAAATCCATCATCTTTACACCTTAACATAACTCGTTATCTAGTTGTTCTTTATACGGTGGCAGACTTATATTTGGTGCACAGTTTTTTGCCACAAGTATAAGTAAATCGTCCGATTTGGCACCTAAAATGGCGGAGTATTTTGGCTAATATTTGACTTTCACCCGTGCGTCCCCCCCCCCCCTTTCGGAAATTCTGGATTCGCCACTGATATAAATACCAAAAGTAACTAGAGAGGATTAAAACTAAATCATTTAAATTAAAATAGGCTATTAGTCTTGATAGCAACATATTATTCTATATTTGTGTGTGTGTGTGTGTTATAAATTTTCATGACATCTCTCCTTGAGACACCTGTTGATCCTTTTTCTCTATATGCTTGAGATAAATCTACACCTTTCTTAGATTTAAACATCAAAATTATCAACAACCTAATATATACTAATATTTATGATAAGCGTGAGGATTTTGGATTTCCTATTGTAAATTTCCCTTACTTGGATGGCGATGTCCCTCGACTCCCATCATATGGTATCTATATATCTCAATTAGTTCGATTTGTCAGAGGCTGAACCGATGTTTTGGACTTTCATAAACGAAATTTACAAATTACTACTAAACTTTTAACTCAGGGTTACAGATATCACAAGCTAAGAAAAACATTCGGCAAATTCTTCAGATCTTATTCAGAACTTCTATCTAATTTTGGAAATAATTCTTTTCAATAGTATGTATCCAATGGAATTTCCCATCCTAACTTTTACGGTGATCTCGTATATAAACTAAGGAAAGTAAAAGGCTCCGATAACGTTATTTTATCATGTAATAAAATAGTCAAACGTCTCCTAAATAGACAATATGATATTGATATCATCAAAAAGACTATAGGTCTTGTATTTGGCCCCTCTACAGCCTTATGCAGACTTTTACTTGAACGTTGCACGCTGACTAACAGGGCGATGGGGACTATATGACGGGCCTTGTCCAAACCTCTTTCAGAGGAGACATGGTCCTGAACCTCGTCCCCTCTGACTGTTAGTCGGGACTCCTACAGATCTAGGGTCTCAGCTCGCTTTCAGACTGGCAGAGCACGGTTTATCATGTTGACGTCGCATATATTTTTATACCATTATGTGTTTTACAATACCTTACGTGTTTATATTTTTATGACCTCTCAATATGCGATACCTGTTGACCCTTGTTCTTTACATGGAGGATTATTTATAAATTTTTAAATGTACGTCCTTTGATTGTTCTGCTGTTACGGTGAGTGGGAAGGTGGGCCCGTAAACCGGTTAACCACACCATTTGTTTGGCTTTTGTCAAATTAAATGACCGTCCTAAGTCGGTATCGTAATTGCACTACAATCAAATATTTTTGTAAGGTGTTAAATGGTTATTATATTATTTATATTCGTGTATTGTATAGCTCCATGGTGACTTCTGCCACATAACTGAGCCGGTAACTCCTCCTTTTTCTTCTATATGATGATTTATAAATTTTTAAATGTGTGTCTTTTGATTGTGCTGCTTTTGCGGTGAGGGTGAAGGTTGCCGCCCGTAAACCGATTAACCACACCAGTTGAATGACGTTTGTTTCTTCACTTGACCGTCCTAATTCGGTATCGTAACCGCAGCATAATCGAATATTTTTGTAATGTCCTTTTCCCGTGTATATTCTACAATTATCATGTTTTGTGTGCATGTCCTTGGCAATTTTTGCCATACAGCTTTGTCAGATGTCTTCAGTTTTCTCTTGTTCTGCATGGAAGTGGCGACTTTGGTCAAACAAATAAGTCAGTCCTTGAACGTTCGCTGTTGTACATTGTTTTTTGTGCCATAGTCACTTGACACCAGTTACTTTCATATTTTGCGTCGATGTCACACTTATTCCCTTTGTAGTGTAGAGCTCTAGAAAACTTCCCCGCGGATGGTTTGACTAAGTGTTTTCCCCTTGCTTTAATGTAGCAAATGACACTTTCTACAGATTATTCGTTCACATCCATTTATATAAGTATGGCTGTATCACATTTTTTCTGTTGTATGAATGAGCATTCATGGCGGTCGTGGCTAGCCAATCAGGAGAGGCTTACGCGTTCGGGCACCTGGCCTAATCTCTTAATTCCGGGGTCCTTGAATACACACTGTGGTACATTATTATAAGTGCCGTAGTCATCTATAAACACCAGTTACTTTCGTATTTTGCATTAACACATAGATCTTTTATACAGTCCAACTTCAGTAAGAAAGAAAAAAGAGGAGTTACTGTCATAGTTATGCGGCAGAAGTCACCATGGAGCTATACAGTAACAAACGTAACAATTTAAATTTTCCTGCATTTAAAACGTAAAAAACATGTTCCTTTATCATGATGTCAATATGTCTCCACTGAGTATGGTTTCCTCAATAATCGAGTCAAAGCTACTGAGAGAAATCATAATATCACAAAGACAGAAAAACCACGTTCAGAATTTTCCGCAAATGTTACAGTCGCTGCAAAGAATTATTGTACTCATTTTATGTGCACGTCCTATATGATTTGTGTCATACAGCGTGGTCAGATGTCTTCTGTTTTCTCTAATTATAAACCATACTCCAACACGTTGACTTTAAATATTGATGGTAAGTCTGGTTAGAACATTTGTTTTGTGGTATTACAATATTATTATTCATAATAATGACATGTTTTTAGAATTTGTGACTAGGTTTGTATTATTATCACCATACTTGAATACAAGTTAATCTAGCTTGCGTAACTCTATGAAAATATATGGAATGAGATCGGTCATCAGAGGATGCCTACTTTACTAGAGGATGCCTTCTATACTAGAGGGTTGCCTACTTCGACTTCTCCATATATGGATACATATGGAATTCACACGATTTGACTCTTTCTGCGGGGTGTATGTGACGGGTGTTGCTGGCAAGCAGGAGATGCTCACTCTCCCCGGGCACCTGATCTCACTCCATCACAGGGGTTCGCATATGCTCTTCAAGTAGACATATTTTGTTATTTTCCATTTATTTTTCATTTTCACTGATTTTGTATGTCCTATGGTTTCATGATTTTTGGACTTGTGGTTTGGATTTATCCATCATCTTTACACTACTACTTCATGACATCTGATCCTACCTGTAGTTGTTTCCGGGGTTCCTGACTCTTTATACTATCTTTTTATTTAAATTATTGGTATGGATGTGATTGCTGATGGTGTTCTTTATATGAGAGAAAAAAGAGGAGTTACTGGCTCAGTTATGTGGCAGAAGTCACTATAGAGCTATACAATACATGAATATAAATAATATACTAGAACATGTATCACATTACAAAAATATTTGATTGTAGTGCAATTACGATACCGACTTAATACGGTCATTTAATTTGACAAAAGCCAAACAAATGGTGTGGTTAACCGGTTTACGGGCCCACCTTATATGAGTAAAAAAACTAAGTACCGAAGGGTAAATCATATCTCAAATACATGAAATAAAATGACAATATCGTGTATAGTGTCATATTCAGACAAATGCAAACGACAATAAAATTGAGGCGAGAACAGGTGCCAAGGAGGAGTGAGCGTCCCCTGGTTGCATGCATCACCCGTCGCAAAAGTCCTGCAACAACTTTTTATGTCTAGGAAAGAAAAAAGAGGAGTTACTGGCTCAGTGGCAGAAGTCACCATGGAGCTATACAATACATGAATATCAATAATATACTAGCACATTTAACACATTACAAAAATATTTGATTGTAGTGCAATTACGATACCGACTTAATACGGTCATTTAATTTGACAAAAGCCAAACAAATGGTATGGTTAACCGGTTTACGATCCACCTTCCCACTCACCGTAACAGCAGAACAATCAAAGGACGTACATTTAAAAATTTATAAATAACCCTCCATGTAAAGAACAAGGGTCAAGAGGTATCGCATACTGAGAGGTCATAAAATATAAACTCGTAAGGTATTGTAAAACAATAATGATATAAATATATATGAGACATCAACATGATAAAACGTGCTCTGCCAGTCTGAAAGCGAGATAAGACACTAGATCTGTAGGAGTTCCGACTAACAGTCAGAGGGGACGAGGTTCAGGACCATGTCTCCTCTGAAAGAGGTTTGGACAAGTCATATAGTCCCCACCGCCCTGTTAGTCAGCGTGCAACGTTCAAGTAAAAGTCTGCATAAGGCTGTAAAGGGGCCAAATACAAGACCTATAGTCTTTTTTATGATCTTAATGTCATATTGTCTATTTAGAAGACGTTTGACTATTTTATTACATGAAAGGAAGTAAATAAATAAATATACACGTATGAACACATGAAGGGGACAAGAACTGGAGGTCAAATTATCTTATTCAAGGCATGAAATTTTGTTTAACTGAAATTCGGGAATCGGAAATGCACATGAATAAATGCCTGTATATATACGTATTTTGTCAAATCAAGTATAGTCAAAAAGTTAAGATAGTTTGTATTGTCAGGTCCAAAAATATCGGTTAACATTCGTGAAAATGGAATCTGAAATTGTACTAAATCCCTATATCGACCATAGAACTTCCTCAGTGACAATTTAAAACGTTTCTCAATATATCCTTGTGTGAGTAGTTTCGTGGCAAGAACCCCTAACCCTAACCCTAACCTCTCAGTGCGAAATTTTCGTATTTAGAGCATATCCTGGCATAGCGTATAAGTTTTGGAATGAAGACTCCATATGCGGGAAAGGAAGGTATGTAGCTACTCAGAAAAGGGAAATTGGTAATAATGAATTTGAAATCGTCACGTTTTTCATAGAGAGAGGTTACTAATGTACCATTGTCACTAACTGATAAGAATATATCGAGATATGAAGCAGAAGATGCACTCTCAGTTGTATCTTTTATTTCGAGTTCCTTTTGGATATATGATGTCGAGATTATCCTTATGAGTAAGGGTATTTGTAATGGCATTATATACCTACGCATTATAGCAAAAATGTGACAAAAGTGTCATTGCACAGAAAGATGCAGGTGACGGCATCTGCCTGATGCGGGGCATACAAATTTTGACCTTTGCAACGGACCCACCCGAAGCAGTGAGGGATCTTTAACGTGTCATGCATACCACAAGACGGGGCCTCGGTTTTTACTGTCTCATCCGAAAGACATGACACCGGCATGACCAGAGTGGGACTTGAGTCCGACGCGATACCACTACGCCACGCCGGCTTTCCCGAGCACTGCTTAAAACACAAGATACTGCTAATCGACAACGCAGCGCTGTTTGCGATAACGCAGAAATCCTTCTGCTGTGATATGTTCCTTATTGACTCTGTGCGATTGTACGTTTTCGTGCCAAAATCATTATTTGTCGTAGTGCAGGTGTAGCAATGAGGCTGGAATAATGTCACCATCTATACTTTATTTACATATAGAATAAATTACACACCTTATTAATAATACAAAGAAAACCAGATGACATAACAAATGTTTTTTATGGTAGACAAGTAAGAATGAACTCATGAATAACTTATTTTTCAGTAATTCTATAAAATAATAACATTCCTTGTTACGTATCGGTGACTTCTTAATTCATCGCCTTGGTTTATGGTTTGGATTTATCCATCATCTTTACATTTATTCAATTTCACTATCTTTCCGTGTATTTTATTATTATCGTTAAGATTACCATTATAAAAAACATACATCAAAAAGAAATGTATTCCGCATTTTTTTTAAATGATATTCTTCTACTTCAACATTAACATTTACATTTTTAAGTTATAGGCAAGCGAACGGGTATTTCAAGTGCATTAAGTCCTTCTGCTCAGAGAATAGAAAACTGCGCGTTGTTGATTAATCAATATCGAAGAAGTACCAAACCGTTAATCATTCTCAAAGTCCAAGGACAGATACAAAATCGTGTAAGTTCAAAAAAAGAAACTGTTGTGAACCCTGAAAAACCAAAAAATTCCGAGGTGAGACCAGGTGCCCCGGGAGAGTAAGCGTCTCCTGTTTGCATGCATTACCCGTCACAGCAGTTCTTAAGAAACTTGTCAAACTCAAGAGTTTTGGTTTTCTTATTGTCCATACGAAAGTACAAAACTGGTATACAAAGTCATATTTCGTGTTCACTGAACAGGTCATTTAGTCGCATTCCAGAATATTATCAATAATTCTAGAAAGAGGCACATCATATTTTCATACAAGATCCCCATAGCGACTGTAGAACTTCCTCAGTGACGACTTCAGACGTTCTTTAACATATCCTTGCATGAGCAACTTAGTGATTAAATAATATAACACCATACTTTGTTACGATTTCTCTTTTGATGTTTGGTGTTTTTTACCCTTTCTATGAATTGTATATCTACATTCATTGCATCTTTTTAGTATTGAATTTTGTGCGTAATGAGAATGTGTTAGGCAGACTGAATAATAGTGACTACCTAAGAAGGAGACGGTGGTCCGTCGAAGACACTGTGTGTTACTTTAGTGTATGACGTTGAAGTATGAATGTTCCCGAGCATCGTTGTTATAAGTACATTGATATTATTCTCTTAAATTTGTCGGAATTATCTGTAAAATAAACAGCCTCGTATTAATTATTTTATATTTTTGGTTTCAAAAAGGCAAATTACTTTATTAGAATAATGTAACAATAACGAAAATCAGTAATTTATAATCTATCAGTGTGACAGTGAAAACGATCTGTTGGAAACCTTCACATATAATAGAAGATACAAAAGAAGACTTCTTGCTATTCCGTGTGATAATTAACATCCAAAGGGCAATCAGAGATATGTTCATTACTAATAATTGATTTAGAATAAATGTGCAAATCAAAGAATGAGCACATTATTAACAGGGTTTGACGATCTTAAATGGGTTGCATTATAATCAGTGTTCCTTTCTAATTTCAAGTCTAAGGATTGAAGGTAAAATAATCTATTTGAAGTTGTCGTGATCAAAGGGCAATAATTATGAATTACATCAACTGCATTAAGTTTCCTCAAGGCATAGTGATGTTCTGCTAAATGGGTAAAATATTTGCATAAATGAGAACATTCATGATGTAAAACCACTAAATAATGTATATTTATAAAAGTTTGCAAACTTGAAATTTTGTAAATAACATTAGGAAGACGTGCAATTGTGTATTATTTAAGAAGTCGCCCAATAATTCTATTTCAACTGACAAACCTAACATGACTTTGTGGTTGCTATGTTGCTGTGTTTCTCCTTTTCAACTATATTTTATCAATTTTGTTTTACTCGGATTGGCATTTATTTGAGTATATGTGTTATCAATTGTTGTTTTTAATACACGTTTATGGCTTTCATAACCAGCAAAACGATAAACTCCTTTTATTAATACATTTAAAGTACGGAACGTGTCTCTCTAAGGTAACAATGACATGATAATGTATTTCTTCTTGGTGTTTTAATCAAAAGGTATCATCTCGAGACATTGTAATAAAGTGGACATGATAGACTTGATCATCTTCTTGGCGGATTAACATACCAGAGATTGTTTAATTTGTTCTGATTGTATATCGATAGCACGAGAAAGCCATTCACGTTATTATACACTTACTTTCCATAGTATTATATCTGTTATTTAGATTACTTTTTCATGAATGACAGTGAAAGGGACAATAGAAAGAAATTAACAACTCATCTTCTGATATTGCAATAGAAGAAAGAGGATTGACTGAATAATATAAACACCCCAGTATGATAATAATTATGATAACCGGTATAAAAAATGAGATATGATCAAACAAAAATAGCTGGTTATAAGGATCACTCTGTCAACTGAAGACAAACACTAGACAAACAATAAATTGTTGTTATAAACCGATTAATGGGTGTTATCTTCCAACTCATCAAAAAAGAGGTTTCAAATAATTATAAGTAATTAATAACTTCCAAGACAGTAAACAAAAGGGTGCGAGAAATAATTTTAAAAATGAATTACGTAACCTTTATTCCCTTTTTTTATATTGTTTCAATGTTCCTGTGGGGATTAGGAAAATGTACCAATAAACCGGTTAAGCACGCCATTTTAGTCACGATTATTACTTTTATTGACCGTCCTTATTCAGTTATCTTGCTGTTCCCTTCGCTTCACAGGCAAGCGGCGGTTTGTTTCCTTTTTTCTTTACAAAGTTGTTAAACATTCTTATATTATATTGTGAAAATATATCTCTTTGTGTCGTCTGATATGGTAAGTTTCGCTGGCCAAAACACCCAAAACAAAAAACCCAAAACAAACAAACAAATCAAAACAAACAAAATAGATAAATAAATAAATAACAGAAACAAGTAACCCCCCACCCCCAAAATTACAAAAATATTTGATTGTAATGCAATTACGATACCGACTTAGGACGGTCATTTAATTTGACAAAAGCCAAACAAATGGTGTGGTTAACCGGTTTACGGGCCCACCTTCCCACTCACTGTAACAGCAGAACAATCAAAGGACGTACATTTAAAAATTTATAAATAATCCTCCATGTAAAGAACAAGGGTCAACAGCAAATACAAACGGGTTCTTTTCATTCAATTCACCTGTTACTTTGCATTTAACACAAAACATGTGAAATTGGCTCTAGTCAATATTGTTACGACTATTAGTACATCTCGTTTTGCACTGTTATGAAAATAATTTTATGTCAAAACTTTAAAGAATCAAAAATTTGAACAGTTTAAAAAATACATTGAAGACGTCTATCGTTCCGAACGTCAATTTAATTAATCAACAAATTTGAAAAAAGATTCACCTATTTGGACCCCAATATCAAGATTAATAATAAAATTATCTACACACTAGTATTTACGATAAAAGTGAAGACTTCGGATTTTCTAGTCTTAATTTCCCATCGCTAGATAGCGATGTTTCTGAAATCGCATCGTATGATATTTACATTTCCCAATTGGTTCGATTTAATACAGCCCGTACTGGCGTTTTTGGTTTCATAAAAAAGTGTACAAATTACTTCGGAACGTTTGACTCAGTTTTACAGATACCATAAACTCAGAAAAGCTTTCGGAAAATTCTACAGATCAAATTAAGAGCTTCCATTACAATTCGGAATTGTTAATTTTGTAATTTATTTTCTAACTACATCTAATTATGTGTCCAATGAAATCTCAAATCCAAATTTTTACGGTGATATTGTATATGTACTTAGAAGGTTCAAAAGGTCTTCGCCATCGCCAATATGACCCTAAGATCAGCAAGTCTTGTACTGGACACATCTATAGCACTTACCTGAGATCCTGAGCCTAGTCCTCTCTGACTTTTAGTCAGGACTGTGATGGAACCAGGACCGTAGCTTGCTTTCAGAAGAGCAGAACACGGTGGGCTCAAATTGACGTAACTTTTATATTCTAAATAGTAAATTATTATACATTTTGCTTTTTGTGTGCATTGGTTTAAGACTACTTAGCAGTTGGTCTTTGATCCATATATATGGAATATAATCTATATATTTTTAAATGTATGTTCTTTAATTTTTCTGCCGTTGTTGTGAGTGGTAATGTGGACTCGTAAACCGGTTACCCACACACATTGAGTAACGTTCCTTTAATTGACCGTCCTAAGACGGTACTGCATTACATTTTTTGTGATGTTTTATTGTCATTTTGTCTCTGATGACTTTTACCATACGGTTGCATCCGATGTCTTTATCTTTTCTTTTACTGACATGCTTAAGAGAAAAGAGGAGTTACTGGACCAGTTATGTGGCTGAAGTCACCATGGAGCTATACAATACATGAATATTAATAATATACTAGAACATATAACACATAACAAAAATATTTGATTGTAGTGCAATTACGATACCGACTTAGGACTGTCATTTAATTTGACAAAAGCCAAACAAATGGTGTGGTTAACCGGTTTACGGGCCCACCTTCCCACTCACCATAACAGCAGAACATTCAAAGGACGTACATTTAAAAATTTATAAATAATCCTCCATGTAAAGAACAAGGGTCAACAGGTATCGCATATTGAGAGATAATAAAAATATATACACGCGTTAGGTATTGTAAAACACATAATGATATAAAAATATATGCGACATCAACAGGATAAACCGTGCTCTGCCAGTCTGAAAGCGAGCTAAGACCCCAGATCTGTAGGAGTCCCGACTAACAGTCAGAGGGGACGAGGTTCAGGACCATGTCTCCTCTGAAAGAAGTTTGGACAAGGTCCGTCATATAGTACCCACCGCCCTTTAAGTCAGCGTGCAACGTTCAAGTAAAAGTCTGCATAATGCTGTATAGGGGCAAAATACAAGACCTATGGTCTTTATGATGATCTTTTTGATAAAAACACATCGAAAGATATATATGGTAAATACATGAAATATATCGCTTTCACTACGTTTTGCGTGTTGAATAATATTTTCTTTCAATTCAAATTAAATTACACCATGGCCATCCGTAATAGTGTATACGTCTATACTGTTTTACAGTATAACAGAAGCGTATATTTTACATCTACACGAACAATAAACGGACTCAGTTAAAAGTGAAAATACGATGATGATATAACCCACCAAGTAAAGGTAAGGATCCACTGCCCCTCACATATCCTCCCTGTATACTTACAAAATCACGTCTTTGTATCAATGATATGAGACATTACCTGCTTAAGTGCTTGATTATTTCTGTCTGCCTTTTCTGCGTAGGCTCATGTATTAGGTAAACACACACAAGTGACCCATCGCTTTTGCGGAATATTTATTGAATTTGGTAACGTCACAATACCTTTTCAATGTTTGTCCGAGGTGTAAAGTCTTGTGACGTCATCTGATGTATCATTTATTCGCCGTTAAATGAAAAGGTAACATTTATGAACTGAATTGATTGTATTATATAATGTCTTTCAAAGGGTTTGATCTTGTTTGCTATGCATGGTCATGAGGAATTTCGTCTTTACAATGTAAAGATGATGGATAAATCCAAACCACAAGTCCAAAAATCATGAAACCATAGGACATACAAAATCAGTGAAAATGAAAAACAAATGGAAAATAACAAAATATGTCTACTTGAAGAGCATATGTGAACCCCTGTGATGGAGTGAGATCAGGTGCCCGGGGAGAGTGAGCAATAATTAATTTCTGTTCTTTATTAAATCGTTTTGTATGCGTGATGTTTTTGTATGCATAATCGCTTAATATCTGAATGTATGTGGCAACTTTTCTCATAAACTAGATCAAATATATTGTTTAATTTCCTTGATAGGAGACAGTATATACTGATTTATTTTTTTTTTTATTTTTATTATTATTATTTCATTTATTTTGTTTGTTTGGTTGGGTTTTTTTTTTTTTTCTTTTTTTTTTATTATTATTATTATTTTTTGTTTACATATGTATTTTAATGTTAATTCTTGACATATTCAGTTTACACCTTTCTGCCATACACACGTAACTCATTTTATATTGGTGTAAAGTATAGAATCTGGCTTAAATGACATTTAATTACACGTTATGAACATTTATCAGATACCTACTCCATTACATTTGAAAATTTCAAAATGACGTTTACTTTCAGGACAATAAGCCACTAAGTTGAAACTACATTACAGGATATGTGCACACAAATACAAAACATTCTGGAATCTATGACAAGCGTTACGTCTTAGGATTTTCTGTTATCCTTGGTCCTAATACCTTTTCATTGAAGCTTGCAAACTGAATATCAATGTTATGAGAACTCTTACTCGTTAACGCGAAAAGCGGCCACAAGGACTGCCTTAGTTTCTCATGCAAGGATATGTTTAAGAAGTCTGAAGTCGTCACTGAAGTTCTGCGGTCGCTATGGGGATCTTGTACGAAAATATGATGTGCCTCTGTCTAGAATGATTGATCATATTCTGGAATGCGACTAAATGACCTGTTCAGTGAACACCAAATATGACTTTGTATACCGCTTTTGCACTTTCGTATATTCAATTCGGAAGCCAAAACTCTTGATTTTGACATGTTTCTTTAGAACTGCTGTGACGGGTGATTTATGCAGACAGGAGACGCTTACTCTCCCCGGGTACCTGGTCTCACCTCAGAATTTTTCAGTATTTCGGGGTTCACAACAGTTCCTTTTTGAAACTTACACGATTTTGTATCTGTTCTTGGACTTTGAAAATGATTTGGTACTTCTTCTATATTGATTAGCAACCGACCGGGTGTGCGTGCGCTCCTCGCGTTAACGCGAATTATACCTGCGTCCAGTCGCACGTTCACATGCCTACATTTGTAAATCTCTATGCAGGTGTATTGATGGAGGAAATAAAATGGATCTAATTAAAATACCGCGAATGTCGCCTTATATATTTCTTTTCAACAATATGTATCCAATGGAATTTCCCATCCTAATTTTTACGGTGATCTCGTATATAAACTAAGGAAAGTAAAAGGCTCCGATAACGTTATTTCATCATGTAATAAAATAGTCAAACGTCTTCTAAATAGAGATCATCAAAAAGACTATAGGTCTTGTATTTGGCCCCTCTACAGCCTTATGCTGACTTTTACTTGAACGTTGCACGCTGACTAACAGGGCGGTGGGTACTATACGACGGGCCTTGTCCAAATCTCTTTCAGAGGAGACATGGTCCTGAACCTCGTCCCCTCTGACTGTTAGTCGGGACTTCTACAGATCTAGGGTCTTATCTCGCTTTCAGACTAGCAGAGCACGGTTTATCATGTTGATGTCGCATATATTTTTTACCATTATGTGTTTTACAATACCTTACGTGTTTATATTTGTAAAACCTCTCAATATGCGATACCTGTTGACCCTTGTTCTTTACATGGAGGATTATTTATAAATTTTTAAATATACGTCCTTTGATTGTTCTGCTGTTACGATGAGTGGGAAGGTGGGCCCGTAAACCGGTAAACCACACCATTTGTTTGGCTTTTGTTAAATTAAATGACCGTCCTAAGTCGGTATCGTAATTGCACTACAATCTAATATTTTTGTAATGTGTAATGTTCTATTATATTATTTATATTCGTGTATTGTATAGCTCCATGGTGACTTCTGCCACATAACTGAGCCAGTAACTCTTTTTTTTAAATGTAATGTTAAAATGAGACACCCCATTAAGGGTTTCTTATGTAATATAACAAAGAAAATTACTACGTAGACATGTAATGAGGCATTTCGTCAGTTTATACTTTAAAGAAGCTAGCATGATTCCCTTCTAAATTTTTTCATTTATTTATTTTTAATTAATTTATTTATGTTTTTATTTCTGATTTATGTATTTATTATTATTTTTTTAAATTTAGACATTTTTTACAATATATGAATATCATAATTATCATCATTATTTATGATTTATTATAATTCTGTTACTATTTTTTAGACTTATGGTTTGGATTTATCCATCATCTTTACATTGTTATTATCTTAAAATAATTAATACAATGTAAATTTCATTATAGTCAATGTTAGAAAATTCCGTTCAATATTTTAAAAATTCATCCCTTTACTAGTAAGGGTTTTATTTAATATTAAATTTTAAATTTAAATTTAAAATTTTATTTACACGTTAATATGTTTACTACATAAAAGTCCATATAAATCACGTTTCATATCTAATTCTAGCCACTGCTCTACTACGGTACTATCGAAGCATATTACGTCTGCTCTAACTGCTATAAAAGATCATATTATCAAATATTGTGATGTCGCATTTCATAATAGTAACATCAATTACTTTTGGTCGATTAAAAATTCTCATGAAGTTATAGACAAACTTCTTTCGCTAAATTTCAAAGCGACTCAAATTTCTACATTTGATTTTTCTACACTTTATACATCTCTGCCTCATGATTTGATTAAAAGCAAGTTGCTGTCTCTTATACAATGGTGTTTTCACAGAGAATCTAAAACGTACATATGTACTTCCAATAACTCCGGATTCTTTTCCAACAAACAATATACTTCATATAAATACTGGACTTGCAAGGAATTATGTAAAGCACTAGATTTTCTCATGAATAATATTTTTGTGCAATTTGATGGCAAGATATATCAACAAATAGTTGGGATTCCTATGGGTACTAACTGCGCGCCTCTGATAGCAGATTTATTTCTTTATTGTTATGAGAGGGATTTTATGGTTTCTCTTCAAAAATCAAAACGTTTTGACCTCATTGACAAATTCAATAATACTTGTAGATATCTGGATGATATTTTGGTTATCGACAACCCTGAATTCGAACAATTTATATCAGAAATTTATCCACCAGAGCTCACATTGAATAAAGCTAATACTTGAGATAAATCTACTCCTTTCTTAGATTTAAACATCAAAATTATCAACCACCTAATATATACTAATATTTATGATAAACGTGAGGATTTTGGATTTCCTATTGTAAATTTCCCTTACTTGGATGGCGATGTCCCTCGACTCCCATCATATGGTATCTATATATCTCAATTAGTTCGATTTGTCAGAGGCTGCACCGATGTTTTGGACTTTCATAAACGAAATTTACAAATTACTACTAAACTTTTAACTCAGGGTTACAGATATCACAAGCTAAGAAAAACATTCGGCAAATTCTTCAGATCTTATTCAGAACTTCTATCTAAATTTGGAAATATTTCCTTTCAACAGTATGTATCCAATGGAATTTCCCATCCTTATTTTTACGGTGATCTCGTATATAAAATAAGGAAAGTAAAAGGCTCCGATAACGTTATTTTATCATGTAATAAAATAATCAAACGTCTTATAAATAGACAATATGATATTGAGATCATCAAAAAGACTATAGGTCTTGTATTTGGCCCCTCTACAGCCTTATGCAGACTTTTACTTGAACGTTGCACGCTGACTAACAGGGCGGTGGGGACTATATGGCGGGCCTTGTCCAAACCTCTTTCAGAGGAGACATGGTCCTGAACCTCGTCCCCTCTGACTGTTAGTCGGGACTCCTACAGATCTAGGGTCTTAGCTCGCTTTCAGACTGGCAGAGCACGGTTTATCATGTTGATGTCGCATATATTTTTATACCATTATGTATTTTACAGTACCTTACGTGTTTATATTTTTATAACCTCTCAATATGCGATACCTGTTGACCCTTGTTCTTTACATGGAGGATTATTTATAAATTTTTAAATGTAAGTCCTTTGATTGTTCTGCTGTTACGGTGAGTGGGAAGGTGGGCCCGTAAACCGGTTAACCACACCATTTGTTTGGCCTTTGTCAAATTAAATGACCGTCCTAAGTCGGTATCGTAATTGCACTACAATCAAATATTTTTGTAATGTGATATATGTTCTAGTATATTATTTATATTCATGTACTGTATAGCTCTATGGTGACTTCTGCCACATAACTGAGCCAGTAACTCCTCTTTTTTCTTTTATATATATCGATTCTCTTTCAAATCCTTCTATATGTACATATTTATATAAGTTTTAAATTGTAAGCAAGCGAACGTGGCTGTCAAGCACGTTCACGCTTCTGTCAAGCGCGTTAACGCCGTTTCGAAATTAAGTTCACGTGGAAATCTGCGTTAACGCAAACACGAGGAAAGTAATTTTTACTTTAAGACGACGTTAACATAATGTTATGTGGGGACTGCGCTATATGTTGATGTCGCCTAACATATTTTTGATACTAGCATATACTTCCAGAGTACTTTGCGTATGTTAAAATTTTTATGACTTCTCGTCTTAAGAAACCTGTTAATCCTTGTTCTCTATATGGAAGATTATTTGTAAAATGTTAAATGTGTTTCCTTTAATTGTGCTGCTTTTACTGTGAGTAGGAAGGTGGGCACGCGCCAATCGGTTAACCACACCAAACGACCGTCTTTAGTCTGTATCATAATTGCAGCACAATCAAATATTTTTGTTATGGCGTTTTCTGTGTTATTTACTATGATTATATTTATGCGCATATCTTAGAAGATTTGTGTCATACAGCTTGGTTAGATGTTTTCTCTCCTAGAGACCTTTACCTGGTTTATGACGCAAAGACCAAGACTGGCTCATGTTGATATCACTGAATATTTGTCATATTCATATTCATTCCATAATAATATATGTGTTCATAATTTTTGAAAGTCTCAACCTGAGTAGTCTTTTGGTCCTTGTTCTTTATATGGAAGATTATTTAAAACTTTTCAAATGTGTGTTCATATACTTTTCTTTTTGAAAGAAAGGGGGTTCGACCTGTAAACATATTAATTACGTCGATTAAGTGACAATTCTCATTACAATTGGTCTAACTAATTTGGTACAAATGACTAAATCAAATAGTTTGTGATGTCTTTCTGGATGTTAATTCTTTTATAACCTGTATGTCAGTTGCCACTGTTTCATGCAACTATGTCAGATGCCTTCTTTCTTATGTATACTCAGAAATATCTAGAAATGATACGATAACATGTAGAGCTAACGGTGTGTTCACGCTTATCCTTCCATCGCTCAATACTAATTAGCTTTTCCAGTCATGTCATTCAATGATAAATCCAGAATTCTACAGCTGTCTATGTTTGAAGTTATGATTGATTACTCACTCACAACACTCGCAGAATTAATGTGCAACAATTAAGAATGATAGAGATGACATTTTAGGAATCTTTCAAACACCATGAAATATGGATTTATCTTGAGCATGTGATTTGTACGCACGTTTATCCTTATAATAACCGTCGTATTTAGCTACAAAGAAAAGAAAATCAAGTGTAGAAACCACGAAATTCAAACCATTTATATGAAGTTATTTCCTTAAGCATTGTCTAGAAATAAAGCATTTATTCGAAGGAAGAGATAAAAATATTTGATTGCATTGCAGTTTGAATACCGAATTAGGGCGCTGAAATAAAGTAACAAACGTCATTCAGTTGGTGTGGTTAGCCAGTTTGCAGGTGGCTACCCTCCCAGTCACCGTAAAAAACCAGAGCAATCGAAGGACGCGCATGCGCACAAAAAATGAATAATTCTCCATAAAAAGAACACGGATCAAGAAGTTTTTAAAGGCGGGAGGTCAAAAATTCTAGCCCGAAACCTATTCTGGATTAATATGCTAGTATTAAAAATTTGCGACATGAAAATAAGTCATCCGTCCTCTGCCCGTTTGCCAATCTGTTAGGAGTCTTGACTAACGATCAGAGGGAACCGAACTCAGGACCTTGTTTCATCTGTACGAAGGCTGTCATATAGTCCTCACCGCCCAGTTAGTCAAAATACGAAAGTAACTAATGTCACACGACTATGGCACTAACAACGTACCACAATGGACATTCACGGATCCCGGAAAACCAGAGGGTAGATCAGGTGCCCGGGAGGAGTAAAGCGCTCAAGTACAAGTTTGTGTGAGCCTAACTTATGGTTTTTGCCATTATGTCGGGGTCATATTGTTGATGTGAATAGCGTTAAAGTATTTTAGAACTCGACGATATGAAATTATCGGAACCTTTGACCCTCCTTAGTTTGTACACTAGATCACTTTGGAAACAGGGATGAGAAATTCCGCTGGATACATATTGTTAAAAAGTCACATTTCCGAATTTTGATAAAATTACTGAACAAGATCAGTAAAAATTATCAAAAGTTCTCAAAGTTTATGATATGTATAACCCTGATGTCAGAAATTTTAAAGTTATTATGTCTAGGGATATCACCATCTAAGTAGGGGAAATTTACAATAGGAAATTCAAAGTCGACACGTTTGTCTTGTATGTTAAAATACATATTGTTGTTGATAATTATAATATTTAAGTCCAATAAAAGTGTTTCCTCAACTGTAAACCTTCCCTAACCCTAAGGATTGGCTTTGTTTAAGTGAAGTTCTGGTGGGTAAATGTCAGCCATATAACGCAGGGTTATAAATTACTAAAATATCATGGAGATATCTCGAGGTGTCATTGGATTTATAATAAGGTCGAAATATTTAAAGGCTTGAATGGAATGCATGGAGTCCATCCCATAACAAAATGAAAATAAATCTACTATTAGATATTAGGAGAGCGCAATTATGGCCCATAGGAATCCCATTAATCTGTTGATAAATCTTACCATTAAATTGCACATCAATATTAAGCATCAAACATGTTTTGATTACACCAGTCCAATATCTGTATTTTTCATATCGCTGCCTCCTCTCGGCCCTCTGTCTATCTATTTATTATTCTTATCATTCATTCTTTCATGTCGTGAACAATGTCAAATTCAGAGAAATGCGAATCGCAGTTGAATATGGATGAGACTAGAAGATGGAGTAAGCATCATATCCTTGCATGGAACACCTGTCGTAAAAGCCCTGTAACAACTATTCAAGTGCAGGAATTAAATACGTATACATACAAACATCAGCACATGAAGGAAACTAAATCCAATCATCCATTTGGTGTATGAAATACTATTGAACTGAAAACCCCGTATCGTTAATGCCCGTGAACAAATGTCTGTAGGTATACATATAATATTAAGTCAAAAGCTTCAAAAATGTTTAGTTTGTATGATCAGATTAAAAAAAAAATATCGGTTATTATTCTCCAAAGAGGGATCTCAAATTGCACCAGATCCCTGTAACGAACTTAGAACTTCCTCAGTGACAATTTCAAAAGTTCCTCAGTATATCCTTGGGAGAAAAATGTCGTTATAAGAAGGTAAACTTCAAGAGTCAAAAGGTAAAGAGGTGTGTAGTGTCGAATAATTAATGTAGAAGCTTGATTAGCTTCAAAATCTTTCAAAATGAGTTTTCAATGACTTTTTTGATTGAGTAAAAGTAATTGATGTTACTATTCTGAAAAAGGCATTACAATATTTAATAAAATGGTCTTTATTTGCAGTAAATGCGGAAATAATATGTTGCGAAAGGCAGTGGTAGTTTTCACTATAATTTGATAGAATGTGAACGTGATTTATATGGACTTTTGTCAAATTTATAGTAGGAAGTTCATATTTATCAATTCTTAATTTGAAGTCACATAAAGCAATACTATGGTCAGGTAGGATCTTTGTCCTTCAACAATGGGGTTTCAACTTATGCACTAGTTCAATTCAGTTTTCTGAACTACAATACAGTATAGTTATCTATCAATAATAATATAATAAATATAACAAAGAACAAAGAGGAGTTACTGGCTCAGTTATGTGGCAGAAGTCACCATGGAGCTATACAACAAAGTAACATAATAAATCACGATAAATAAAACCCTTAGTTAAAATCTTAGACATAAGGACTGGAATCATATTGTCTATCAAATGCTACGATATCGAACAGTAGTCAGTGAGGAATATCCAAGACAAAGATTTTGAAAACACCATAGGTAGGATAAGCTGTCATGGCGAAACAAGTATGCACTGCTGTTTGGTTTCATTCGCCCTGATGCCATAGGATAGGTTTACATCAAAGAAATATTACTTGAAATATTACTTTGACGACCTAGAAAATGAATAAAAATTAGAATCGCTACAGGATATCCTTCTGTACCTATAATTTATTTTTCATTTTAGAAAAGATTAAGAACCATAAAGCTGTTCTCACATTGTGTTTAGTATTAATACAAGTAGATAAGATTAAATCTTATTTATTTTGTAATTAAAAAGATGCACATCAATCCCTTTCTTGCAGTTGCCTATAAGTGCTTTACAAAATCTATTTCGATCTTATAAAATGTATATCAGACATTCAATCTGACCTTCAAAGTACTATGTGACCGTGTACTCTAAATTTGTCCGACATTAAATGTTAATATTAACAAACACCAAATATGAAATACAACAAAATCCAGATCCAGCGCTTCGCACTAATAGCTCTTATCTTCTACTTCTATTATTAGAAAAGTTAAACGTTCTTGTTCACTAACAAAAATCGGTTTCAATATTCTTATTGTTAACTGTCCATTTGCTTGTATTAATATCACCCTTGTCAACTGCATATGGTGTCAATATGTCTCATTCTATCGGATATGGCAGAGCTAGCTTCTTTAGATTGCGGGTTTTCATTTACCGAAACCAGCTACTAAATTAAATGTTAATCTTACAAGAATACAAAAAAACACGTTTGAAGTCTGCATTTCACAAATTTAGTTGTCGCCATACGAACATACTTTGTGCTTATCACAAATCATTATCTGACATCATGGTTTCCTTATTCGATTGTAATCATTGTTAGACCGTTTGTGCTATGAGAATACAATATCATAAAATTTGCTTATGACGTCTACCGATTGTTACAAGGGTAACACCGTTACCACTTAATATGACTACACATTATTATTATTCAAATAGTCTTATGACATCCAGACGAATATGGCCAGTCAGCAGAAAATGCAAACCTATCCTGGCACCAGATCAAAACTGTGGTTTTTCTAGGGGTCCCTAATATCCTGCATTTGTATTTGTCAAATGTGCCCTTTATCAATTTTTCATCATCTTCTACCTATGACTTATTCATGTTTCAGTTAAAACATAGCTTGTTCCAATTACAATGACTTTGTTCTGATTGTAAATCGATTCAATAAGCGGAAAGCTATGGACGTCACTGCAGATGGATTATGGTCGATACTAGGCTCGAATCGAATCATACAAATTAACATTTCATTTTCTAGGATGGTGAATGATATTTTGGACCTAGACCTATTCCGGCATGTTTAAATGCCAAATTTGACGCCTACATTTTGTGTTTACCTGATTCGGCAATTCCCAAACCCGAACCTTAAACATAACCCAACTTTATTAATTGGAAGATGTTGCCAACGAGCGGGATTTTCTTAATTTCACTGGTAACCTGATCTCACTACTTGTATATTTACTAATTTAGCTCCTCGACTTGAAAGGTTGTTGCAGAACGGGTGTGGCATGGAACCAGAGGACGCTTACTCCTCCCGGGCACCTCGATTTTTATTAGGGTTCGCATTTGTTTGAATATGACACTAAACAGGATATTGCCCCTTTATTCCATGGACTATGGGATATGGTTTACCTTTCGGTACTTCTTCGTTTTTACAACTTCTTCGTTTTTCACCTTTAATAAATATAGAACATATATACCTTTCAATTTAGTTCAACGTATGCGCATTTCGACAAGTTATGTCTCTTCAGTGATGCTCGTGGCCGAATGATTGGAATTTTCATAATATATAAATATTTAAAGAGCAGTGTTGAAGCCAAAAATGACCAAAAAGTGAACCAAAGAATATATCTAAGGACAAACCTATGCGTGAGGGAGATACATGTACTCCTCAAAAGACAGCACCTTGCACGATCACTTCATGACCATGTCCGACTTCAAAATTAAAACTGATAAATCTGATCTACCAACCATATATTGGCTCCCAAAACTACATAAAAGTCCATATAAATCACGTTTCATATCTAATTCTAGCCACTGCTCTACTACGGTACTATCGAAGCATATTACGTCTGCTCTAACTGCTATAAAAGATCATATTATCAAATATTGTGATGTCGCATTTCATAATAGTAACATCAATTACTTTTGGTCGATTAAAAATTCTCATGAAGTTATAGACAAACTTCTTTCGCTAATTTCAAAGCGACTCAAATTTCTACATTTGATTTTTCTACACTTTATACATCTCTGCCTCATGATTTGATTAAAAGCAAGTTGCTGTCTCTTATACAATGGTGTTTTCACAGAGAATCTAAAACGTACATATGTACTCCCAATAACTCCGGATTCTTTTTCAACAAACAATATACTTAATATAAACACTGGACTTGCAAGGAATTATGTAAAGCACTCGAATTTCTCATGAATAATATTTTTGTGCAATTTGATGGCAAGATATATCAACAAATAGTAGGGATTCCTATGAGTACTAACTGCGCGCCTCTGATAGCAGATTTACTTCTTCATTGTTATGAGAGGGATTTTATGGTTTCTATTCAAAAATCAAAACGTTTTGACCTCATTGACAAATTTAATAATACTTGCAGATATCTCGATGACATTTTGGTTATCGACAACCCTGAATTCGAACAATTTATATCAGAAATATATCCACCAGAGCTCACATTGAATAAAGCTAATACTTGAGATAAATCTACACCTTTCTAAGATTTAAACATCAAAATTATCATCCACCTAATATATACTAATACTTATGATAAGCGTGAGGATTTTGGATTTCCTATTGTAAATTACCCTTACTTGGATGGCGATGTCCCTCGACTCCAATCATATGGTATCTATATATCTCAATTAGCTCGATTTGTCAGAGGCTGCACCGATGTTTTGGACTTTTATAAAGGAAATTTACAAATTACTACTAAACTTTTAACTCAGGGTTACAGATATCACAAGCTAAGAAAAACATTCGGCAAATTCTTCAGATCTTATTCAGAACTTCTATCTAAATTTGGAAATATTTCTTTTCAACAGTATGTATCCAATGGAATTTCCCATCCTAATTTTTACGGTGATCTCGTATATAAACTAAGGAAAGTAAAAGGCTCCGATAACGTTATTTTATCGTGTAATAAAATAGTCAAACGTCTTCTAAATAGACAATATGATATTGAGATCATCAAAAAGACTATAGGTCTTGTATTTGGCCCCTCTACAGCCTTATGCAGACTTTTACTTGAACGTTGCACGCTGACTAACAGGGCGGTGGGGACTATATGACGGGCCTTGTCCAAACCTCTTTCAGAGAAGACATGGTCCTGAACCTCGTCCCCTCTGACCGTTAGTCGGGACTCCTACAGATCTAGGGTCTTAGCTCGCTTTCAGACTAGCAGAGCACGGTTTATCATGTTGATGTCGCATATACTTTTATACCATTATGTGTTTTACAATACCTTACGTGTTTATATTTTTATGACCTCTCAATATGCGATTCTTGTTGACCCTTGTTCTTTACATGGAGGATTATTTATAAATTTTTAAATGTACGTCCTTTGATTGTTCTGCTGTTACGGTGAGTGGGAAGGTGGGCCCGTAAACCGGTTAACCACACCATTTGTTTGGCTTTTGTCAAATTAAATGACCGTCGTAAGTCGGTATCGTAATTGCACTACAATCAAATATTTTTGTAATGTGTTATATGTTCTAGTATATTATTTATATTCATGTATTGTATAGCTCCATGGTGACTTCTGCCACATAACTGAGCCAGTAACTCCTCTTTTTTTCTTCTAGTTTTAGAGTGATTTACTTAATTTGATGACTGAAAATTTGAAGTATATATTTCATATCAGTATAAAAGCACTGAAAACTAGACTTTAAAAGGCTTGAATAACCGTTCCCAGAAAATGTTCTATGTGCATGTTCTTGGTGATTTGTGTCACAAAGCTTGGTCACTTTTCTTCTGTTTTTTACCATATTTGCATCTACTCGCCTAAGGCTGAATCTTTCGTGGTAAAGTTAATGTCCCCATTTATATTTACATTATATTATCTAAATTTAAACACGTATACATATTGTAACATTCATTCATTATATTTAGTTAATATTACTGCCATGTGGGAATTACCTGTCGTATAATGAATACTGTCATCCCCATAGTACCTAATCTATGGTGGACACTATATTCTACTTACATTTACCTCTATTGTAACGAAGGATATTCTGGACTGAGACCGATTCCGATCACTTTACACAGATTTGACACCTTCTATACTAGAAGGTTACCTACTTCGACTTCTCCATATATAGATACATATGGAATTCACACGATTTGACTCTTTCTACGGGGTATATGTGACGGGTGTTGCTAGCAAGCAGGAGATGCTCACTCTCCCCGGGCACCTGATCTCACTCCATCACAGGGGTTCACATATGCTCTTCAAGTAGACATATTTTGTTATTTTCCATTTGTTTTTCATTTTCACTGATTTTGTATGTCCTATGGTTTCATGATTTTTGGACTTGTGGTTTGGATTTATCCATCATCTTTACATTACACCAAAGTTTATGGCTTCTTTACCCAACAAATAAACATATATAAACAATAATATATATATATTGATTGATTTTTGTTTAACATCACACCACGAATATTTCACGTATATGGTTACGGCATGTGCCTCATGCAGGGCATACAAATTTTGACCTTTGCAACGGACCCACCCGAAACAGTAAGGGATCTTTAACGTACCATGCATACCACGACACGGGGCCTCGGTTTTTAGTGTCCCATCCGAAAGACAGGACACCGGCATGACCAGAGTGGGAATCGAACCCCGGCCTCCCGATCAGGAGACCAGCGCGATACCACTAGGCCACGCCGGCTTCTATATATATACACTAGGGAGATTGCGGATTGTCCAATTCTCCACGTATCGCGGTTGACTAATTTGACACTGATGATCGCGTTCACATCACCGCAAATCACCGCACACCACTTCACCTCCGCGATTGTTTCGTGTAGTTTCTTCTTTTTTTTTAGATTAAATACATTATTAATTATTCAAGTGCGCGACTCATTCAAAACTTTAAAAATGATAGATTAAGTATGAGAAAAATATAGATGAGAATACATGTATCTAAACTAAATGCTAAATATTTATTTACGTAAACATATTATCCAAAATAAGCGTTTGAAATTACCTAACAATTAAACGTGCAGCATATTAGAAAGGAATTCCGACTGTAGTCGAAAGCCTAAACTAAAGTCTGCAAGCTGCGCCAAATATATGAACTAGTCTTGACTTTGATTTGACGCCTATCAAAGAAATTATCCAAGCCATTCTCATAATTCTCTCACGATTTCACTATCGCAAAAAACAGTCTGATTAAAAAGATATCTATTTATTTCGTATTTAATAATTACATGTATATGCAGAATAGATAAAAATCCTTTTAATCAGATTTTCGTCAAAGTGAACTTGAACCTTTGTCTAACAAAATAGTCAAAGGTAGGTTAGTTTTTTGTTTTGCTTTGTTTTTTTTTTTTTTTTTTTCTGTTCGCTTTTTTTTTTTTTTTTTTTTTTTTTTTGTTATTTTATAATACTGGCCTTTATATCCTTTTTTGATGTTTTCGTAAGATCTCATAAAGCTAATCCGGTGTGGCCTAGTGGATAAGGTGCTCGGCTCGTGATCGAGAGGTCGCGGGTTCGACTCCCGCCGGGGGCACACCGGTGTTCTGTCTTTCGGATGAGACAGTAAAAACCGAGGTCCCGTGTCACGGTAGGCGTGGCACGTAAAAGATCCCTCACTGCTTCGGGTGGGTCCGTTGCAAAGGTCTAAATTTGTATGCAATGGCGGATGCCGTCACCATATACGTGAAATAATCGTGGAGTGACGTAAAACAATAATCAAACAAAAAACACAAAAAAAATCTCATAAAGCTGATACAAAATATCACCGGAGGCAATAATTAATGTAGGGCATTTAAAGTTAAATATTTAATTACGGTTAACATAATCATATATACTATAGTCACCGAGGATTGCCACATGCCGCAATGCTTCGGTGATTCGCCGCGATCGTTGCGGTGATTCCGCATCAACGAAAGGTCAGTTAAAGAGATTGGTAGCCAAGACACCTGGACAATAGCCGTTCTTTGTAGTATATATATATATATATATATATATATATATATATATATATATATATATATATATATATATATATATATATATATATATATATATCAACATATCATTGAATCATATAAAGTAACTCATCTTATTACTGAGAGAAGACTAGAAATTGACCAATTAACAGTGCTTTCATAACACTTATATGTGATACCGTTACAGTTGGGAGACTTTACGTCTGAAAATTAAGGGATGATTTATGGATTAAGGGATACGTTAGACATACCCTGTAATCTAATAATGCTATAATTGAAAACATTGCAGAGAACAGTCCCAGGATTTCCAAAAGGACAATAATTGGTCCTCGGAGATATATTAGCTTTCTCCAATGACCATTATACAGAGATTGGAATTCAATAGGACATACGTGATTGGACGTCTAGCGATGACACGCTCATCTAGTAATGCATTTAAGGAGTTTTAGAGGTTCTACAATAGATGGCGTGGCAGGGCCCTATACTTCACTGTACTATCAACTACTAACAGACGCACACTGATCGATCCAGCCATACAAGGTTTAAGGAGGAAATTGTTCACACATGTGAGTTATTTTACTTTAGCATATAGCAATATCTGATGAAAATTTAATTGAATTTTATGTTTATGAGTTGCAAAATTCTTATTTACAACTAATATCTAAATAAAAAATTCTCAATGAGTTATATCAGGAATCAAGAGTTTTCCCAGGAGGTAAAGGTTGGGTTTAGGCCATACTCGCATAAGCGTTAAATCTTGATTCATTCGCAGTATATTAGGAAATTTCTTTTTATTATTTATATGACTTCTTAAGGCTCGTGATGCATATATATAGAGATAGAAAACTCAGCATACATTTCAAACTTTATAAATAACCCTCTGTATAAAGAAACGTCAGTTCACCTCACGTTAAGAGGCTGTAATAATTTGAAGAGAAATTTTAATATAGAGTAAATTTTTATACAAAAACAATGTCAAAATGCTGATGTTGAAGGTTTGTTCGACTATTTCTGAAGCCGAGGAGATGAAATTATCAAGTGCTTTGACCCTCCTTCTTCGTCTTTCTACGTCATGATCCATTCAAAAGTGTAAAAAAAATAATCTCGGTAGATTTCATGAATATAATTTAAAAACTTTAATGTAGGTTCTAGCAAATTAACACAATTAAAAAAAATTAGAGCATATTATTGAAGTCTAGGAAAATCGCCATCTCTCTAAGAGAAATTTACCATGTATCATTATATTAGTAAAATGCTAAGATATCTTAGAGTAGTAACAAATCAGTCACGTTAATATGGACAATCACAAACAAGAGCCAGTAACGGGATTAGGTGCCACGTAGTTGTACTCATACCCTGCTAACCGGTCGCTTTCGCCGTGATACCATACGGTTATGTGAGCTAGAATAACTCGTAGTCATATTAAACGATATATCATATAATGGTTACTAATAACTTTATTTAAAGTTATCTGCAGCAATCTTCTGTATTTAATCTATTATGTCGCCTGCAGTTACTAATAACCTCTTAACGTTGGTCGTAGGAAAACTGAGGAGTCACCATGGAGCTATACAATGCATGAAAATCAATATATTACTAGAACATTTAACACATTACAAAAATATTTGATTGTAGTGCAATTACGATACCGACTTACGACGGTCATTTAATTTGACAAAAGCCAAACAAATGGTGTGGTTAACCGGTTAACGGGCCCACCTTCCCACTCACCGTAACAGCAGAAAAATCAAAAGACGTACATTTAAAAATTTATAAATAATCCTCCATGTAAAGAGCAAGGGTCAACAGGTATCGCATATTGAGAGGTCATAAAAATATAAACACGTAAGGTATTGTAAAACACATGATGGTATATAAATATATGCGACATCAACATGATAAACCGTGCTCTGCCAGTCTGAAAGCGAGCTAAGACCCTAGATCTGTAGGAGTCCCGACTAACAGTCAGAGGGGACGAGGTTCAGGACCATGTCTCCTCTGAAAGAGGTTTGGACAAGGCCCGTCATATAGTCCCCACCGCCCTGTTAGTCAGCGTGCAACGTTCAAGTAAAAGTCTGCATAAGGCTGTAGAGGGGCCAAATACAAGACATATAGTCTTTTTGATGATCTCAATATGATATTGTCTATTTAGGAGACTATTTTATTACATGATAAAATAACGTTATCGGAGCCTTTTACTTTCCTTAGTTTATATACGAGATCACCGTAAAAATTAGGATGGGAAATTCCATTGGATACATACTGTTGAAAAGAAATATTTCCAAATTTAGAAAGAAGTTCTGAATAAGATCTGAAGAATTTGCCGAATGTTTTTCTTAGCTTAGTGATATCTGTAACCCTGAGTTAAAAGTTTAGTAGTAATTTGTAAATTTCGTTTATGAAAGTCCAAGACATCGGTGCAGCCTCTGACAAATCGAATTAATTGAGATATATAGATACCATATGATGGGAGTCGAGGGACATCGCCATCCAAGTAAGGGTAATTTACAATAGGAAATCCAAAATCCTCACGTTTATCATAAATATTAGTATATATTAGGTTGTTGATAATTTTGATGTTTAAATCTAAGAAAGGTGTAGATTTATCTCAAGTATTAGCTTTATTCAATGTGAGCTCTGGTGGATATATTTCTGATATAAATTGTTCGAATTCAGGGTTGTCGATCACCAAAATGTCATCCAGATATCTACAAGTATTATTAAATTTGTCAATGAGGTCAAAACGTTTTGATTTTTGAATAGAAACCATAAAATCCTTCTCATAACAATAAAGAAATAAATCTGCTATCAGAGGCGCGCAGTTAGTACCCATAGGAATCCCAACTATTTGTTGATATATCTTGCCATCAAATTGCACAAAAATATTATTCATGAGAAAATCTAGTGCTTTACATAATTCCTTGCAAGTCCGGTATTTATATGAAGTATATTGTTTGTTGGAAAAGAATCCAGAGTTATTGGAAGTACATATGTACGTTTTAGATTCTCTGTGAAAACACCATTGTATAAGAGACAGCAACTTGCTTTTAATCAAATCATGAGGTAGAGATGTATAAAGTGTAGAAAAATCAAATGTAGAAATTTGAGTCGCTTTGAAATTTAGCGAAAGAAATTTGTCTATAACTTCATGAGAATTTTTAATCGACCAAAAGTAATTGATGTTACTAACAAAAAGGATACTTTTTACAGTTGGACAGACATCGCTGTTGACTTCCTTATTTCAGAGTAGTTTGACTGTCTTTATTACCCTATTTATATTTTTGTATTATTTATACTAATCATGACATACACTGACTGTGACTATGGATGTGCAATTTTCTACTTCTGTGACTGCGAATAATACTCATTCTCATACACTCACGGCATCACAGTGGGTGTGACCGATTGGCAAGGGATGCTTACTCTTCTATGGATCCTCATCCCACCTCTGTTTTAACTCTCCTTATTTTGTAAGTCACATCACAGTAGAATTTGGGATAAGAAATTCCGCAGGACACAAATTGCTGAAAACTAACATTTCCAAATTTAGGGATAAGTTTTGAACATTATCTGTAAAATATTCCAAAAGTTTTTTCTAATTTTATGGTATTTGTATCCCCGAGTCAACAGTTTCGACGTGGAAGTCTAAAACGTTAGTGCAAAAACCTAGCGAACTTAACAAATTCAGAAATGTAAATACCATACGATCGGAGCCTTGGTATATCGCCATCCAATGAAGGTAAATTCACGATAAGAAATCCAAAGTCGCCACGTTTATCATATATGTAGGTATTGTTATCAATAATGTTAATATTTAAATCCAGAAAAGGTGTGTCTTTATCACACATATTGTCTTTATTTAGCTAAAGTTGAGATAGATAAATAAATACTAGATATTGTTACATTCAGAAGTAAACCGTTTGGTAAAGCAAACAAAAATCACCAAAAATTTAACAATGTCTTTACAAATTAATAAAAGTAACAGAATTATAGATAATGCTTACAACTACAAAGTCCGATGAAAGTGTATGTAGGTGGCAATTCCGGAATGCTGAAGTCCGTATTACATCAACAGTTTATAATATGAATAAAGTGTCAAGTTTATAAGTTCACAGATCGATATACTCCAATTCCAGCAGTTACATGTAGATTAAGTAGGCAGTGATATAACAAAAGGCAGATACGTTGTTACATTGATATGTTGAAACTTATTCGATGCTAATATTTCAAGCAACATTATTGAATATCGAGTGAATATTTAATCACTGAAATATTTTATTGGACAAAATTTATGTATGTCATTGGAATGAAAGAGCAACACGTAAACACGTTAATAATTCAGTTAAAGACAATTATTTTCCTCTGAACTTTGTTATATTACGTTGTTATAATAAGTACAAAAGTTAAATTAGTATATCTTAATTTTGTATGAAAAATGTTTGGTAGAGAAAAAAGTAGTGTGTGTGTGTGTGTGTGTGTGTGTGTGGGTGTGTGTGTGTGTGTGGAGGAGGTGGGGGAGTTAAACCTAAAGGTCGTCACATGACAATACATGGGTGCAGTCCCTATAAAGGTTGCATTAGAGTTGGACTAGAATGCTTTGTGTTATTTAAATTGAATGACAAGCGATTTCCTTTGAGGTCGATTTGCTATCAGTACTGGTGTATTAAATTCGCTTTTCGTATAAGATTTATAGGTACTGATCACATTGAAATGTTATTTATTTATTTATTCATTTATCTATTTATTTATTCATTCATCTATTTATTTATTATTCAATAATTTATTTTTTATCCACTTATTTATAGTCCTGGAGCTTTTTTTACATTTTTCTTTTATTTCTTCTTCACTTTTTAATACACAGTTATGAAATATTGGTATTTATCAGAAATATATGTACATACATTTTAATTTGGAAATATAAATATATATATATATATATATATAAATCTCGGTAAAAAAAGTCTTTGTATTGTAGTACGCCTCTGCTGGGTTTGTTTTGTTTGGGTTGCCTGCCCCCCCCCCCCCTCTCTCTCTCTCTCTCTCTCTTGTTTCATGTGGTATTTTTATTATTATTATTATTATTTATTTTGTCAATTCGTTTTAGTTTAATAAACTCTTGTCATCATACTACGATTTGTTACAAACATAAGTCAGAACAGGAATGATACATCAGTACAGTTAATTTTAGAGAATCGTTAAATTAATTTCACTTCAAAACATCGTATAAAATTGCAAGATATGTTTTATTTATTATCTCTTTTTTAATTATCTTTTTCTAATTCACCACAAATTAACTCATTACATTTTATATACATTAATGCTCATGGGGCTTGTAGAAGGGACCGTATAGAAGTCCGCGAGGCCGCAATCGCTAGGCCGGAGGGCATCGCAGTAGGTGTCAGTGGTTTTTTTTCAGATGTTTGCAGAGTTTTTCAGTGGCATCAGAGTTTTGCAGAGTTTTTCAGGGTAGACTTTAGAGTTTTTCAGTGTTTTTCAGGTAGACTTCAGTGTTTTCAGGTTGTTGCAGAGTTTTTCGGTAAAAAACGGGGTTCTCAAGGGTTTTTTGGACCCAGTAGTGCAAGAGCCAATTGTTTCTTTCCATGCGAAAGCAAAGACTGAATGAATTCAGTTTCGTATGAGTAAAGGAAGATGTCAGACACAGTTAGTACCCATTGGGATGCGGAAAATTTGTTGGAAAACCTTTCCTTCAAACACCAAAAAAATGTGATCGATGTTATCTGGATGACATCTGTTTCAGTATATTTTTGGAATCAGAATTTTCACTAACAAAGTAAGGGTTATCATGGCCTTTAACTATATATTTGAATTTACGGCTACCATTTATACTAGTAAATGCATTTTGGATAATTTCCGCTAATCTGTATTTGAATTTCTGATGAGGGATCGTAGTGTAAGTGTCAAAAGACTGATGGAGTGAATTTTCTTAAAACTTTTTGATTTCAGATGTTCTAACACATCTTTTGAATTTTTAAGGATCCACATTTGATGAATTCCATTTCTGGAATATATTGTTTCGCAATACCTATGAAGACCAGATTTAATTTCTGATAATAATTTTGTGAGTAACATCCATACAGATTTTGTGGAACACTTCGAGGAATCAGCGATAATTATACTGCAGAAAATCCCTCTAATAAAAATACAAAAATAAATATGCGATAAGAGGACCGCAATTAGTGCCCATGGGAATTCCAATCACCTGTTGCCATTAAATTATATATAAATATCGTCCTTTGTAAAACTATAATAATAATAATAGCAGTAGTAATAGTAGTAGTAGTAGTCGAAACAAAAAACATCTGACACAGTCGTATGACACAGATCACCAAAAACATGCACATAAAACATAAGTATAGTGAAATATACACGAAAAAAGAACATTACAAAATATTCGATCGTGCTGCAGTTACGATACCGACTAAGAACGGTCAATTAAGTTACAAACGTCACTCATTTAGTGTGGTTAACCGGTTTATGAGCGCCCACCTTCCAACTCACCAGGAAAGCAGCATAATTAAAGGACACATATTTGAAAAGTTTTATAAATAATCCTCCATATAGACAAACAGGACAACAGGTTTCTCAAGACGAGAGATACTAATATACTAATTTTCATACATGAACCATTTATAGAACAATATGCTGCTCTCAACAATATTTAAGGCGACATTAACATAAGAAAACCGTGCTCTGCCCTTCTGTAAACGAGGTCAGATACTTGATCCATAGGAGTCCCTACTAACAGTCAGAGGGGACAAGGAATAAGATTGTGAATTTTTGACAAGGCCCGTCATAGAGCCCCAACCGCCCTGTTAGCCAGCATACAGTGCTAAAATAGAAGTCTGTACTGGGTTGTAGAGGGATCCAATACAAGACGTTATGATCTCAGCGATGATCTTGGGGTCATACTGTCGATGTCGAAGGCGTTAATTAATTTAAGAACCCGCCGATATGAAATTATCGGAACCCTTGACACTGCTTCGTTTGTATACTAGATCCCCGTAGAAATTGGGATGGAAAACGGAATCCGCTGGATACGTATTGTTGAAAAGTCACATTTTTGAATCTAGATAAGATTGCTGAATTTACCAAATCTTATAGATTTTTGCGAGAAAGTCCAAAACGTTAGTGCATTCTCCAGCGAACGAACCAGTTGACAAATATAGATAGCATGTCATGGAATTCTAGGGACGTCGCCATCTAGATAAGGTCAATTTACAATAGGAAATCCAAACTCGTCACGTTTATCATATATGTTTGTATGAATATTGCCTTAGCATTTTAATATTTCAGTACAAGAAATTTGTTTCCTGATCGGAAGTGCTGTCTTTGTTTAACTGAAGTTCAGGTGGATATATGACAGGAATACAGTTTTCAAACTCAGAGTTACCATGTTGTTGTCGCATATATTTTCATATCATTATGTGTTTTACAATACCTTACGTGTTTGTATTTTTATGACCTCTCAATATGCGATACCTGATGACCCTTGTTCTTCACATGGAGGATTATTAATAATTATTTTTAATTTACGTCCTTTAATTGTTCTGCGGTTACGGTGATAGGGAAGGTGGGCCAGTAAACCGGTTAACCACGCCGTTTATTTGGCTTTTGTCAAATTAAATGACCGACCTAAGTCGGTATCGTAATTGCACCACAGTCAAATATTTTTTTAATTTGTTATGTGCGCTAATATATTATTAATATTCATGTATTGTATAGCTCCATGGTGACTTCTGCCACATAACTGAGCCAGTATCTCCTCTTTTTTCTTTCATAAATATTATCCATCAAATATATGATGGCATTACACAACTCAGTACAAATCCAAAATATATGATTATCATGTTTGTTTAAGAAAAATAAAATCCAGATGTAACTGAAGTACGGAGATAATGTTTTGACTCTGTTCCAACACCAACATATGAGAGAAAACAATTTGCTTTTGATTAAGAAATGAGGTAGAGACGTATATAGTGTCGAAATAATTAAACGTAGAAACGTAATTAGTCTCATTTCAATTATAATACAATTCGGTATTAAAATAATTATCAATATGAGGTAGTGTATATGTTTCAGCAACACTTTCATCGTCAAAGAGGTGATTGCATTACATAATTCGTTACAAGTTCAATATCTATAAGAGTTATATTGTAAAACTATAATAATAATAATAATGATAATAATAA
This sequence comes from Pteria penguin, assembly GCA_035048485.1. Lineage (NCBI taxonomy): Eukaryota > Metazoa > Mollusca > Bivalvia > Pterioida > Pteriidae > Pteria > Pteria penguin. The sequence goes on along the minus strand of CM068591.1, from coordinate 86,792 downwards.
TAATAATAATTAATACAATTCATTTTAAAAGAAATATCAATATAGATAATATTTTATGTGTTTCAGCAGCATTTTCATCATCTATTCAAGACAAATAATGAATATGTATATGCTATCCCTACTCTGTATGGTAGCTGTGTTGAGCTATTCTGTGAATGGAACCGGGGTAAGTTACGACTTTACATATAGTATTTAACACAACATTGATATTTCCTGATAAAAAAAAATCCTTTACGATATGATAAGTCTTTGTGATCGTTTAGGGCTCCGATAACGTTATTTTATCATGTAATAAAATAATCAAACGTCTTATAAATAGACAATATGATATTGATATCATCAAAAAGACTATAGGTCTTGTATTTGGCCCCTCTACAGCCTTATGCAGACTTTTACTTGAACGTTGCACGCTGACTAACAGGGCGGTGGGGACTATATGACGGGCCTTGTCCAAAACTCTTTCAGAGGAGACATGGTCCTGAACCTCGTCCCCTCTGACTGTTAGTCGGGACTCCTACAGATCTAGGGTCTTAGATCGCTTTCAGACTGGCAGAGCACGGTTTATCATGTTGATGTCGCATATATTTTTATACCATTATGTATTTTACAATACCTTACGTGTTTATATTTTTATGACCTCTCAATATGCGATACCTGTTGACCCTTGTTCTTTACATGGAGGATTATTTATAATTTTTTAAATGTACGTCCTTTGATTGTTCTGCTGTTACGGTGAGTGGGAAGGTGGGCCCGTAAACCGGTTAACCACACCATTTGTTTGGCTTTTGTCAAATTAAATGACCGTCCTAAGTCGGTATCGTAATTGCACTACAATCAAATATTTTTGTAATGTGATATATGTTCTAGTATATTATTTATATTCATTTATTGTATAGCTCTATGGTGACTTCTGCCACATAACTGAGCCAGTAACTCCTCTTTTTTCTTTAATACGCACAGTGTATGTGATCTTTGACATTTTTTAAATGTGTATCCTTTGATTATGCTGCCTTTACGGTGGATTGGAAGGTGGGCGCCGGTAAACTGGTTAACCACACCAACTGAGACACGTCTGTCACTTTAACTGACCGTCCTAAGTTGGTATCGTAACTGCAGTACAGTCGAATATTTTTATGTCGTTTTTTTTTTAGGTTTTTTTTACTATAATCATGATTGTGTGCATGTCTTTGGTGATTTGCGTCAATCAGCATAGTCAGATGTCTTCTGTTTTCTCTTGTTAAAAGTTAAAAGCTTGTAAACCCACACATATTTGTAGTAAACACTCAACAGCACTCATATTTTACAGTTCCATGCATGATATCTTTAAAATGCCATCATCGATAACATCATTTAAAATCTAATTACTTTCACTCGGGTACCTTCTTTATTACATGTCCTTTCATTCAATAATTCTACTACTGCTGTTCCTTGGCACTGTAAATTGTAAGTTGTAAATTTTATATCCAATTTTCATGTTGTTTTTGTGTTACTGTGGTTTATATTAAGGGTTCTATCATACTGTGGTTAGTACTAAAAGCTATACAGTATAGAAGAAGCTTATATATAACACACCAGGTAATCAAATGACCAAATGCCGATCTAACCCTACAGATGTTAATCATATTTTATCACGACGGGAGTGACCGGTTGGTAGGGGATGCTTACTCCTCCATGGCACCTGATCCCACCTCTGTTTTGACAGAGGTTCGTGATTGTTTATATCATATTTACATATGTATTGTCGTGTTTCTTCGACTTCGAGTTGTGTATTTCGGAAAAATAACTTGGATTCGTACGTATATTTCATGATATATTGCTGTTACATTTTAAGACCTCTTAAATTGGGTAGACTTTGATCTATATACATGAAGTATAGTGTATATATATATATATATATATATATATAATATATATATATATATATATATATATATATATATATATATATATATATATATTTAATGTAGTATAAATTGAGTTTCTCTCAATAGTTATGCCATTTTGGCCATTGGAAAGGTAGGCGCGTGAACTGGTTAACCACTCCAGTTAAAAACCACACCAATTGAGTAACTAAGGTTACGTCATGTGCATATCCTTGGTGATATGTGTCATACAGCTTGGTCAGATGTCTTCTGTTTTCTTTTTCAATTGACAGTCCTAATTCGTTGACTCAAGTGCATTATAATTGATTCTTTTGTGATGTCTTTCTATGTATTTATTGTCTGCTTTTATTTTTGGGTTTTTTTTTTTGGGGGGGGGGGGAGGTTCTTTGATGACCTTTTTATACGGGTGAGTCATTTGTCCTTATGCTTTCTTTTGTAGAAAAACAAAAGTACTGGTGAGTAAAATACATTTTCATTGAGAAATAAAATATATATATATCACTCTATCGCAAGTAAAGATGAAATCAATATCTTGAAAATGAAATTCTTAGTTTTTAGACAGTCTTATAGTTCAATGGTAAAAATTGATCCTCCCTCATTATGTTAATTATTCTACGTGATGAAATCATTCTAGGAAGTATTATGGTGCTGTCAACAAAACACCGCCATGTATTTATTATATCATTTTGTAAACTTTTCCAACTGAACGCAACACAATTGAAAAAAATATCGAAGTCTTGTGAAGCTTTGTTGATAATTTTGTACTTCTTAATTTTAAGGTTTTATTCGGTCGCTTGATTAAGACATTTATCTTACAACATTAAATGATAACAATAACAATAAAAATTATAATGAAAATAATACTAATTAAAAAATATAATAATAATAGCACAGTAATACATGCACTGAGCTAATTCCTTTCAATGTAATTTGAGTATAAGGTATTGATCTTCATTGGCATCACAGAACAAACTCATCAACATTTATTATGGCTCTCCTGTATCATTAGTGAGTCTATTAGTTATTTGCATCAATAATGGTAATAGTTAGACTTCAGTTCCTCCATGGGATAGTCCGGAATAGAGGACAAAATACATATAGTAAATTTTCTCCCTTTTCACAATATGTACACGAATCATTACAGAAAGGTCTGAACAATTCCTTCATGATGACGGTGCATGCGAGGGTTTGCCTACTGAAAGTATAAGATATTGACTATTACAGTATGGCTATAATTAAAACATCTCATACTTGTTGCTTAATATGCAAATGCAAGAGTTTTCTATATAACTCTTTAGTTTTTTCTTTGATCTCTCTCTCGATAGCGTGGTATTTAAATTTTGAATAGGTTTAGAGTTTACTCTAACTTTAATAAATAAAGGATAGTGAATATATGAATGTATTTCTTTCTGTTTGACTTGTTGTCGATACGCATTTAAGTAGATATTTTTCCGAGATTTCTTGGATTTCTAAACGTAAAACTTTAAAAGTCAATACAATTGCAATGTATCGATGAAACATAAGATTTATTTCTGAATTATTTATAAAATTGTTTCATATTTGCATATGCAGATGATTGAATTCCTGACACAACATACACATGAAAAGCTTTCGCTATGACTGTCGTAGCAAAGGCAAAAGGACTATTCCACAGAAAGCGCGGGTATTCTTCACGCTGACGTGATTTATTCCCGTCGTGACAAGTATCCACGTTTATGTGGTCAGTTCATTATACCTGGTTTGGTTGAAGTAAATACGATGGATCGAATTTAATTAGCGAGCCGATAGTCAGATTTCCATTAAAGTTGAGCTCTGATTATTTAAACATAGGTGACGTAATAAAAAATTTGGGGGAACGGAAATTGCCAGAAATGGATCTGGCAATCTCCGTTCCCAACCAAATATATACTGTAGACATAGTGATATAAAGATGATGGATAAATCCAAACCATAAGTCTAAAAATCATGAAACCAGAGGACATACAAAATCAGTGAAAATGAAAAACAAATGGAAAATAACACAATATGTCTACTTGAAGAGCATATGTAAACCCCTGTAATAAAGTGAGATCAGGTGCCCGGGGAGAGTGAGCATCTCCTGCTTATATATTATGCTTATTATTATCTGACATATATATATGGTCAATCAACCGAGCCGAGTGTCCCAATATCCAGGTACATCGCTGTTATCGGGGAAATACATCGTGACAGTTAGATAGTTGACTCGAAAAAGCAACCAGCTTAAGAAATTTACAAGACATTTTTCATGGAAACTGTATTTCACTAAAACAAAGAAATGAAGGATTTAACGAGTTGATATATGAAAATATTTATTGGTTATATATTTTGTTTTGTATGTCAATCAAAACATTAGAGTATTATTTCCATGTTCAACTCATTCAATACACGATGTTTTCATTTCCGGTTGTCAAAAAGAAAAAAGAGGAATTACCGGCTCAAAAGGAGTATTCCTTAAATTAAATAAGATAGATATGTAAAACAAAATCTGAATCAAATGAATTCTTTTCGGCCAATGACCATTTTCAAGAAAACATGAACCTAAAACTATACCACATCTTGATTCTATGTAAATTATATAAGAGAATTTACATAGAGCCAAGATGTGATATATTTTTTAATTCATGTTTTCCAGAAAAAGGCCTTCGGCCAAAACGTTACAATAGAACAACACGAACAGGAATTATTGCATTCCCGTTGGAATATTTTGACTGATTATTAAATTAATTCGTTCACGTGTTTATTTTGATATTTCGAAATATTTTCAATAATATCTGACACTATAAATAGAATTAATATATTTACAAGTATATTTACATATATATACAAATATTCATTTCACAGAATTGCTGTGGATGCAGTAGACGTAGCAAATGTCTAATAAAGATAAAGATCCTCTAGAATATATACATATATGAGAATTTTTGAATACGTTTGAATTTGACAAAGATGATACTTCTAGTGAAATCTGAATGAAACAAGTGAAAAGATTTTATAGATGTACACTCATAGACTAGAGGATCTTTAATCCCTTTACATTTTAATGAATTCTAACAAATTAAATATTGATCAGCATATCATATGATGATGATTAGTACCTCTTCTTCTCTTTTAGATTGGCACAATGGACTTGTAAAATTAGTACATCCCGTCGAACTACAATGCATTTTAGACAATTGCTACGTGTACTATATAAATTAATATTCTTTTGCCATACGCGCGAACGAATTAAATTAATTCAGATTGAGTTATACATGTGTATCTTATTTAGTTATATCGAGCACTCCTTTTGACAACCGGAAATGAAATCATCGTGTTTTGATTATGTAGAACATGGGTAAAATACTGTAATGTTTTGATTGACATACAGGACAAAAACAGCATGTGTAAGTAATACATTTACTCATATTAACCCGTTAAATCCATAATTTCTGTGTTTTAGTGAAATACAGTTACTATAAAAAATGTCTAGTTAATTAAAATCTATTTGGAATATGGCGACATTTGATTGGAATTTAAACGATATATTCATGTTTTCTTTTTTCCTTCAAATATGGAACATAATGGCTAATTGATTTTCTGTTCTTTGTTATTATATATTTACACACTTTACGCCTTATTCATTTGAATTATGTATGATTAATCAATTCATTCATCAAACATTTCTTCCATTACCAAATTTATATCTTCAGCTGATTACTCTATCGAGTCAACTATCTGTCACGGTGTATACACATCGAGATGTCCTTATATACCCCCGGCTACAGCGATGTACCTGGATATTAGGAAACTCGGCTCGGTTGATTGACCATATTATGTTGGGAACGGAGACTGCAGATCTATTTCTGGCAATTTCCGTCCCACAATATTTTTTATTTATGTTTAAATAATCAGAGCTCAGCTTTAAGTACATGTTCAGGGCTTCACATGTATTTTTATATGCATGTTTATATGGGTGTGTATATGTTGTCCGTGTAAGTGTAAGGCTAGTGAGTGCGACTGTTAAAGCGACAGTCAAGCACGTTTAAAAGGTTTCAAAATCAAGTTCACATAAAAATATTCCCATTTAATGCAATCGTGTGTCATCAGGTTTTCTAAACGCTATAGAATAGCAAACTTCACTTCATTTTAACGCAAAATAAATGTAATGTTAGGTTAGATGCAACAGTTGTAGATATGGAAGTTGAAGAAAAAGTTTAAAAACCATAAGATACAAATATTTACGCATTCATTTCACCTATATTATAATCTAGTATTTTCATAATAATTTGGTTGTGTCTCCATGGCAACATTTCCAAGATATTTAAATTGAACATATTTTTATGTCCTAAATGAATCAAAAACTTCTACAAGGAACACATTCCTTCAAATTTGATTTTACTTTTTAATTTAAACAAATACATACAATAAGAATAACAGAAAAATTAAATCCTTTGCTTTTTTTAAACAGATAAAATAGAAGTTGTTAAAAGAGCACTGCGGCCAATTTGGTGGATCAACCGTAAGTTAACAAATTTAAGCAGTGATTAGAATTTGGTTTTATTGTAATGACTATTATTATTATTGTTATTATTATTATTATTATTATTATTATTATTATTATTAAAAAGAAAAATCAAAACAAAAGAAAAAAAAAACAAAAACAACACACACAATAATAATGAATATTTTGCATCTTGCGATGTAACATGAAAATTACATTCCTTCACAATGTTCATTATGAAATGGTTAGTTAGATCTTTTTCTTTCTGATTTGATTAATAGTTCTGACTAAAGTATGTGATCGATTCCACCGGATGCAAAGTATAAGACAAAACAAATTCTTCATTGACACTTCAGTTGTATAAGTCGTATCGATTGTTGTTGAACTACTGTCCCCAAATTTATCTCCGTAGACGATAAGATGAATGATCACATTGTTATTGTGTTCTTGTAACAACTACCACTGAATGGACTGATAAAATGGATCACCCAGTAATATATTCAATATAGCAAATTCATGGAGATTATATTGACATAAGGCATTCCATATTTCTGTGGGATATCGCTTAAATCTGCAATAACTCGAAAGGGATGCTCTATAACCATTAAGAAGTAAAATTAACATATTCATTAACTACTCATGTTTACTGATTGGCGATAAACGAAAACACTGTATACCTGCAGAACAACATTTACAAAAGTTTTATATAATCAATCCCTGGTCGTGTGTGGTGTTTATGTTTGATTACCTATGTATGATAAATAGAGAATATGTATAACATAATGACAAGGAGATGGAAATGTATGCATTACCGTATAGTTCTGACATCTGCTTGTTCTCATATCGTCCTCCTCTTCGATTACGAAGTCTGCTTAAAAGTTGAGCGTTATACTTAATGTGGCAGGCAAGATAAAGGCCACTAAGGGCAATGTGATACAGTTAAAACATAAACTCTTTTCTCCTCACTCGAAGCTGAAGTGGGCCGGTAATGTTTTTAGTCCATTGCTGGCCGGTAGTCATCCAATAAACTTGTCGATAAGCCTGCTCCAATCACTTATGGCACGTGAGAAGAAAGCGAACACACCCCTTTTTATTGTTTGAAAGTGAAAGGCATGTTGTTCCCTTGTTTTGGTGTCTGTCTTGATACGATATTGATCACCTGAAACAGCAGACGGATCTTCATTCTTCTGATCTACAATGGTTCCATTTCTATGGTGTTGATCATGTTGTTAACGCTGGATGCTTTCCTGTCCCATCTTATATATTTTACGCATCAATACTTTTAGCGTGAACAAAAACTTAAGGAATCTACATAGAACAAGACATTTTGGCGTGTATGGATATACTCCTATATTAGTGTAAAATAACTTAGGACATAAATGGTTACCCGACGAACTCTATGACAAACCTGACAATGCCCATTTCATTATTACAAATTTCCCCTTTATTTCTGGCAATATCTCTTTATCACCTGTCTAAGCCGTATCTCTATCATACGGAATGCCAGAGCGAATTTCAACACACAATGGCTTTTTCTCAAGGCACAGCGAAACCAGGGATATGTAATAATAAACATCAGAATATGTATTTATTTAGTTTAAGATGTGGGCATTTCGACAACTTAAGTCTCTTCAGTGTTGCTCGGGACTAATACTGTGGAAATTGAAAGTTTTAACATTTTAGAGCAAACTAATTACCAAATCGACATTAAATGTGTATAAAGTAAGATACGAATGTAACTGGTGTCACATGACTACGGTACCAACAATGTGATGTTAATGCAAAATACGACGGTAACTGTTGTCACATGAAGAACCAATTAAAACCAAAACTGTGTGGGTAGATACTCATTAATTTCAGAATTATGTACAGACGTTTGTCCCAGTTAATTTTAGAACTATTTACAGACTGTTGTCACAGTAAATTTGAAGTATATATTTCGGGTTAGTACAGAATCACTGAAAAATGGGTTTGGAATTATCCTTGAAGATTACCAACAGCAGTATCGACCGTTTATTTATTAAGTCCACCATATGTCATGGATATATGAAGAACACAATATTTATCATATTGTTGTTAAAGTCAGAGCCAGAGTATCAAATCAATCTAAGAACAGAAAAAAAAGTATGAGAGGTTGACTCCTACCATATATACTCAGAATAAAATCGAAGAGATACCAGTTGGTATTACCTTTATCTTTTCTCAATAATTCATAAGAGGAATTAAATGTTTTCTTTCTTGTGACGTCCTGTTTACATGTGACAAATAAATGTTATACTGTTTAAATATTATCTGACTGCTTATATCGTTGCATTGTCTGCAGTTCAATTAGTATTTCTTTTCTGGGTAGTTAATTCATCGAGGTTTTCTTCGTACCATTTAAGTTATTGGGTTTTCGCTTATACTGCAATTGTGGTACCAAGTTCGGACGGTCAATTGAAATAGCGATTCTCATAAGGGTTAGGGTATTGTGAGCCAAGTTTTAATAGATTATAAATATAATATAAAAAGTATGTATAAAGCTGTAAAGGGGCCGAATATAAGATTTGTCGTCTTTACAATGATCACATGGTCATACTTTAGATGTAGGAAGGGTTTATCAATTTTTAATCCCATTGTACATTAGATCAATGCAGAAATCTGGATGGGAGAATTTGCTGAACATATTTCGCTGAAAAGTTCGTCCTAAAAATTTAGATCAAATACCCCACTCTATGACAAACGTGACGATTTCAATTTCGCTATCACAAACTTTCCTTTTATAAGTAGCAACATTCCATCATCGCCCGCATACGGCGTATTCATATCTCAGTTAATACGTTATTCCAGAGCATGTTCAAATTACAATGACTTTGTTCTGAGGGCTAGGCGACTTTCAGTTAAGCTGCTCAACCAGGGTTATATATGTGCTAGACTAACAACGTCACTGAGGAAATTCTACGGTCGTTACGAAACTCTTATTACTCCATATGATATCTCGTTACCCAGACTTTTAAATGATATTCTGGATTGAGACTGATTCCGATGAGTTTACACAGATTTGACACCTTCTATACTAAAAGGTTACCTACTTTGACTTCTCCATATATAAATACATATGGAATTTACACGATTTGATTCCTTCTACTGGGTATATGTGACGGAGGTTGCTAGCAAGCAGGAGATGCTCACTCTCCCCGTGCACCAGATCTCACTCCCTCACAGGGGGTTCACATTTGCTCTTCAAGTAGACATATTTTGTTATTTTCCATTTGTTTTTCCTTTTCACTGATTTTGTATGTCCTCTGGTGTCATGATTTTTGGACTTGTGGTTTGAATTTATCCATCATCTTTACCACCTGAATAATTTTTTCAAAAGTATTACGCAGTTTACGGTGTCTGTAACAGTGAGACAACAGTTTTAAATTAATTTAAGGTACAGAAGTTTTTGTATTGAAACCAAAACCGTTGGTAAGGGATCTAAGCGAACCAGTTCATAAATACATATTCATATACAGTGCACCATATTATGTGAGTCTATGAACATCGCCATCTATCCAGAGGAATTGTACAGTAGGAAATCCAAAGTTGTCCAGTTAATCATAAATGCCGTTATGCACATTATTGACAGGGATTACTAGCTTAAGTAATGAAATAATGTTAATTCATTGCCATTTCATTACATCCTATACAGACTTGCAATGTATTAAAATGGGTTTAACGACATGAATAAAATATTACAATAAAGAAGAGGTACCTATCAGTTATCTAACGTCAAAGTCTAAAAGGGGAGGCTAAATTATAAAATTGTCCCATAGATACTGTTCCGCACCCCGGAAAATACAACATTCCGGTTGAGACTAGGGATCTATGGAGAGTGAGCGTCTCCTGTTTGCATGCAAAGCCCGTCACAACAGTTATATGGACACCACGAAAATATTTTCTACCAGAAATTCCAGAATTTTGATTATGTCGTCTTCAGTATACTTCTTGTCGGAATCACTGTGTTACTTAACGAAATATGCGTCCTCCAGCCCTATAATAAGATATTTGTATCTGCGATTTTCATTCTTGTAAAGAGAGAAATCTCGTGTTATCTTGATCCGTCTAGTTTGAGATTTTGGTGAGGTAGTGTAGAACGTAAAGAAGTCGAAAAACTTTATGCTGGTAACATAACATAAATTGGGGGATTTCAGATTATCTAAAAGTTCCTTAGAATTCTTCAGGATCCACATCTTATTGTTTCCGCTTCTAGAGTATGTTGTTTCACAGTTTGTTTGAAGACCATGTTTAATACGGGTTAGTAGTTTAGTAAGAAAAATGGATCGAGGTTTGGTGGAGCACCTAGAAGATCAGGCGATAAAAAGAGTCTAGGTTACTCTAAAAAAAAAAAACAAAACAATATGATAATTGTAAATATTGGACTTTTATTGAGCTATGCAATGTCATCACATTTTTGAAGCATAATATTTTTGTGTAATTTGATGGTAAGATTTATCAACAGATTATTAGGATTAGGATAATAAAAGCTTAATTTTTCACCAATAGGGTAATCATAATTACCTCTATAGACATTTTGGTTATCAGTTCTCTTATTTGAGAACCTAATAATGCACGATTGTTTATTGTGTGTGTCGATGTAATCAATGACTCGATAAAACAATATGACGGACCGTTTCTTTTGGCAGAGAGGGTGACTCTTTCTTTTTATTTTTGAATGGATTGTAGTCCTTTCTAGGTATATTTTTTATATATAAAAATGGTATCAATTGAATACGTATCGCATATTAAGCGCCGGTAGCCATAAATTACAAACTGAAAATAGTAGATTTAAAAAACTTATGTCTGCCCGTGTCACCCATCTTTTCCACTTTGTTGACCAGTAATGGGCGCATTTATCTGTAAAACTTCTCTTCGCTGGATTAATTACAAATGTGACCGCGCCGTCGATTATAAGGTCAAAATAAACCTCTCGCTGTACCGCCGCGCTATCGTTAAATATTTTAATGATTTAAGCTATTTTCAAATTACTGTACTTTCTTTATTTCTACTCTAAATCAGATGAAACTTAAGAAGCAAGAAGAAAATAAAATGAATATTCTAATGATATTATTTTGATTTGCATGCTAAATCAATATCGAAGAAGTACCAAACCGTTAATAATTCTCAAAGTCCAAGGAAAGATACAAAATCGCGTAAGTTTAAAAAAGGAACTTTTGTGAACCCCGAAATACTGAGAAATTCCGAGGTGAGACCAGGTCCCCGGGGAGAGTAAGCGTCTCCTGTTTGCAAGCATCACCCGTCACAGCAGTTCTCAAGAAACATGTCAATTCAAGAGTTTAGGTTTCCTAATTGTACATAAGAAAGTACAAAACCTGTATACAAAGTCATGTTTGGTGTTCACTGAACAGGTCATTTAGTTGCATTCCTGAATATAATCAATCATTCTAGAAAGAGGCAGCTCGTATTTTCGTACAAGATCCCCATAGCGGCAATAGAACTTCCTCAGTGACAATTTCAGACGTTCTTTAAAATATCCCTGCATGAGCAACTTAGTGGCCAGTCGTTTGGCCTTGGAATAAAACCGTCGTATAGAGAACAGGGTCTTGCGTACTTTATAATTTGAGATATAAAAACTCAATAGGTAGGTGAGGACGGGATATTGCTGCAAAAACACCGGAAAGTTAGTTATTTGGAAGTTAAAATCGTCACGTTTGTCATACAGAGAGGTGTTCAAATGACCATCATTGTCGAAAGTTATAAATATATCCAGATACGAAGCGAAATTGTTGCTCTCGGTTGTCTCTTTTATCTCATGTTCATGGGGATAGATTTCATGTATGTAATCCTTTAGGATTATTGATTGACAATACGTCGTCTATATATCTATATGTAAAATTAAACTGATATGCAAGACTTTTTTTGTCTGTGGAGAGCATGTTTTTAATAAATTCTGCCTCACACCAATATAAGAAAATGTCAGCAAGAAGAGGGGCGCAGTTAGTTCCCATGGGAATTCCAATGGTTTGCCGAAAAATGTTCCCTCGGAAACACCACGAAAATATTGTCTGTTAAAAATTTCAGCATTTTGATGATTTGATCTTCGGTATACTTGTGTTTTCCATCAGAGTGTTCTTTTATTAAATATGTATCTTCCCGCACAATGACAAGATATTTATATCTACGATTTCCACTTGATGCTGAAAATATTATTAAATTTCAGAGATTTTAGATTCTCTAAAAGTTCTTCAGAATTCTTGGGGATCCACATCTGATTTATTCCGCTTCTGGAGTATGCGGTATCACAGTAAATTTGTAAACCGTGCTTGGTGTGTGTCAATATCTTCGTTCACAATATGGATAGAGGTTTGGTGGTACACTTAGAAGAACCAGCAATGAAACGATGTTTGTAAGGGGTTTTTTTGGCATTTTTGGAATCCAATAAATATAAGGTAATTCAAGGTTATAGTTGGTCGTGGTAATTCCAAAAGACTTGAGGACAGATTTGTGGTATTTCCGAGATAGATAAATTTGTTTGTGTGTATGTTGGATTTCCAAGTGCAGAGTGTAATCCAAGTTCCTCTAACAGACAACTGATGTAAAATCTTTTGCAAACGAAGGTATAATTCTTTGCTGCTTTGTCAGCTGGAAAAATAATAAATTGTTCATGGAATTCAGAGAGTTCTCTGGCTACATCAGGGTCATTAGATATAGACTCGTGTCTGGTTCTTACCGAATGCCTGAGACGCCCTATTTGAGTAGTTCTCCGACGGATTTCATCCATTCGGAGAGAGTGTCAGGCTTCACTCCTTCCCTCTTTGACCATCTCCTGGCATATTCCTCGCATGCATCCATAATAATTTTGAAATTTTCACGCCATGTGAACGAAGGGGACTCTCTATATTTAGGAGCTTTCTTCAGGAGGTCTCCTAACGTCCTGATATGGACTATATTGAGGTCACCAGTTACAACACGGCCGTATAGAGGGTAAAGATACTTTGATGTGGAACATGTACAGGGTGGAAGGTCTTTTGTAATGTTATGTGAATCAAAATATTTCTCGTTAAGTTATTGACGTGAAAACAGCAAACAATGCATTTTGATCAATTTCAACTCAGTCATTTGCGATGGGCCTCAGTACCTATGGGCACTAATTGCGTTCACCTTATAGCAGACATATTTTATATTGCTATGAGAGGATTTAATGCATTCGATTCAAACCCTGAAACGTTTTGGCCGTATTGATAAACTGAATGACACTTCTAGAAGTTATCTTAGTAATCGATAACCCTGACTTTGAAAAATACATTACTGACATTTATCCCTGACCTACAGTTAAACAAAGCCAATACTTCTGATCAGTAAACAACTTTTTGACCTTAAATATCAAAATTGTTAACAACTATATCCATACTTACATATATTTTAAACGTGAAGACTTTGGATTTCTTATTGTCAATTTAAATAAATATAGAACATATATACTTTCAATGTTTTTGCACCAGATGCGCATTTCGACAACTTATGTCTCTTCAGTGATGCTTGTGGCTGAATGATTGGAATTCACATTATGATTATGATTAAGATATAAATATTTTAAGAGCAGTGTTGATACCAAAATGACCAAAAAGTGAACCAAAGAATCAATCTAAGGACATAGCTATGCATGAGGGAAATATTCCTTAGTTTTAGAGTGATTTACATAATTTCATGACTGAAAATTTTAAGTATATAATTCATGTCAACACAAAAGCACTGACAAGTACACCTTCAGTACAAAAGCACTGAAAACTAGACTTATGATGCCCTCGGGTACTATAAGTCCACCAGCAGTGACACCGGCCTAGTGGTTATAATAGATATAGAACATATATACCTTTCAACTTTGTACACCAGATGCGCATTTTGACAACTTATGTCTCTTCAGTGCTGCTTGTGGCCGAATGATTGGAATTCGCATAATTTCCCTTATTTAGATGGCGGTGTCCCTAGACTCCCATCATATGCTGTTTATACTATTCAATTAGTTCCAGAGTCTGCACTAACGTATTGGATTTTCACGCAAAAAATATTAAAAATCACTTTCAAACTTTCAACTCGGGGTTATTGATATTATATTCTCACATTTCGGACAGGAAAATCCTCATTTTTTCCTGGAAAAGATTTTGATTTCTCAACCTACGTTATCTCACCTTGTGGGCGTAGCTTAAAACGGAAGTTGACGAACTACAGGACCCTCACTGATCATCAGCAACACAATATGTAATCTCTTGTATCTAGGTCATCTCCAATGAATACAAACTGTTTTTCAAATGTTCTTACCTTGTCAGCTTCATGTCCTCGTCGTCAGTTTCGGACCGTGTATATGAATTTTCCCGTAGCATTAATACTAGAAATCCAATATACAATATCATCTATAACACATCAATTCACGAAAGCAGTTTCAATATCGTCATAAATTATCACAATCAACACCAGCGTAAAAGATCTCAAGATAGCGATGAAAAAGAATGATCACTGACTGTGTAACAAATGTTACATGCGGTGTGCATCTACATGATCAAATAGGTGCGCGTTTTTTACTTTGGTCAGCGGAATAATCTAGAATCCTCGTGCCCATGCCGATTGAAATCCATGACTCGGCAAGCCTCGTCACGGATATCAATAGGCATGGGCACTCGGATTGAGATTTCTTTGTCCCCTCGGAAAATAATTAAACGTCTTCCACATCTACAGCATTACCCAAACACCATGGCAATATAATAAAAGAAAGTTGTAACATGACTATGGAAAAACAACAATGTACCATAATGGATATTCACAGACCCCTGAACTGTGAGACCAGGAAATAGCGCCTTCTCTATGGCTAACCACGCCGGCCGTAAATATCCTTACATACAGACGAAAAAATTTATAATTCATTACTGTATAAATAATACATGAATGTGAACAAACACTGTGTAAAAGTGTCACTGCCACATAACATCAGACAAAAGAGGTATAATAACACTCAAGTCAACGCCGCCGCGGGGAACATTTTTACGATCTCCACACTGCAAGTGACCATAGGTTTTGTCTTGGGTCCTTCTACAGGCAAT
Organism: Pteria penguin; assembly: GCA_035048485.1. NCBI lineage: Eukaryota > Metazoa > Mollusca > Bivalvia > Pterioida > Pteriidae > Pteria > Pteria penguin. The sequence continues at coordinate 71,331 of CM068591.1, read as the reverse complement.
TGCACGCTGACTAACAGAGCGGTGGGGAATCTATAACGGGCCTTGTTCAAACCTTTTCAGAGGAGACAAGTTCCAGAGCCTCGTCCCCGCTGACTGTTATTCGGGACTTCTACAGATCAAGAATCTGAGCTCGCTTTGTGTCATGTAGCTCGGTCAAATGTATCGTAGGAATCCAGTAGATGTACAGTAAATCAAGGTCAGAATCGTCTGATAGATGCATCCATAATGATTTCAAAATTCTCACTCAATGTGAACGAACGGAGATCTTTATATTTCGGACCTCGAAATGTCCTGTTACGGAGAACTCCATGATCATATGGAGGGTAATTGAAGTTAGATGTGTAGCATGTGCAGGTTGCTGGGTCTTGTAAGACACGATTTACGTCGACGAGCTGCAAATTTTGCTTGTAATTAAATATTTTGGATGCAGTTTTCGATATATACATGTAGCTGTAGGACATACTAGGCAACTCCTGCTGTTTGAAATAAAAAGAAATTTTTTGACAGACCCGTGTTACTCAAACGTGGAGCATCAATCCCCTTATTTGCAAATTTGATTTTGAGAAAGGGACGGTTTTCATTATCAAGACGTGTGTCGCATTTGATTGCTTTGAAAAGTCTTGTGGTGAGTCGGAAGGTTGGCGCCCGTAAACCAGTTAACCACACCAGTTGAGTGACATTTTTACTTCAAGTGACTGTCCTAAGCCGGCCTCGTAACCGTAACACAATCGAATATTTTTGTAATGTTTTTCCATGTACATTCCACTATTATCATGTTTTGTGTGCACGTCCTTGACTCCTTGGTGATTTGTGTGATACTGCTTTGTCAGATTGCTTCTGTTCTCTCTTTTGTGTTTTCTTTAGTTTATATGTCTATTCCTAGTGATAGAAATTAATGTTGAAATCTACTATTTTTCACTTGCATCAGGTTATAAAATAGGAAAAAGTTGACAGTCTGACACTGAAATGTTTTCAGTGGATTACTGAAATGTTTTCAGTAGATATGTTCTGACCTGAAATATATATTAAAGTGTCATAAATATATACATAAAATATTCTAAAACAAAGGATTATCTCTGTCCTTCGATGAACAATATGTTTTTTTTTTCTAGCACCTGGTCTCACCTCTGTATTTCAGAGGTCAGTAAATGCCCACTGTGGTACATTGTTGTTAATGCCATAGTCATGTGACATCAGTTACTTTCGTATTTTACATTTCTTTTAGAACTTTGAAATTAGGGAACCCCTTCACTTTTACTTAAATACGTTCTGAAATTGATTATCAAATTATCCACAGGCATACTTTTCCCAGATCGTTGCTCTTTGACAATATGGGTATTGGACTCTATAAGCGGCTTTATTTAACTTTTAAAAGGCAGACAAGGTCTCCATTCTTTTCCTCTTCGGCCTGTTACTTAATTCTAACTTCGAATGTCGATGTGACATATATTTCCTTAACCTCTAAACCTATTCACTTGAGAAACATGTTGATCCCTATTCTTTATATGTAGGATTAAAACCCTGCACTTGAGGATCACCTGAACATCATATATCCAAAGGAACTCGAGATAAAAGATACTACAGAGAGCGCATCTTCTGCTTCATACCTCGATATACTGCTATCAATTAGTGACGATGGTTCACTAGTAACCTCTCTCTATGTAGCAACATACCTTCCTCTCACGCATATAGCGTCTTCATTTCACAATTTATACGCTATGCCAGGGCATGCTCTAAATACGAATATTTCGTCTTGAGAGCGAGGATTTTTGCCATGAAACTACTGTCACAAGGATGTATTGAGGAACGTTTCAAATTGTCACTGATGAAGTTCTATGGTCGATATAGGGATCTAGTGCAATTTCAGATTCCTCTTTCAAAAATGTTAACCGATATTTTGGGACCTGATCATACTAAATAACCATCTAAACTTTTTGACTATACTTTATTTGACATAATACGTGTATACATGTATATACAGATATTTGTTCACCTGCGTTTCCGACACCAGAATTTCAGGCAGGCAGCATTTCTTGCTTTGAATGGGAAATTGACTTCGTGTTCCTGTCTCCTTCGTATGTTCATGCGTGTATATTTATCTATTTACCTCCTCGATTTGAAAGATTTTTGCAGGACTTTTGCGACGGGTGTTGCATGCAACCAGGGGACGCTTTCTCCTCCCGGTCACCTAGTCTAACCTCGATCTTATTGGGGTTCGCATTTGTCTCAATATGGCATTAAACACGATATTCTCCCCTTTATTCCATGGACTATGAGATATTGTTTACCCTTCGGTACTTCTTCCCTTTTTACTTTCAGATTTGTGCTTTGATTGTGCTGTTATGTGGTGATTGGGATATTTAATCGGTTAATCCAACGATTTAATGGAATGGCGATTGTGAATTTAAATGACTGTCGTAAATCAGTACCACAATATTATTAAAATTTTTGTATGCTTCTTCTTTTATTCTTTGCATTCCGTGGCGACCTTTTTCATAAAATAAAATCGGATGTATTCTTTCTGTTCTTTTAATCGTCATAAAGTGTTGCCATAATTACATTATTGTAAAATAATTTCTTTTTTTATGAAACAGGAAATTTGGCCGTTGAAAGTATATTATAGCTTTATAAATTGGTTTGGTCGGTTGCTAGGAGCAACCAACTATGCGGATATTTTCCTTCGCTCTTGTTGTTACATTTTCATTTGCAGTTTAAAGTTATATACCTTATGTTCGCTAGTACAGTGCATATTACAGGTTAATTTATTCTAAATTGTTTTGATTTTATATATAAGCCTCAAACATATTAAAAAGGACCCTTGCAAATGTTGTGATCACATTCGTCGTATTTAGTGAGATATGGCTGTCTAAAACGCGATGTTTGTAAACAGAATGTTTACAACCAACTTATCACGTGTGTAATTCGGAAGCCACCGCATCATGGACACTGATGGAGGGCGATGTAAATAAACTTGACGAGTAACTTTAAAAATCAGCGTTCAAGTTTCCTAAACTTAGTATTGACTGAAATCGTTTTCTTTTGGAGTCTCCCTTCGTCTTATTTGTTTTGGTTAAATTGCGCATGCCCGAAGTCAGGTTATGGTTGTATTTATGGAATACCCACTTTATTTGCTAAGTGGTTTTTTTTTTTTTTTTTTGTTTTTTTTTTTTTATTTTGAAATAAGTTCAGCCATACGAGAAGAATACATGTTTTGTTTTACATGCCCTAATTTCTTAGAATTATACCGAATTGTATACTTTAAAGAAGAAACCAATGTTGATAATTCAGATTATTCAAAATATTTGCTTCGCGGATTATAAAGTGTGCACCGCCTCAAATAACATTATATCTCAATAAATTGCAAAATTGTCAAAGTTAATCCTTAAATAATTTGTGCTATCAGAAGTATTCTTGTTATACTTTTTGTTCCTGGTGGTTTTCGTCACTTGATAAACCAAATCTTCGATATTGTTTTTATATAGATTTATTTTCTCTGTGTTCCAAGGTGGATTTACTTATATGATCATCTCTGGTATATCGGTTCTTATTTCATATGACTTACCTCATGCATTTCAGTGTATTATCTTATTACCAATGATTACAGGACGTAGTTTGGCTAAGCGTAACATATTAACCAGTATCCCTAACAAGATGCCCAATGATATTCATGAGGAAGACGCTGATCCTACTTTAGGAGACCAACTAATGAAGGAATTCTTAGTCTTCTTAACACTTAAAGGTATTCCATACCTGCTGTTTTATTTCATTTTAAATTCATGTCTTTGTATTATACTGTGTTTTAAGAAAACATATGGTAAGCATCCTGTGTCTTAACACCACGGACGAGGCAAGTGCATTATTGATTTGTAGGTGAGTCAACTTTCTTTTTATAACTCTTCAAATCCTTTATCATCACTGCTTAATAATGTTTTATACACATTTGTGTAGTTTGAAAATATCTTCACATTCATCATCGTAGTAATCGTAAATTTAGATATCATAGAGTAATTTGTTTATTTTAATAAAACTAATATTTAATGAATAATATTTTAAAACAGCCCACATAGTTTTATATTTAATGACTGTCGCGATGCGTATGAACACGATACAATAATATTTCCCATTATCGCTCATGAGAATCAAATATAGAAACAGAACCGAAATGTGATACCAAAATGGGCTTAAGGAAAATATGGCCAACCTTTCAGTTAGAAACGAAATCCAATTTATTAAAAACGTATTTCCTGTAACACGTTAAGTAGTGGTCAGGCGTAGAGATCTACTTATAGAAAGTTCTGTTCCCGGCACCGATAAATGTCAATTAGTTTTAATGATGTGCTCTTTTCACTTGATCAATTGAAAATCCATTCGTACTTATCTTCACACGGTATGATGTGAAATGCCTGTATATGCCCCTTATATAATGGGGAATACATCCCATATATATGATTGTTTAGTTTATCTTTTGTCAAAATCGGATATTGGTGGCATGCAAAATATTATGTGTTGTAACAAACAATCCGAATTCGACTTGACATTAATTTTGCATCTTTGTTTTCCGATTCGTTTCTTTATTCATACAAAGTTTAATTTAGGAAAAAGCGTCTCTGTCAGCAAAGGAAAAGGTAGAAAAAATTTTATGCATGCTGCAGACAATAAAATGTTTATTCTTTTCTTAATGCTTTAAATTTGTATAACGTATATTACATCAATATCATAAAATTTGCATCCTTTAATTAGTATTAAATCGTTAAACTGAATACGAAACATTTCCCTTTATTTCAGAGAGCAAGATGCTGGACATGTGTTTGGGTAAACGATAATCATCACATCTTTGTAACCATGACGCCATCGCCTACCTGTTTCTCTTCCATCTTGCATTATACACATAGCAGCATTTTTAAATCACTACCTTGCACGTGTCTTTTACTGTAATTTAATAAAGTACCTCTATACCAATATGTTGCATTCGATGCATATGCATATTCTAATTTTTTAATCTTCTGTACACTGAAAAGTATCGTCATTAACCTATTATTAAATACATATTTTCCTTCCATAAGATTTAGCCACATTTCTCGGAAACGTTCACTTTGCAGTAATTTTGCATTTTGCTAAAAGTAGTTTAGTTTCCTTTTTCTCTATTTCTGCAAAACAAGGTTAGACAGCACTCTTGATAGAGTCATACCAAAGACACATGTACTATATACACAAAGTGTAGAACCCAATATGCTTTGAAGTTTTAGTGCATCACTCCGCCTTACATTGTAGTGAGTGTCTTATTTATGAAGCATTACGTACTTTCGTATATAACATAAAATGATTCTGGGATTTTCCATTTTACATTTCTTTTGGTACTTGATTGTCTTTCAAACTATCATGGATTCCCCTTTACTAGACACTGCAAAATGGTGTACGGTATATGTATGTATGTATATATTATAAATATTTACCATCCTAAATTTTACGGTGCTCTCGTATATAAACTAAGGAAAGTAAAAGGCTCCGATAACGTTATTTTATCATGTAATAAAATAGTCAAAGGTCTTCTAAATAGACAATATGACATTAAGATCATCAAAAAGACTATAGGTCTTGTATTTGGCCCCTCTACAGCCTTATGCAGACTTTAACTTGAACGTTGCACGCTGACTAACAGGGCGGTGGGGACTATATGACGGGCCTTGTCCAAACCTCTTTCAGAGGAGACATGGTCCTGAACCTCGTCCCCTCTGACAGTTAGTCGGGACTCCTACAGATCTAGTGTCTTAGCTCGCTTTCAGACTGGCAGAGCACGGTTTAACATGTTGATATCGCATATATTTTTATATCATTATGTGTTTTGTAATACCTTACGTGAAATGAGGAAGTGAACATGTCAGACAAATTAGGTATTTATTACGACCGTAAAATTTGCGGAATATCGACATAAGTCGTGATATCTCATATCCTTGTTTGAAAGAAAAAAGAGGAGTTACTGGCTCAGTTATGTGGCAGAAGTCACCATGGAGCTATACAATACATGAATATAAGTAATATACTAGAACATATAACACATTACAAAAATATTTGATTGTAGTGCAATTACGATACCGACTTAGGACGGTCATTTACTTTGACAAAAGCCAAACAAATGGTGTGGTTAACCGGTTTACGATTACCTACTGCCTATTACGTTCATTCAAAATCCCTTCTTTATTTATGAAACTTAGTTAAAAATGTAAGACGTTAACGGACAACTGATTGAGACCATAAGAAAGACAAAATGATTATTGTTTACTTGAAATATCGCCTCAGGTGAGCAAAAGCGGGGTTATGGTACGAAAATAATGCACTAATTTTGTCAGAGTAAGTTCAAAGGCCTTCCACATTTGAAAGTAATTAGATATCCCGATTGCAATTGAACAAATGTGACGAATCGCGCTCTAGCAAGCAGGAGATATTAAATATGACGAGTTACGTTCTAGCAGGCAGAAGATATGACGAATCACGCTCTATCAGGCAGGGGATATGACGGATCACGCTATAGCAGGCAGGACATATGACGAAGCATGCTCTAGCAGGCAGGGAATATTAAATACGACGATTCACGCTCTAGCAGGCAGAAGATATGACGAATCATGCTCAAGCAGGCAGGAGATATGACGAATCACACTGTAGCAGGTAGGAGATATGACGAATCACGCTACAGTAGGCAGGAGATATCAAATATGAGGCACTACTGGCTCCAAAAACCCCTGAGAATCCCGTTTTTCACTGCAAAACTCTGCAACACCCTGAAAAACTCTGAAGTCTGCCTGAAAAACTCTGACGGCCCTGATAAACACTGAAAAACTCTGAAGTCTACACTGAAAAACTCTGGAAAAACACTGACGACCCTAAAAAACTCTGCAAAACTCTGCAAAACTCTGACGCCACTGAAAAACTCTGGAAAACACTGACACCTACTGCAATGCCCTCCGGCCGCGTGATCGCGGTCTCGCGTACTTCTATACGGTCCCTTCTGTAATATAAGCCCTTAAAATGGTTCGCTGTTACCTATCTAAGACCTTTAATATGCAATAAATGTGATGAATTTATAAGCGGGAAATTAGAAAAAAAAACCTTATTTTTTACCATTTCTGAAGGACTTATTTTAACGATTTTTAAAGATAAAATTACTAAGATATTGTTCCTATTCTGACTTACGTTTGTAAGATGATCTTTACATTTGCAGTTTAATAAATCACATGATATACGTACCTAGCAAAAACATTTTATTTGCACAGGACTTTCAAGCGCGATGTCACTTGTTTTATTGATCGACTTAAAGAAAAAAAAAAGAAGGATGAAACACACAAACAAACAAATAAGCAGTAGCGTGTTAACATCGTAGTTTCATAGAGGTGCATAGAGGGGAAATAAGTACAATTTATAGAACAAGACATTTTTAAATTTATGTATTTATTTATCTATAATAAAAGCACTATTTCTCCGTACATTTCGGCTAGCGGCCTTCATTTGTTTATTTATTTTCTTATTTTATTTTTTATTTATCTATTCATTTAATTATAAATTTATTTATTCATTTATAATAAAAACATTGAACTTTTCCGTACGAAAATAATAGATCAAAATATTTTAATAAAGAATAATAAGTTTTTTAAAACTCGGTGGACGAAGTTTACGGAAAACGCAGAGTTTTAATTGTAAATAAATACATAAGAACAGAAAAAAGAGAAATAATTATTTCTATATATCCCTATCAATCATTTTAATAACACATGATGATTCATATTTATTTTACATCTAAGCCGGCGTGGCCTAGTGGTATCGCGCCAGACTCCTGATCGGGAGGCCGGGTTTCGATTCCCGCTCTGGCCATGCCGGTGTCCTATCTTTCGGATGAGACAGTAAAAACCGAGGTCCCGTGTCGTGGTAAGCATGGCACCTTTAAAATCCCTCACTGCTTCGGGTGGGTCCGTTGCAAAGGTCAAAATTTGTATGCCTCGCATCAGGCAGATGCCGTTACCATATACGTGAAATATTCGTGGTGTGACGTAAAACAAAAAAAAAATCAATCAAAAAAATTATTTTACATCTTTTGCAATCTGTGTAGAGACTCCACCCAAATATCGTTATGTTACGACCTTAAGGCCAATCCCCATTCCCTTTCGAGTTTAAAGACATTCATGATTAATGTTAATAAATCAATATTGCATTCTTCATAAATTAGCAGCAATTCACCGAATTCTCCGATAAAACGCTGTGAAGTTGCGTTAATTTAAATTCACCAACCCCCCCCCCCCTCCTTTTGTTTTATAAACAGTGTCCAACTTGAGTGAACGAGCATAACTTTGGGTATGCGAATTTCCTTCTCGCTACCGGCTGTAATGCAACTACTTATTTAATCCGTACGTAAATTAATAGAACAGAACAGCACTTTATATCACAGCTTCACAAATCTCACATTTCGAATGTATTCCATAATATTGCTATTACCAGAGGAAATGCGGAACAAATTGAACTTAAATAATTGATGTAGTTTAGCTTATGATATTATAATAAATAAATGATCGTGTTTAAAACAAATTGTATCACTTTTGAAGACTGAAAATCAGTTTTTGTCCTAAACCTTATAAGCAGAGACATATATACACATATATGTGTATGTCTTTGATTTTATCAATTCAATAACACAAAATTAACATTGAAATGTATCAGCTGGATATGTTTCAACGTGTTACTGAATACATGTATGTTCTGTCCACTCATACATACGAAGGTACTATTAATTACGATTCCCCATTTACATCATGATAGGTAACAAACTATATGATAATACGGGCGATATTTACCGGGTTAAATAACCGGATGTTTATTACGTAAAGGTAAAAAACAAACACATGTCGGATTAAAATAAAGCAAGATTTCATGCGTGTGTCGTTACTTTCTGATGAAGATATTCTTGTGTATATATATATGAGAGAGAGAGAGAGAGAGAGGTGGGGGGGGGTTGTATGGTCTCAATTTAAATATACTATAATTTAAGCATTCTACTCGACAATTTACGATTTGGATCCATAGGTTGGGGCAGATCGAGGTATCTGCTCTAAATATGACATTGTTTACTTGAATTTATATGTCATTTTGAAAATAAAGGTAAAATACTTTGCTAGTTTTGGCAGGAAAGGGTCTTTTTTATGTAAAACTTCTATATGTCCCAGTCAACAGGGCGAGCGCCCTTGTATTCGCCATTGCTATACATGAACTTCTTTGGATACATTGTTACAATACGTTATAAGGGAGATACTGTTCATAGGCGGATCTAGAAATTTTTGAAAGAAAAGTGTGTGTGTGCGTGTTGGGGGGGGGGGGGGGGTGGTGGTGTTAGACATAATCATTTTATTGTATAGAGTTACATGTAGATTAAGTAGGTGGTGATATAACAAACGGCAGACACGTTGTTACACTGTTATATTGAAACTTATTCGATGCTATTTCAAGCAACAATATTAAATACCGAGAGAATATTTAATCACTGAAATATTTTATGGGACAAAATTTAGGTATGTCATTCGAATGAAAGAGCAACACGTAGAGATGTAAAATTTTCAGTAAAGAAAGTTATTGTCCTCTGAACTTTGTTATATTACGCTGTTATAATAAGAACAAAGGTTAAATTAGTATAATATCTTAATTTTTGTGAAAAGTATTGGTAGAGAAAAAAGTAGTGTGTTTGTAGGGGGGTTACACCTAACAAAAGGTCGTCACATGACAATACATGGGTGCAGTCTCTATAAATGTTGCAATAGAATTGGAATAGAATGCATTGTGTTGTTTAAAATGAATGACAAGCGATTTCCTTTGTGGTCGATTTGCTATCAGTACGGGTGTATTAAATTCGCTTTTCGTATAAAATTTATAGGTACTAATCATATTCAAGTAATATTTATTTATTTATTTATTCATTCATTTTTTTTTCTTATTTATTATTCAGTGATTTCTAATTTATTCACTAATGTATAGTTCTGGAGCTTTTTTTTACATTTTCTTTATTTCTCCTTCACTATTTTAGTACACAGTTTTTAAAAAATTTTGTTAATTGTTTAAGTTTAATAATTCATGTAATCAAACTGTGATTTTTACAAACATAAGTCAGAAGAGGAATAATGCATCAGTAAAATTAAATTTAGAGATTCGTTAAAATAATTTCACTTCAAAACATCGTACAAAAAATGCGAGATATGTTTTATTTATTTTGTCTTCCTTTTTTTCTAATTTACCACTAATTAACTCATCACATTTTATATATATTATTGCTCATATAGGGCTTATAGAAGGGACCGTATAGAAGTACGCGAGGCCGCGATCGCAAGGCCGGAGGGCATCGCAGTAGGTGTGGGTGTTTTGCAGAGTTTTTCAGTAGCGTCAGAGTTTTGCAGAGTTTTTCGGGGTCGTCAGTGTTTTTCAGAGTTTTTCAGTGTAGACTTCAGAGTTTTTCAGTGTTTATCAGGGCCGTCAGAGTTTTTCGGTGTTTTTCAGGCAGACTTCAGTGTTTTTCAGGATGTTGCAGAGTTCTGCAGTAAAAAACGGGATTCTCAGGGGTTTTTGGACCCAGTAGTGATGAATTACGCTCTAGCAGGCAGGAGATATGACGAATCACGCTCTAGCAGGCAGAAATATGACGAATCACGCTCTAGCAGGAAGGCGATATTAAATCACCTCATATCACTTTTTTCACATTTTTTTACATGTGCTGCTATAATAGATAACATTACTGTTGTGTTTTGTTTACTGTGACTGTGAATATTATAAGAAAACATTATATCAATATATTCTTGATACAGATAAAATCTAATATACTTTCACATACCTGCTGCATTGCAGATAATTGAAATTTAGATATTAAATGGATAAACTTAATTGGCTAAGTTATAGAGTATGTTAAATAGATAAGACATAGGAAATGATAATAAAGTTAAGGTCCATAATACAGTGCAAACATCAAAGAATATGCGCATAATATTGTATCATGAGCTGAAAACTATAAAATAATTCACCATGACTTTCATAATATTTCGTTCAATGAAAATTCTCTTAGATTATATACAGGCCTGGAGCTATACAGTATCTTTCCCCCTATCCATCCCCCCGAAAAACGGCTATATAGCAGTTTTCCCCGGGACAAAATGGCTATATAGTAGTATGATCCCCGGGGAAATTGGGCTATGTAGCCATATTTTCACCTCTCATAGCCATTTTCCCCCTTGGAAAAACTACTATGTAGTGAATTACCCCGGATTTTCTTTTCATACGTAAGTTAATCCAGCTTGTTACTTTCTGACAAATGAAAAGAGGGATTTCTATCTAATGTAAAGATGATGGATAAATCCAAACCATAAGTTTCGAAAATCATGAAACCAGAGGATATACAAAATCAGTGAAAATCAAAACCAAGTGGAAAATAGCAAAATATTTCTACTTAAACAGCATATGTGAACCCCTATGATGGAGTGAGATCAGGTGCCCGGGGAGAGTGAGCATCGCATGCTTGCTAGCAGCACCCGTCACATATACCCGGTAGAAAGAGTCAAATTGTGTAAATTCCATATATAATTATATATGGAGAAGTCAAAGTAGGTAACCTTCTAGTATATAAGGTGTCAAATAGGTGTAAAATGATCGGAATCGGTCTCAGTCCAGAATATCATTTAAAAGTCTGGATAACGAGATATCATAAGGAGTATTAATAGTCTCGTAACGACAGTAGAACTTCCTCAGTGACGTTGCTAGTCTAGCACATATATAACCCTGGTTGAGCAGTTAACTGAAAGTCGCCTAGCCGTAAGAACAGTCATTGTAATTTGAACAATGTTCTGGAATAACGTATTAACTGAGATATGAATACCCCGTATGCGGGCTATAATGGAATGTTGCTATTTATGAAAGGAAAGTTTGTGATAGCGAAATTGAAATCGTCACGTTTGTCATAGAGTGAGGTGTTCAATTGACCATTAATTTCGAAAGACAACATAATATCTAAATATGAAGTAGAATTACTACTTTCTGTGGTTTCTTTGACCTCTAGTTCACTTGGATAGATTATACTAAGGTAATCCGCGAATGGGGGATTATTAATTGAAATTAAAATGGAGATATCGCAACTTTTGGGTTAGGGTTAACCCTAACCATATCTCCATTGAATTCAAAGATAATTCATTTTGCTAAATAGAAATGTCATCAATTTTAATCTTTTTTTCCAAATACAGATTTATATATTTAGAATGGAGATATATCTACTAGATTTTCATTCGAGATTTCTGTCTATATATCTATATATATATATCTCACCTTACCTTGGAGTGTAACCTAATTTTCAAAAACTTAAACCTTGACTATATCTTTTGCGCCAAAACATGTAGGACTTTAAAACTTCACATAAAGATTCATTGTGCTGGGACCTTTCATATGAGAAAATGACTTTTGACTTAGTGACCATGATATTGGAATTTGATGTACTTTTCAAAAACTTTAACCTTGGCTATATCTTTTGTACAATAAGGTGTAGGGGTTGATATTTTTTACATATACATGTAGATTCCTTGTGATAAGACCTTTCTTTTGGGACAATGACTTTTTACCTAGTGACCTTGACCTTAGAGTGTGACTTACTTTTCAGAAACTTAAAGGTTGACTTTATCTTTTGCACCTACAAGTGTACGACTTTGAAAATTCACGAAGATTTATTGTGATAAGATCTTTCATTTGAGAGAATGACATTAGACTCTGTGCCCTTGACAATGGAGTTTGATGTATTCTTCAAAAACTTAAGCGCTGACTATATCTTCTGCACCAAAAAGTGTAGGGTTTTGACACTTCACATAACGATTCATTGTGATAAGACTTTTCATTTGAGAGAATGATTTTTGACTTAGTGACCTGAACATTTGAGTTTTACCTACTCTTCAAAAATATTAACCATGGCTATATTTTTGTGCCATTAGGGGTAGGGGTTTGAAACTTTACATATAGATTCCTTGTGATAAGAGTTTTCATTTGGGACAATGACTTTTGACTTCGTATCTTTGACATTGAAGTTTGATGTACACTTCAAAAACTTAAACCTTGACTATATCTTTTCCACCAAACAGTGTAGGGCTTTGAAACTTCACATAAAGATTTATTACTATGAGACCTTTCATTTGAGAGAATGACTTTTGACTTAGTGACCTTGACACTGGAATTTGATGTACTCCTCAAAAACTTTAACCTCGGCTATATCTTTTGTATCATAAGGGGTAGGGGTTGAAACGTCACATATAGATTCCTTATGATGAATCCTTTCACTTCGGACATTCACTTTTGACCTAGTGACCTTGACCTTGAAGCGTGACTTACTTTTCAAAAAGGTTGACTTTAAGGTTGACTTTATCATCTGCACCATAAAGCGTGCGGCTTTGTTATTTCACAAAGATTCATTGTATTAACACCTTTCATTTGAGAGAATGGCATTAGAGTTGATGTACCCTTTAAATACTGACACGTTGAATATATCTTCTGCACCTTCACATAAAGATTTATTGTAATGAGACCTATCATTTGTGACCTTGGCCTTGGAAATTGATATACTTTTCAAAAACTCTAACATTGGCCATAAATTTCCAACCGTTATAGGTAGGACTTTGATGTATATGCCTCAATAGATAAATACATTTCCTATAATCTCAGCAAGTTTCTGATCTGTATCTCCCGTAAAAGCGGAGATACACCACCTCAAATATGGTCATATTGTTGTAAATTCACTGGTCGGACAAAATCCCGTCCATGGGTTGACAGCATGATTACAGCATACGAACTACAGCATCAGGCAAGTTTTTTTCTCCTAAAGTTGTATCAAACATGTAAAAGTATATGCACTTAACCCACTCTGTCGAAATAAATCCCTATTTTCTTCTTTATTCACGATAATTCGGCGACAGTACTTTGAATCCGCCGCTCAATAAAGGTCAAGGTCACTAGGTCAAAATTCATTGTCGAAAAAGAAAGGCATCACCTAAAAGGGCTCGTCATTTAAAATATATATGTAAAATATTAAAAATTGCGCGTCAACTAAATATAGTGTTTAATGACTGCTGATCGAACTTGGGTGGATTTTTACCATCGAGAGAGTTCAATCTCTTCTCTATTGATAAATATGAAAATTGATCCCGGGTTAAAGCGACCTTTCTTCATGTGATCGACGTCGTGGACAGCTATATTCTGACGCATGCATAGTGGAAAGCGACATATTCGGGGGATGGAAGCGTGGTCTGTTATGGTAGGGGCGGGATATCTCACGGCTTAGAAACACCTCCACTGGTTATTCATGACAATCTTACAGCAGTAAGATATCGGGATCAGGTCCTGAGAACACACGTCCTTCCTCTTATCCATCAATGTAATTTAACATTGCAGTAGGACAACGAGAGGCCTCATGCTGCTAGGATTTGTCGTGACTGTCTGACTCGAAACAATGCCCCAGTTCTTATGATGTATTACGACAAATTGCCTAGGATCAAATCTAGAGTCATGATTTCATGAATGACATCTATACCCAAATAAACGACAAAATTTGGCAAGGAAATAAAAGAAGAAAATACCACACTATGGTAAATATATAAAAAGAAAGATTTGTACCAATTTCCCAAAGCACTTAACAGTATATAGAAACCCCTTAACCATAACACCATCAGTTTGATCCTCAGGCTATTACGCTATTACATTTTTATTGGATTAATACAATAAGAACAAAAGTGTTTTATTTCCAAACTGTTACGTAAAGGGGGAAATGTAAAGATGATGAACAAATCAAAACCGGAAGTCCGAAAATCATGACACCAGAGGAATAAAAAAATCAATGAAAATGAAAACAAAATAAAAAACGAAAAATGTCTACTTGAAGAGCACATGTGAACCCCCTTGACGGAGCGAGATCACGTGCCGGAGTTAGCATCTCCTGCTTGCTAGCAACACCCATCACATAAACCTAGTAGAAAGAGTCAAATCGTGCAAATTCCATACATATTTATATATGGAGAAGTCAAAGTAGGTGACTTTCTATGATAGATAGTGTCAAATCTTTGTAAAATGATTGAAATAAGTCTCAGTCCAGAATATCAGTTTAGATAATGAGATATATTGTGTAATAAGTGTAAAAACAGAAGACATCCGACAAAGCTGTATGACACACATCACTAAGAACCTGCACACAAAAACAAAAATAAGAGTCCCGTAATGACCATAGAACTTCCTCAGTCACGTTGTTAGTCTAGCACATATATAACCCTGGTTCAATTCCTTATCTGAAAAGTCGACTACCCTCAGAACAAAGTCATTCTATTTTGAACATGCTCTGGAATAACGTACTGAGATATGAATACTCTATATGCGAGCGAGGATGGAGTGTTGCTATTTATGAAAGGAAAGTTTGAAATGGCGAAATTAAAATCGTCACGTTTGTCATAGAGGGAGGTGTTTAATTAACCATCAATATCGAAAGACAACATAATATCTAAATACGAAGTAGAATTACTACTTTCTGTGGTTTCTTTGATCTCCAGTTCACTTGGATAGATGATAAGGTAATCCGCGAATAAAAAAATTATTAATTGAAAGCAAGTCTTCTATATATGTGTAAGTGAAATTGAAGCCAAGAGCCAAATGTTTCTTTCCTTGCAAAAGCAAAGACTGAATGAATTCAGCTTCGTATGAGTAAAGGAATATGTAAGCCAGAAGCGGGACACAGTTAGTACCCATTGGAATGCCGAAAATGTATGTTGCTACTCAGAAAAGGGAAGTTGGTAATAATGAAATTGAAATCGTTACGTTTGTCATAGAGAGAGGTTACTAATGAACCATCGTCACTAATTGATAGCAGTATATCGAGGTATGAAGCAGAAGTTGCGCTCTCTGTAGTATCTTTTATCTCGAGTTCCTTTGGGTATATAATGTTTAGGTGATCCTCAAATACAGGGTTGTTAATCGACAAAACGTCATCGATGTATCTGTATGTAAAGTTGAACCGAGATGCTAATTGTTTATTGCCTTTAGAGAGCAGAGGCTGTATGAATTCTGCTTCGTAAGAGTACAAAAATATGTCGGCCAGACAAGGCGCGCAATTAGATACATAGGGACGCCAACAATCTGTTGAAACACTTTCCCATCAAATATCAGATATCATCTATAAGAAATTCTAACATTTGGATAATCTCTTTTTCTGTATACTTGCTGCTGGAATCAAGCTGTTCCTTTACAAAATATGTGTCGCTGTGGCCTAAAACGAGATATTTATATCTGCCAATTCCCTTTTCGTTAAAGAAGACGTTTTGAATAATTGATGTTATTCTGTTTTTATGAGGAATGGTTGTATAAAGGGTCGAAAACTCAAAAGATTTGATGCTAGTGACATTATTGAAAATAGGATATTTTAAGTGCTCTAGAAGTTCCTTGGAATTCTTTAGGATCTACATCTGATTGAATCCGCTTCTCGAGTAAGCAGTAGAGCAATATTTCTGAAGACCATATTCGATTTCTGTTAGAAGTTTGGTGAGTAACATGGAAAGAGGCTTGGTGGAACACTTGAAAGATCCAGCCCTGAATCGATGATTATATGGAGTTTTATGCATCTTTGGAATCCAAAAAAGCTATGATAGCTCGAGATCAGATTCATTTGTAGTAATACCGAATGAACTGAGAACTGACTTGTGATTATCCAATACTTCTGAAGGAGACAGATTTGTAACAATATAAGTTGGATTACCGGGCGTTGAATGAAGACCAAGCTCTTCTACAAGACATTTAATATAGTATGCCTTGCATACGAATGTGTAATTGTTAGCTGCCTTGTGAGCATGTACAATAATGAAATTTTCGTGAGAGTTCTATAAGGACACTGGAGTCATATAGAACAGTGTTTGTTCTTGAAAAACTGACGTAGTCTTCTAACTTTTCTTTAGCAGACTTCTGATCGACTTCAGATATTCAGAGTGTCCAATTCAACCTTTTCTCTTTAGTTCAACGACTGACATACTCTTCACCCGAGTTCATAATAATATAAAATTTTTACGCCATGTAATTGACTGTGGCTCTCTATATTTTGGGTCTTTACTCAAAAGATCTCTACGTTTTCATTGCAAATAATATGAAGATCTCCTGTCTCAACATTACCACATGTTCATATGTTGTGATAAACATTGAAGTGTATGTTTCATCATTAGGCTGAATCTCTGAGACTTTGATAGCACATGCTTCACCTTGAAGAAGCCAAATGCCAGTTGTGGTGTATAATCCGTGCCCATTTAACACAAAGACATATTCTAGAAAGAAGTGTGTATTATATTCTGCAAAATACAGTACCGTACATATTCTGTGTACATCTATTAACATTATTTCGTTATTTTATTATTAATTCTCTCAAACGAAGTTTGGAGACTTACAGTTTTTATAGCGTTTATTATTATTATTATTATTATTTAAACTTAACAAAACTTCAAAGTGTTATTCTCCATATTGCACAGATGTGCATACAAGTTTAAAAATTGACCTTGTGATCTTGACCTTGGAGTTTGACCTACTTCTAGTTATATTTGACCTTGGTCACATGTTTTTAATGGGAAGTATAATGGTTCTGTTATTTCACAGGTGTACTCCAAATGACATTTCAGTTGATACAAAAAAAGTTCTGACCTTGACCTTGGAGTGTGGTCTTTTAGTAATATATGATCTTGACCACATTTCTTGAAAGCTACACATTCAAACTTTAATGAAACTGATAGCATGCTTACCTTTATTGTGTAGATGTGCACACAAGTTTAAAAATGACCTTGTGACCTTGACTTTGGAGTTTGACCTACTTTTTACAAAATCTAAACTTGAATGTATCTTTTTGAAGTAGAACTGATAGGACTTTAATATTTCATATGTGTATTCCTCATGACAAGCCCTTTCAATTGACATCAAGAATTTTTACCTCGAAGCGTATGGCTCACTTCTAATAACATATGGAAAACAACCCCCCCCCCCCCCCCCCCCCACCAAATCACACACCCAACAAATTTTTTAACAAAACAATACACTTTTCAACAAATTTTGTTATACTAATAATGCCATATATTTTTAGAATCAATTTGTCTGTCCATTTGTCTGTCTCTTGCACTTTCATGATTGAATTTAATGAATTTACCATTACCCTAAAACAGTTTAACTTGATCCAATGAGAACAATGTTCATTGGTCCAGCTTGTGGTTTGGAAGACTTTGGTGGTTACTAGTGACCACAGTTATTCCTCGTTTTAATAATGAATTTCAATTAGATTGTCATTAATAATTCATATATTGCTATCTAAATGATATTAGACAAAAAAAACTTCTGTAAAATATTATCATAGATAGATTTCAAACTATTTATATATGGAGCACTTGAGGACAATTAACGCTGTAAAGACTTGTCTTCATTTTATTGTGGTTATTTTGTAGTTCAGTCAATCAAACATTGGGGACATTTCCTATTTGTTCCAAGGAATTTGCCAATGACACTCCCGCAGCACTTGCTTCTAATTGTGGAGATAAAAAAAATCAAAAAATGAGCATCAGTCTTTATAGTAATTTGTTTTTAGCTCGCCTGAACTGAAGGTTCATGTGAACTTTGCTGATCACCTGTTGTCTGTTGTCCATCTGTCTGTTGAATTGTCTAAAACATGACCACTCTTCAAACATATAATGGTCTCAGGAGAGGTTCAATAATCAGTATAAGTATGTGTGGGTAAACTTTTTTGAAACTATTCTTTTTATGCCCTGGGCTTGAAAGGTGCGGGGGCGTATAGGATTTGCATTGTCTTTTAGTCTGTCTGTAATTCCATCCTGCTTTTCACAAAATACATTCACTTTTTAACCATTTGACATAGACTTAATATTTGGCATGCATGCTCAACTAATGAAACCTTTTAAAATGACACCAAGGTCAATGACCTTGTGACCTTGACCTACATTTCAAAAGATGTTGTCACCGGGGGTATCAGTGTTTCACAAACACATCTTTAGAACTGTAATGCTGCAATTTGCAATATTATCATGTTTTAAATCATCTTGGTACTTATTTTTTGACACAATAGCAACTGAACAGCACTGGGTTTAACATTTGTACTTGACTTTATAAATCTGCTTTGATTAGAATAGAACTAGTTGTTTAAAAGAGTTAAGACCAATGTTACTCCTTTTGTTATCTTTATCAAATCTTTTAATATATGAGAATTTATGCGACTTTCAAATTCAAATCCTTTTCAAGAGATTCAGTTGAGCAATGTGGCACATAGGCCTCTTGTTCATACCTGGAATTACAAGTACACATGTAATTTTACTAGAAACTAATTGATTAAAAAAAGACCTTCTGATTCACAGCAAGGTTTGAATTAGCACATTATCAAATAGAAATGTTTAGTGAGGGTATGTTTTGTAGTCACTGTACACCAAATATATGAGGAAAGATCTACATAATGATATGATTTTGTTTTCACTGTGGGGAAATATTTGTCATATATTGTCTAACATTTGCCTGTTTCAGATCTTTCCCTTTTGCATTATTAGGTTTTTGCAAGAAAAAAATTAATTAGTTATGGAGGAAATGAAAAAGGAATATGAAAAGCCATGGAATGTGAAAGTTGTGAGAAGGCAGTTTGAAACTACCTCCATAGGGCAGTTGGAGGATGAACCTGGGTTCAAAATTTCCCAGGTTTCAAAATATTGATTTTGACCAATGACATTGGTATTAATATCTGTATTAATTAATTCTATTAAAAACGTAAATACCTCCAAATTAATTTATCAAAGTGATTCCGCTCAACAAGATCGTATTTTACATGCACTGTAAAGGTAGGATCATTAACACACACAAAAAAAACTGTTAGATGAGATACTTATAATGACAAGGTTTCCGATGTTTTCCAATAAACTTTACATTCACTACTTACCTCTGTCTTTATTTCTGTGTCTGAGTATTCTCAAAATTTTGTTTTATAGATAGAAGAAGCCACAACAGAGAACATTAATGGAATATTTGATGAACATGCAAGCAACAGGTTACTCAAACATTTTATCAATTGGTAATAAGAAGCAGGCAATCAAATCACTGAAAGCGTACTTTCTCTTGTATAGACCCATGGCATCCATCAACCAATATGTAGACGGTACGTGATGTATGAAATTAAGATGAAAATTCCCAGATAATTGTAAACAAAATAATTTATTATATGGTTTTAATTGTTGCACGCTAAGATATCCCAAACATATTTTGGTGCACATTTGAACTGTTTTGAAATCTAGATGGGACCAAAAAATCCAAACTTTATAGAAATGTTCAAGATACTAGATCTTATGTTGGTGGGAAATATGAGTATGACCTCCTGTTAGTGTATCTGCTACAATTGTTTAACTTTAGTCATAACTTATGAAGAATCAAGGCTTTCATATTTAGCTATTAACCATTTTAGTGCAAGTTGCATGAACATGTTTTATGTTTACCCGTTGACCTAGAAGTTTGACACCAAGCAACAAGGCGCTGATTCAAAGGACACAACGTTCTGATTTTGCTTGTGCTATATTGCAAATACAAAATTAAACTTAATTCATCGTAAGTGCAGATGGGTAAATTATCACTACTGGGACCAAAAACCCCTGAGAATCCCGTTTTTCACTGCAAAACTCTGCAACACCCTGAAAAACTCTGAAAAACACTGAAGTCTGCCTGAAAAACACTGAAAAACTCTGACAGCCCTGATAAACACTGAAAAACTCTGATGTCTACCCTGAAAAACTCTGAAAAACACTGACGACCCTGAAAAACTCTGCAAAACTCTGAAAAACTCTGACGCCACTGAAAAACTCTGCAAAACTCTGAAAAACCCTGAAAAACACTGACACCTGCTGCGATGCCCTCCGGCCGAGCGATCGCGGCCTCGCGTACTTCTATACGGTCCCTTCTATAAGCCCTATTAGCATTAATGTATATAAAATGTGATGAGTTGTGAATTAGAAAAAAAGGGGGAAGATAAAATAAATAAAACATATCTTGCATTTATTTACGGTGTTTTGAAGTGAAATTATTTTAACGTATCTCTAAATTTAATTTTACTGATGCATTATTAAAAACCAAACAAACCCAGCAGAGGCGCACTACAATACAAAGGCTTTTCTTACCGAGATTTATATATACATTTGTATTTCCAAATGAAAATGTATGTACATATATTCCTGGTAAATATCACTGTTTCATAACTGTGTATTTTAATAGTGAAGAAAAAATAAAAAAATATATATAAAAAAAGAAGCTCCAGAACTATAAATTAGTGAATAAATAATAAATTATTGAATAATAAATAAAAAAGTGAATAAATAAATGAATAAATGAATAAATAAATAAATAAATAAATAAAATAATATTTGAATGTGACCAGTACCTATAAACTTTATACGAAAAGCGAATTTAATACACCAGTACTGACAGCAAATCGACCACAAAGAAAATCGCTTGTCATTCATTTTAAATAACACAATGCATTCTATTCCAATTCTTTTGCTACATTTAAAGAGACTATACCCATATATTTTCATGTGACGACCTTTAGGTTTAAACACCCCCCACTCCTTCTCACACACACACGCACGCAATACTTTTTTCTCTATCAATACTTTTCACACAAAATTAAGATATACAAATTTAACCTTTGTTCTTATTATAACAGCGTAATATAACAAAGTTCAGAGGATAATAACTTTCTTTAACTGATAATTTTACGTGTCTACGTGTTGCTCTTTCATTCGAATGACATACGTAAATTTTTTCCTATAAAATATTTCAGTGAATAAGTATTCTCTCGGTATTCAATAATGTTGCTTGAAATAGCATCAAATAAGTTTCAATATATCAGTGTAACAACGTATCTGCCGTTTGTTATATCACTTACCTACTTAATCTACATCATTTAACTCTATACAATAAAATGATTTTATCTAACAGCCCCCCCCCGCCCTTTTCAATGGGAGACTGTGCCCTCCACCCCCCCCCCCGCGCTTTTCTTTAAAAAATTTCTAGATCCGCCCGCCTATTACGTATTTTAACAATGTATCCAGTAAGGGTCATGTATAGCAATGGCGAATACAAGGGCGCTCGCCTAACAGCACCACCCCACCCCCTTTTTTTCAATGGGAGACTGTGCCCTCCCCCTCCCCTTTTTTCTTTCAAAAATTTCTAGATCCGCCTATGAACAGTATCTCCCTTATTACGTATTGTAACAATGTATCCAGTAAGGGTCATGTATAGCAATGGCGAATACAAGGGCGCTCGCCCTGTTGACTGGGACATAGAAGTCTTGCATAAAAATACCCTTTCCAGTCAAAACTCGCAAAGTATTTGACCTTTATTTTCAAAGTGACATATAAATTCAAGTAAACGGTGTCATATTTAGAGCAGATACCTCGATCTACCCCAACCTATGGATCCTTGTCGAGTAGGATGTTTAAATCATATAGTATATTTAAATTGAAACCATACACTCCCCCCCCCCCCCCACACACACACACACACGCCCCTTCTCTCTCTTATATATATATTATACTAGAATATCTTCATTAGAAAGTAACGGCACACGCATGGAATCTGAAATTGTTTTATTTTAATCCGACATGTCTTTTTTTTTACCTTTATTCTATATGTCATCAGTACTCTATTACGTAATAAACATCCGGTTGTTTAACCCGGTAAATATCGCTCGTAATCTCATATAGTTTGTTACCTATCATGCAGTAAATTGGGAATCGTAATTAACAGTACCTTGGTATGTATGAGGGGACAAAACATAAAAACATATTTAGTAACAGGTTGAAACATATCCAGTTGATACATTTCAATGTTAATTTGTGTTATTGGCAAAATTAATTAAAGTGTCATTTTAACAGTGACTTATAAAGTTTAGGACAAAAACTGATTTTCAATCTTCAAAAGTGAAATAATTTGTTTTACACATGATCATTTATTTATTTTTATGTCATAAACTAAACTACATCAATTATTTAAGTTCAATTTCTTCCGCATTTCCTCTGATAATAGCAATATTATAGAATACATGCGAAATGTGAGATTTGTAAAGCTGTGATATAAAGTGCTATTCTGTTCCATTAATTTACATACGGATTAAATAAGTAGCTGCGTTACGGCCTGTAGCGAGAAGGAAATACGCATACCCAAAGCCATGCTCGTTCACTCAAGTTGGACACCGTTTAAAAAAAAAAAGAGGGGGGTGGGGTGGTAGAATTAAATTAACGCAACTTCACAGCGTTTTATCGGTGAATGGGCGCTAATTTATGAAGAATGCAATATTGATTTATCAATATTAGTCATGAATGCTTTTAAACTCGAAAGAGAGTGGGGAGCGGTTTTAAGGTCGTAACATAACGATATTTGGGTGGATTCTTTACACAGATTGGAAAAGATGTAAAAATAAACATCAATCATTATGTGTTATTAAAATGATTGATAGGGATATATAGAATTAATTATTTCTTTTTTTTCTGTATTTATTTATCTGTTTACAATTAAAACTATGCGTTTTCTGTAAACTTCGTCTATCGATTTTTTTTAAATCTTATTATTTTTATTAAATTTATTATGATGTATTTTTTTCATACGGAAAAGTTTAATGTTCTTATTATAAATAAATAGATGAATTAATAATTAAATAAATAGATAAATAAGAAATAAATAAGAAAATAAATAAATAAATAAATGAAGTCCGCCGAGGAAGGCCGCTGGCCGAAATGTTACAGTACGGAAAAATAGTGCTTTTATTATAAATAAATAAATAAATACATAAAATTTTAAAATGTCTTGTTCTATATTTTGTACTTATTTCCCCCTCCCTTAATGCACCTCTATGAAACAACGATGTCAAGTAACATGCTACTGCTGTAGTTACATTATTTGTTCGTTAGTTTGTTTGTTTGTTTCATTCTTCTTTCTTTCTTTAAGTCGATCAATAAAACAAGTGACATCGCGCTGGAAAGTCCTGTGTCAATAAAATTGTTTTTGCTAAGTACGTAATTCATGTGATTTATTAAACTGCAAATGTAAAGATCATCTTACAAACGTAAGTCAGAATAGGAACAATATCTTAGTAATTTTATCTATAAAAATCGTTAAAGTAAGGTCTTGACAAATGGTAAAAAAATGCGGGGTTTTTTTTCTTATACCCGCTTATAAATTCATCACATTTAATACTTATTAAAGGTCATATATAGATAACAGCGAACCATTTCTAGGGCTTATAAGTTATATTATAAAAGGGACCGTATAGAAGTACGCGAGGCCGCGATCGCACGGCCGGAGGGCATCGCAGCAGGTGTCAGTGTTTTTCAGGGTTTTTCAGAGTTTTGCAGAGTTTTTCAGTGGCGTCAGAGTTTTTCAGAGTTTTGCAAAGTTTTTCAGGGTCGTCAGTGTTTTTCAGAGTTTTTCAGGGTAGACTTCAGAGTTTTTCAGTGTTTATCAGGGCTGTCAGAGTTTTTCAGTGTTTTTCAGGCAGACTTCAGTGTTTTTCAGAGTTTTTCAGGGTGTTGCAGAGTTTTGCAGTGAAAAACGGGATTCTCAGGGGTTTTTGGACCCAGTAGTGTATGTGTTCTTTGTGAAATATCTCGCACTCTAAATTGTAGGACTTAAAATACACGGTCTCTTTGAATACTTCAGTAACATCAAAGGAAGCTGCCACTTTCTTCATTGAAAGAAATTACACATCTGCAGATGACGTAGAGGCTTTTTCTATCTCTGTATTTTCCAAAACTGATGGAGAAAAGGCAGAGGAAGAGCTTGTTTTATACAACTGGGGGAAATGTATTAAGAACATCGAAAGTAAGCTTTTAAATCTAATGAGCTGAAATTCTTTTTTCAACAAAGATTTGAAACAAAAAATGATTATGAATTTGCCTGGTGAATTGAATTTTCATCTAAAGAACAAATACTTTTGGATGAGAAAAATATTGCATTCATTTTAACCAGCTTTCCTGACCAAGTGTTAGAATTTATATTAGATTGTATTCTTTATTTCAGAGGGTAGGATTTCAACAGCATGGTTTTCTCTTAAGACTGCGCACGAAGAAATGGTTCAGCTGAACATTGGACACCTCCTCCAAGCTTTGATAGGCTGTCCAAACTTGACCCCCTATTTATCAAGTGGACTTATTAACTTTCATCACAGTTCTCTTGATCTTCCAAAAATTAATACATCTGCTCCCTCGGTTACATTTTCGAGAATTAAACAACTTCAAAATTATTCTGCATTCCAAGAAACAATGTTAAATGTTATCGTTGGTGCATATGCTTTTGGAAATGCTTAACGTTTTGAAAGATAAAGTTTCTCTTGATTTTGTTGTGTGAATTTCTGTGTGGAAAGAATATAATTCAATCTCAACTGCAATATCACTGGAAACAGGATGCATTATCATATCAATGTCTTGAACAATCGTCTGTACATGCTTTGAGATAATAAATTTACTTTACAGCTTTTTACTGATAAGGAATAGATCATAAATTTCACAATTTAAGTAGAAGGTTTTATAAACATTATAAGTATGTATTTAGTTTTTGGCGATTGCAAAGCTATTCTGGCTAATAGATTGATGATGTCTGTCCGTCTGTCAAAATTTTGGCTAATTTTTGCATTTACATTGCAATCTGGTCATACTATCTTTAGCGGTTTCTTGTTCTCATTTATATATATAGGAGTACAGACGGACGGACGACAAACAACAGGTAATCAGAAAAATTCACTTGTATGGCTAACCCTAACCATCAGTTCAGGCGAGCTAAAGACACCTTTGCCACTCCCCTTTCTTGGCCCTTTGATGGAGGTTTGTCACAAACATGGTACATGCACAACTAGATCCCAGGGGCACAGACTTGATATTTAGACCTTCATATAATATTGTCAAAATCACTTGATTCATTGGTGTAAAAAAGTCTTTAATTTTGATATGTAAAGGAAAATATTCCAAACACTTTCTTTTATATACCAATACAATATACAAAATGTGATATTAGCTGAAGCCATGTACTGGTATCTATGGCTCTAACAGCAACACACCACAGTGGTCATTCAATAGCAATACAAGAACCACTGTTTCCCTTGATTGTTCACCAATTTTGTTGATCTTGAATGCATATGAACATAATAAAAATAACATTGCTGCAAAGTTTGGAGAGCTTGCTGAAACAAGTGTACATCAAATCATTCTGAATCTTGATAATGAATATTGTTGAGTTGTAAAAATTTGCAAATTTGAAAGTTGTTCTGTGTTGGAAATTTCAATGTAAATGTCTGTGTGAAATGTAACTTATAAAGAAAGTGGGCGCTTTAAGAATTTATGGCCAAGGTTAAAGTTTTACAAACGTAGGTCAAAGGTAAAGGTCATAAGGTAAAAAAAACATCAGGTACCACCAGAACGTCCTTGTGTTATAGAAAAAAAAAAGGAATCACTGGCTCAGTTATGTGACAGAAGTCACCATGGAGCTATACAATACACGAATATCAATAATATAATAGCACATATAACACATTACAAAAATATTTGACTGTAGTGCAATTACGATACTGACTTAGGACGGTCATTGAATTTGATAAAAGCCAAACAAATGGTGTGGTTAACCGGTTTACGGGACCACCTTCCCACTCACCGTAACAGCAAAGCAATCAAAGGACGTACATTTTAAAAATTATAAATAATCTTCCATGTAAAGAACAAGGGTCAACAGGTATCTCATATTGAGAGATCATAAAAATATAAACACGTAATGTATTGTAAAACACATAATGATATAAAAATATATACGACATCAACATGATAAACCGTGCTCTGCCAGTCTGAAAGCGAGCTAAGACCCTAAATCTGTAGGAGTCCCGACTAACAATCAGAGGGGACGAGGTTCAGGACCATGTCTCCTCTGAAAGAGGTTTGGACAAGGCCCGTCATATAGTCCCCTGTTAGTCAGCGTGCAACGTTCAAGTAAAAGTCTGCATAAGGCTGTAGAGGGGCCACATACAAGACCTTAAGTCTTTTTGATGATCTCAATGTCATATTGTCTATTTAGAAGACGTTTGACTATTTAATTACATGACAAAATAACGTTATCGGAGCCTTTTACTTTCCTTAGTTTATATACGAGATCACCGTAAAAATTAGATACATAGTGTTGAAAAGAAATATTTCCATATTTAGAAGTTCTGAATAAGATCTAATGAATTTGCCGAATGTTTTTCTAAGCTTTGATATCTGTAACCCGAGTTAAAAGTTTAGTGGTAATTTGTAAATTTCGTTTATGGAAGTCCAAAACATCGGTGCAGCCTCTGACAAATCGAACTAATTGGATATATAGATATTATATGATGGGAGTCGAGGGACATTGCCATCCAAGTAAGGAAAATTTAGGAAATCTAAAATCGTCAGATTAATCATAAACATTTGTATATATTAGGTAGTTGATAATTTTGATGTTCAAATTTAAGAAAGGTGTAGATTTATCTGAAGTATTAGCTTTATTCAATTTGAGCTCTGTTGGATATATTTCTGATATAAATTTATCGAATTCAGGGTTGTCGATAACCAAAATGTCATCCAGATATCTGCAAGTATTATTAAATTTGTAAATGGGGTCAGAGAATATACATGCTATATATAAGAAAGAAAAAAGAGGAGTTACTGGCTCAGTTATGTGGCAGAAGTCACCATGGAGCTATACATGGAGCAAACAAATAGACAAAAATAATATGCCCTTGAATCTCTGAAGCAACTGTAAGAGTAAACAACTCGGTCAATTACTAAATTAATCAATCAATTTCGTATGTCCCTCAGCCCTTGGATCATATTCAAGGTCCAATCGTTTTCCAGAGACCCAAAGTTGTAATGGTGTCCTAATGTTCTCTGTTCTTGAGAGTCGTCTTTTTAAAGTTTCAGGAAAACGCTCCAAGCTCAACTGTATTCTTGGTAAAACAACGAAATGAAGGATCTGTATGTTCAATTCATTTGAAACATCCAAAATGTTTTGCTCCTCCATGAATTCAAAAAGCCGGTAATATGTTACTGTAAATCCAGACCAAAGTTCTCTCCACAATCTCTCCATCCTATAATGCAAAGTGAAGATCTACCATTTAGGGTCCTCCACACCTTTGGAAAAAGCCGGAACTTCTATATTCATTAGATATATGGATTTCTATCATGCCTTTGACATGAAAATTAAAACCAAGAGGCCAAAATGTCGTTCACCTGAGTACCTAGAGCACCAGCCACGCAGAAGAAAATAGAATTAATTCTTCATACATACTTCTAGATGACTATTATATATCTAAATTGTCTCAGTGAGCTTCAAACCTGAATAAGCTTTTATAATGAGGGAACACTTTTGTGAACTACTTTTGCCTTAGGTGGCGCCATCTGTTGACGAATTTGGACAAAAACAATAAATTTACTTCTTTTATCCCTACCAGGTTTCATTTAAGTTCTTCGCACAGTTTAGAAGTTAAAGTAGAAAATGTGAATAAATCTCCTTTTTTAAGCTTAAAAAAATGAGATACCATATTGAAAAAAATCTTTCCCTGTAGTGTAACATACCTTTTCAAAATTATGATTTGTTGTATTCAGAAAATATGTACTTGATCAGATGGATATTATATACAGTTTTGGCAGGCAAAACTTAACTTAGCATAAAGTAAACAACCGAGCATTAGAATTGTAAGAGATAAAACTATCAAACTCTTAAATTTTAAGACTTGTTCATTAATCTTGTATAGCGTATCATACAGCAGCGGATTTACAAGTCTTATTTACATAAGATTAGATTTGCAATATAGACAGTTTCACAGTGGGTTGAAATCATCATATCATGATTTAGTCATAAAAATTAAAAGTCAAATGATGTTGGGATCCCAAACTAATTTAAAACAATAAACATAAGAACATATATACGTGTTATAAATTTGGTGCAACAGATGCGCATTTCTACAAATTATGTCTCTTCAGTGATGTTCATGGCCGAATGATTGGAATTCGAATAATAAATAAACCTTTGAAGAGCAGAGTTAAAAGACCTGATTTTTAAAGGATAGTTAATCATTCGGCCACGAGCATCACCGAAGAGACATAACTTGTCGAAACGCGCATATGGTGCACAAAATTAAAAGGTATATATGTTCTATATTTATTGTAACACATAACGGGGAGTAATTGGTTTCCTAGTTGAAGACAAATGTTTTAACCTTTGATTGTGGACACTTCTTCCAGCAAAGAAGTGCTTGCTCTCAATGCTTCTTTTTTGAAACATATATTCTGCAACTTGTATGTTTTCACTGCCTTTGTCTGAACGAACTGTTTTAGGAAGTCCATATTCTTCAAATGCTTGAATAAATGCCCTCAAAACCGTTTCTGTTCTGTTACTGTTGCTGATTTTTTTTAAATAATGGTAACCTTGAGAAGCCAACTATTCCACCATGTATAACAAAACGCCACCGTATATTATTAAATTTATGTTTAAATATGATCATGATTATAATGTCGATAGTTGAAAAAAAGTAATACATGAACTAATACATGCTCATCAAATTACAGGTACATCTATTTACTTCATAACAATCTATAAATCATAGTCATTTTAATACATGGATATTTTTCGGAATATTGTATGGCTATTTTGGAAACATGTCATGTAAACCTTATCCTTAAATTTAGTAATTCAGAAATAGTCACATATACATGTACATCCATTGATATTTAACAAGAAGGGTGAAAAATTGTGGTCGCAAGCGGGAATCAAACCCGAAACCTTCCACTATCAAGACGGACGCTCTTACTATTGAGCTATCCGAGCTAATACCCAAAATCCACCACAACTGGAAAATCCATAAAAAATATTGCTCACCTACTTAACGTGTCAAGTGTGCCAAAGAGCTTCTGGAGCTGCAAGGTCCGGCGCTGAACTCGACTAGCTGAAAGAAAAAGTCTTCTGAATAGCACTCCACGGGAATTCTCTTTTCTTGCACTCGGTGTCCTTTACCTTGTAAAAGTCCAGACACTGTCTGGTATCCAACATGTGAAAAATAATATAATAAAATTATTTTCTTAACTTTATCCTCAAGCTCCTGATCAGTCAATTGACTGTATGACTGCCTTATTCCTTTATTATATTCCCTCAGACGTCTCTCAACTGTTCTTTTACAAACACCAATTAGCCTAGCAATCTCTGCAACTTTGAAACCATTTTCAACCAAAGAAAAAACCCTCTAAAGTTTCAAATGTCATTTTAAACGATGGGCTTCCGAATTTTTAATGTTCCAATTCTGGACATACATGTACAGCATCATCGCCAACTCCCAAGTAAATTATTTCATTTAAATATGGGAAAACATCTTCAATTAAGCTCACTGTGCATTCAACGTCTGTAAACTATGACAATTGAGTCACCATCTCAATAGTGTTTTCAATACTTGATTTCAAATTATGGAACCTTCCATTTTCCACACAGCTTGCAGCATACATAATTTTCTGTCGAACCAATGTCTTGAGCTCTGTAAGAAGGTCATTTTCAGGACACGATCTGAAAACAAAAATGATAGAACATTGCAGAATACAGTAAACAATTAAATAATGAGCAAATCATGTTTATTATGCCATAAAGTTTTATTTGTGACGGATGCCATTATGAGTATCGGCCAGGATAGCTCAATGGTTAGATAGTACGTCTTGTTTTGGGAGGATTCTGAATTCGATTCTTTGATCTGGTCACAATTTTTCACTGTGCTTGTTATACTCATTAAAATGTACACGGTTAAACTGGTAAATGAAGTGATTAGCTATGGGATAATTAGTGGCCTATATTCCTTTCACTGATACCGTACAACTGTACAGTATTGAAGCTTTTCAGGATTCCAGTCACTTCGACTTTTTTCCACTTTGACCTCTGAAGTCACTTAAAGAATTTACACGATTTGACTCTTTCTACTGGGTAAATGTGTTGCTAGCAAGCAGGAGATGCTCACTCACCCTGAGCACCTGATCTCACTCCATCATAGGGGTTCACATATGCTCTTCAAGTAGATATATTTTGTTATTTACAACTTGGTTTTAATTTTCACTGATTTTGTATGTCCGCTGGTTTCATGATTTTCGGACTGATGGTTTGGATTTACCCATCATCTTTCTATTTTACACTTCGGTCCAAGAAATTTTGTCCTACCTTCCGGTCCAATCAAAGAGACATTTCGGCCTAATTTTCTGTCAGCTCTATGATTGAAAATTACAATCTATTATTCATTGCTGAAGCAAAAACAGTATATGAACTTAACATGCTCAAATATTAGTGAGAAGACTCCAGGTCTGTATATTGTCTGGCAGCTTCTTTTTAAAAACTTGCAGAAAGTTCAACTCGAGGTAAACATTTTTGGAAAATTTTGCTGCGTAAATGTGAGTTTCAATTACTGACATGAAGTAACGTTACACGAAATCAGTCTAAGTTATATTTATGCCTACGGTTAAATTTAAATGGTGATCAATATTAAATGTACATGTATTTAAATGTTTTATTTTAAATTGATAACAAATTGGACGATACGACACCATATTTGGTAACCTTTCCAGAGAGTTGAGCCCGGACCTTTCTCTGAAAAAGATAATGTGCTGCCATATTACACTAAGAACTTAAGAAGATAAAGTCGGTATTGCAAACCGAAATGTCACCTTAGGTGAGCTAAAGTTGCAAAATGCCGAAATGATTGGGACCACTTGTCATTACTGTCCACGCGGCTCACTTTGGAAATTGGAAAATTGGGACATTTAACACTGAGTGTATGGAAAATTTAACTTTGAAAACATCCTATCTAAAATTGATTCTTTCTATAAAATGTGAACGCTTCTTTATACAAACCTAAAGTATACACAAAATATTACGACTAAACAAGATCTATCCAATGGTATTGATTTTGTTAAATTATTCTAAAGATGAATAAGCACAGAGACGGTAATAGTAGGCTGTATCAGGGCGCTTCGGTACCTGGATGTTTAGGCACCCAATATACAGGATGACTTGTTACCAGGTGAAGTTGTTTCGTTATCAGGTGCTAGATGTTTCGGTATCCATTATAAATTTGGTACAGTAGATACATCGCCTGATGTTTGGATTGTATATGTATGTATGTTATGTAGTTTCTATCATATGTAGACCTTTATATATTGATACAGAAGGGGTAAGGTGTTCAGTAAGCGCTCTTCAACCATTCACCGATGTCTGTGTACCACTACATGTATATGGGGGTAGGAGAGAAACAAGAGGCCCAAGTGGGCCTATATCGGTCACCTGAGTACCTAGATGATCAGTCATGCATGAAGGAATTCATTTATTTTTGCATTAATGTGACTAAGTCAACACAGATATTGAAAATATGTCAAATTTTATTTCAGGCTAGAATAAAAAAACAACACTTTTTTGCACATCCATTCAGGTGATTTTGATATTAAGCATTTCCTTTGTCTCTGCAAGAAGTCATTCAGGGCAACAAGTTAGTCATTTTCTTTAGGTGGGGCCTTTTGTTGACTGATTTCAAGTCTGGGTCATGAACAACAATTGTTTCAAATATTGTCCAGATCTAACTAAAAATTGTCTAATTTCATATGTTGAGTGCTGAGAAACATCTAAAAACTTATTTAGATGTGTAAAGAAATGAAAAAATAACTTTGACCACAGCTGGATTTGAACCGCTACTCTCCATATTTCAATTACCAAGTGGTATAAGTACCATCGTGAGAACTGCTTTTTAGACATGGCGGCATTATCTGTTAACCAATTTGGATGAAATTTACTAATTGATAGAGGACCTTTAGTACTTCATGTATTCCATGTTTCATTAAAATCTTTCATGTGGTATAATAGCAGAAGTGAAAAATGAGATTGAATTGTTCCTATACACCCTCATTTGGAAGTCTTAAAAAATTCATAGAAAATCCAAAAATTGAGATATTGACAAAATTCTTTCAAAGTAACAATCCTTACCATAATTATGATCACAATAGTCCATAATAAATCATCATTATCAATTAACCAGGAAATATGACACTTTTTTTCTGCATTGAATCACCAAGTCCAAAGAAATGTCGAAAAAAATTCTAAAATTTGATTTTGGAAGGGAACCAAAATGACAATACGTCTTCACTCATCCCTCTAGATCACTGCTATGCATTCTGTTTGACTCTGTATACAGCCCGTATGAAAAAGAATATTGTTAAAGGAGGGAACTCTTTTGTGACCTACTTTTGACTATGGTGGCGCCACCTGTATAGAGGTCTAGACGAAAACAACAGAATTTGAAGAGGATCATAAGTGACTTATTTCTACCAAGATTTATTAAAATCCTTCAAACAGTTTTGTAGAAAAAGTTGAAAATGTGAAAAATGGCCAACCCACCCCCCCCTTTTTTTTTTGGAAGTCTTAAACGTGAAATTCCTAATTTCATGTGTTGAGAAACATCTAAAAACTTATTTAGATGTGTAAAAAAAAAAAAAATTGGCCACAGCTGGATTTGAATCGCTACTCTCCCTATTTCAATTACCAAGTGGTATATGTACCATTGTGAGACCTACTTTTTAGACATGGTGGCATTATCTGTTAACCAGTTTGGATGAAATTTACCAAATTGATAGAGGACTTTTAGTACTTCATGTATTCCATGTTTCATTAAAATCGTTCATGTGGTTTTGTAGAAAAAGTTGAAATGTGAAAAATGGCCAACCCCCCCCCCCTTTTTTTTTTGGAAGTCTTAAAAAATTCATAAAAAATCCAAAAATTGAGGTAATGACTAAATTCTTTCACAACAATATTCATTACCACAATTATGATCAAAATAGTCATTAAGAAATCATCAATATCAATTAACTGAAAAACATGACACATTTCTGCATTGAAATGACTAAGTCCAAAAACACGTCAAAAAGCGTAAATTTCTATTTGACGGATCTTAACCCCGAACACAATTTTTAATAACCCATCTTTATAGATTGTTGAAATGCAATTAGTTTCCCCATATATGTACTGGTTCTGGAGAAGAAGATGTTTGAAGAGGGGTACCGTTTTGGGCACTTTTGGCCCCGCCCTGGATCCATCCCTGAGGAAATCTGGATCCCGAACACAATTTTAGTAGGGAACCTTGAGTACATCATTTACACAAAGTTTGATCCAAATCTGCAATGTAGTTCCAGAGAAGAAGTCGAAAATGTGAAAAAGTTAACGACGGACGGACGGACGACGACGACAACGACGGACGGCGCACTATGACTATAGCTCACTTGAGCCTTTGGCTTAGGTAAGCTAATAAAAATGAAAGAAGTAAGAATTGACACGGATAAGAAAATAATAATGTAACCCAGAATTAAGAATAACATAAAGGATAAAGAAGAATGAACGTGAAATTTGATAAGCATGGATATGAAAACAATAAAGTGACACACATGAGTAAATGTAATGAAGAATAAAGAAGTAAGCATAATAAGAATACAAGCAATACATAAAGTTTTGGCGGTAATTCCCTTCCATAGAACTCTTTACGAAGGACATCTATCCAGTGCGGACTGTCTCGGATCACGATCGAGAATTAACGATAGAATACATACTATTTACGAATCATCGGTCAAATCATGTATGACGTATTTACTAATCTACCATAAAATACAATACTGACTTGAATAAAAACAGGAATTATCGCATAACATATTTTTGTTTCCAAAATCCTGCAAATGGAGGGAAATGTTGATCGCATATTGTGAAATGCATTTCATCAAATAATGATATAATCTTAATTTCGAACAATATCATTACAACTTCACACTTGAGGTTTAATGGCATATTTTGAAGTTATTTACAATGTTTTACAGCACAGAGATCGACAAATCTCAGAGAACACAAAAACATGTCAGCAGCATCTTCCTGAGTATGAGAACATCAAATACAAAACATCCGAGATTCCACATTTTACGTTCCTTCGGGTCAATAATTTTGAAGATATTGGGAGTGTATTTATACAAGTAGTATTTATTTTTGTTAATATAAACAGCATGCCTTAAATTGGTGTTGAAATTATCTTAGTCTGAATGTAAAGTGGGGGAGAGAAATCTGATTTATTTGAGAAAAGTCGGTAGGAATATGCAGAAAATTAAAAACAAAATGAAAAAATTAAATGACATCAACATGAAACTCTGTCCATCTGAAAGCAAGTTAAAATCCTTGATCTCTTAAACTCTCTCGACTAATAGTCATAGGATAGGAAGTTCCAATCCTTATCTTCTGAAGAAACTAGGTTAGGGTTAATTTTAGATACTGTATACAATTTTCTTTTATCAGAGTTAGGGTTAGCCTTGCTAGCTAATACAAACAAGAGGTTGGTACAGTTGGATACACCATAATAATGAATGTAGATATGTATTACATTAACACGGACCATTATACGAAGCTATTACCCAGCAGACATGCAACGTTGAATCAACGTTGAAATTTGGTTGATCCAGGTTGACGACGTTGATCAACCATATTTCAACGTTGTAAAAATCAACGTTGAAAGAAACAACGTTATATGACGTTGCATGTTTAAACCAATTACGATTATTAAAATCGCTTCAGTGGCAGATCTAAGGGGTTCGGGGGCGTTCGCTCAAGGTAGTAATTACTTAATTTACTTAAAACATACATTTTTAGCAAATATTAAGTAAAACTCTGCAAAATTCGGTATCCCTGGCAAAGGGGGAACTCGATCTGCCACTAGGGTTCACTTACGTTGTCGTGAATAGGGATGTCAGAGATGCCGGTAGAAATTAATTAGGGTGTATGATAAAAAAATTGATCTTAAATGTTTTAACCATTTCAGATTAAATTACCATACATGCTTTTAGCTTTATAAGCATGGTTTGTACAGATAAAGTTTATCAAAGGAATTTTAATCAATTATGCAAAGAAAGTATATTATAATATCATCACCATGTATGTTATAAATTGAATACGACAGAGGGACAGAGGAAGAGGTACATGAGTAGAATGTTGATTTTGAATAATTATATTGGAATGTGATTTCTTCAAATGTTACTTGTGCCGGGGAAACAACTGCTTATCA
Source organism: Pteria penguin (assembly GCA_035048485.1). Taxonomy (NCBI): domain Eukaryota; kingdom Metazoa; phylum Mollusca; class Bivalvia; order Pterioida; family Pteriidae; genus Pteria; species Pteria penguin. The sequence goes on along the minus strand of CM068591.1, from coordinate 35,141 downwards.
ACCTAACCATCCGCATTTTTCAATGAGTATTTATACCTTACTCGCGAGAAAACCTTGTGGTAATTACATAATCACCCAGCGGTCAGTTCTCCTGCACTACTAAGTCCGTGCTACATGTATGTGATGTACGAGGCACATGTATTACAAACTCAGTTGAAAACCCGAAGAACCCCCCCCCCCCCTTTCTCTCTCTTCCTCTTTTATGTTCTAGACTTCACGCTGACCCCAAACGAATAAACAGGGCATTGTGTTTTTGTTTGTTTGATTATTGTTTTACGTCACTCCACGATTATTTCACGTATATAGTGACGGTATCTGCCTGATGCATTGCATACAAATTTAGACCTTTGCAACGGACTCACCCGAAGCAGTGAGGGATCTTTTACGTGCCACGCCTACCGTGACACGGGACCTCGGTTTTTACTGTCTCATCCGAAAGACAGAACACCGGTGTACCCCGGGCGGGAGTCGAACCCGCGACCTCTCGATCACGAGCCGAGCACCTTATCCACTAGGCCACACCGGCTTCAGGGCATTGTGAGACTACAAGTAATAACATGTCGATTTTCAGTAATGTTTTAATTTATCTCATTTTATCAATGGCGCAGATGGAGACGTTGAACGAGGGGATCAGACTTTGCTTTAATTTTGTTTGTTTTGTTTTGTTTTTCAAAGTAGGAATGCTAGACTGACTGAATTAGAGGGTAAATGCTGAATTTATTCAACCATCGTTGATGTTTAGGCGTTTTTGATGGGAAAGGGGGATTTACTGAAATTGGGATGTTTTGCAATTTGGATTGCGCAGTTTAGGATTGTATTGTATTAATTGTAATGTTTATCATCGTGTGAACCCCCGTCTCATCTCTCCTTCTTTCGTTCTTTTTACAATACCTTACGGGTTTATATTTTTATGACCTCTCAATATGCGATACCTGTTGACCCTTGTTCTTTACATGGAGGATTATTTATAAATTTTTAAATGTACGTCTTTTGATTGTTCTGCTGTTACGGTGAGTGGGAAGGTGGGCCCGTAAACCGGTTAACCACACCATTTGTTTGGCTTTTGTCAAATTAAATGACCGTCCTAAGTCGGTATCGTAATTGCACTACAATCAAATATTTTTGTAATGTGTTAAATGTTCTATTATATTATTTATATTCATGTATTGTATAGCTCCATGGTGACTTCTGCCACATAACTGAGCCGGTAACTCCTCTTTTTTCTTTCACCGTGGGTGCAAAGGCTGGCGAAACCTCGTATCACGTCATCCTCCGTATGAAAATTTTTCGCCCAATCAGAGGACACTTCTCGAAAGTCCTTTGGTTGATTAATAAAAACAACAATGGCGGCGATTAGCGAAATATGTGCGATCTTTAAAATGACAGACTTGAAACCTTTTCAGTCAGATGTAATCGATAATTTGATGAAGGAGAATGATGTTTTTTAAGCGTGAAGACAGGCGCTGGTAAATCTATATGTTACCAAGGTTTTCAGCCTTCATGGACCCATCGCAACAAATCTGGAAAATGTACTGTACTGTTGATTGCTCCGTTAATTAGTATCATGAAAGAACATACATCATATCTAAAATCTCTTGGATTTAGAGCAACATATATTGGATGCGACGAAAAAGAGGAGGAGGAATTGGAGCAACTGAAATTTGATTTTGTATTTTCTTCCCCGGAATCGATATTGGGCAATCCGAAATGGAGAGGAGTTATAAATGGTCAAGCTGGCGAGAGAATACACCCCCTGGTTATTGATGAAGCCCATACTGCCATCCACTGGTAATTAATCATTTATTCATAAATTAAACGTACAGCTTAAGCGAAAAAGTGTTATCATTAAAGGGACCAGAATTACTATTTTTAGAGTAAATAATGAACTAATTGTACCCAGAAAATATAATTTTATAATACATAACCGCTTTATGATTATCTGTGAAAAAAAAATCAAGAATTCTCCTACTTTTGCAAGTCTAACCCATTCTTGTTTATCACACATGTAAGGAAATAACAGTATAATGTCATTTCTTGCCACATATAAACTTTATGTATTATAAAGTTATATTTTCAAAGTATATTGGGTCATTATCTAGTCTCTAGTTACAAAACGGTAATTCCGGTCCTTTTGATGGTAATTCCGGTCATTTATATGGTAATTCCTGTGAATAAGGGTAATTGACTAATTCCGGTGATTCTATGTAGTGGCAAAAAAGTAACGATTACATTGTTTAGAAAATGTGACATTATGAGTAAAATCGATAATAAAACAAATTCTAAACCCTACATGTACAAGATGTCAAGAAATTCCTGTAACTATACAATGTATAACACCAACGCAGGTGATTAAGATTTGTGAACTAATAGCCTGTGGATTTGGCTATCAAATTTAAAATTCTTTAAAAAATTGAACCAAAAAAGAAAACCCCATCTAAAATCATCATACATGTATGTATGTATTTATAAATCATATACAAACTACGTGTACAATTAATTAGAAAATTGAGTATTTACATTTTTTCATATTTAAATGGTAAATTTTAATGTCCAAACATCCATAATATGGCATGTTTATAATAAGATAAACGAGTAATTACATTTTTTTTTATATCTTTTATATTCTTTATATCTTAATTTGCTTGATTTTAGGGGCGAGACAGACCAAGCAGCAGATGAGCCATTTCGTCAATGGTATGGAAAATTGGGAGAGTTGCGGTCGATTTTAGAATGCCCGGTTCTATTACTAACAGCCACAGCAAATAAGTCTGCCCGCAAAAAGTTGCAATCAAAACTAGGCCTGAAGAACTGCTTTTTTGATATTGCAAATCCAGAAAGTGAGAACATAAAGCTTTTTGTTGAAAAAGTGAAAAGTACAATGCCACTAATAGATATATTTCATTTCGTAATTACAAGAGTAAAGGAACATCAGCACCAATGTCCTAGAATCATCATATTTTGCACATCAATTAATACATGTGGACAACTTGTTACCATGTTAAGACTTAATCTAGGAATCGAGATGAAGTACATACAAATGTTCCATTCTAAAATTCCTGAAGGTGTCAAAGATGATCTCAGAAAAGACATGGAAGCAGAAGATGGACAAATTCGCATCCTGATTGCAACTAGTGCCGCAGGGATGGGGGTCAACTTCAAAGCAGTGTATGAAGTGATCAATTATGGGCCACCTCGAGATATTGACTCCTTTGTGCAGCAATTTGGTAGAGTTGGTAGAGATGGAAAACAGTCAAAAGCTTTATTGATATTTAATGGAAAGCAATGTCAAAATCTCGACTCTGACATGAAGGCATATGTGGAAAATACAAAGTTATGTAGAAGACAGACATTGTTAGATGCATATAATGCACAACCATCTTCATTGATAAAGCATTTGTGTTGTGACATTTGTTCCAAAGAATGCCTGTGTAAACAAGAAGACTGTAATTCTTTTACAAGTCTGTTTTTGCAACCAGAGACTGCAACTTCAGATACGTCTGAATCTAATGATAATGATCGTGAGTCTAACTAATGTTCTTTATTTTGTATACATGTAATATTCCATTTCTTAGATACTTATAAGTTATATGTGTATATATTCTTATTTTATCATGTATGATTTTCTTATCATGTATGATTTTCTTTTTTCTTGAGTCAATAATTTTATTTTTCAATGTACCAGTAACTCTATTATTTGTGAAAAAAAATTAGAATTGTTAATTTAAGAAAACCATTAAATTCATTGACTTTGAAGATTCATTCATGTTAATTGGATCAGCAAAATCAATTAAGTGGAGATCCTGGAAAAGAACCATAACTCACTATTGGGTAAAATATTTCATTTATGATAGCCTTTTGATAGGACACTTGACAGATCGTACCCGCAAGTATTAAGTTTAATGCCTATGAGGAGTAAGCATTTCCTGTATGGCTATAATGGCATTCATTCACTAGGTTAGACAACACGATATAATGTGAAATTTATATTAGCCATAGACATTCAGACCTTCACTTTTGTCAGTCTAGTTTGAGAAATGGAAAGTTGTGAATGGCCAAGATTGCACGTGTAAAATATGAAATTTATATGGCAACTTTGGTTTAATTCATGACAAGAGAAATCACTTATTTGCATGATTATATTAATTAAAAAGTAAACTTAAAGTTTCAGTTGTAAATCCATATCAGATTGTCCATGAAATATGAGCTTCTCTGTATTAATATCAACAAACAGACAACTTGGGGTATTTCTTTATTTCAATATATATGTAATAACAACCAAAATGATAAAACATTTTATGTAATTTACAAATGTTTTCTTATTTATTTGCAAGATTTGAATTACCAGAGCTCTTCATCATGGATGTGTATAACCAAAATAAAAGCTGTAACTTGTTAATTGAAGGATTTCTGGCGTTACATAGAAATGAAAATAGACAAAGTGATAACTATAGGGCTCTGCATCTCTGATGGCGGGGTCAAAATAATAAGTTGTCGTTTGGCGGCCACAAAAGTCTTCCAAACCACATGCTGGATGAACAATTATCCTCATTAGAAAAAGTTAAAATGATTTAATTATCATCCTATTACATTGTACTACCAATATAAAAGATATATTAAAGAATGTGTAAAATTAAAATGAAGCCAAACTCCAAGGTCACAAGGTCAATTTACTTATATCAGCTGACAAGTATTGTCATGAGGAATGTGCAAGTGAAATATCAAAAGATTTGGCCTATTGCATGTATAACAAAAATTAGAAAAGGCTCAAAGGTCAAGAGGTCAAAAGTATTTGTGCTGTATTAAATATCTTGTCATGAGAAATATGCAAGTGAAATATCAAAGCCCTACTATACTTTCCATTCAAAAGATATGGCCAAGGTCTTGTATAAATAAAAGTAAACAAAAATCTAAGGTAAAAAATTAACACGACTCAATAAATTACATGTAGAAATATGCTTTTTTCTGATTAGTATCCAATCCATTCAAAGAGTTCAGGTACAGATATTTTAACTAATGGGTGTCTGAATTTTGAAAAACTTTCCCATTTAATAGATTCCACTGGACCATGTTTCCTTAAATGTTGAACAATCTGTTCTAAATCTTTGCTTTTGTCAATTTCCACCCTTGATGCTTTTGGCTTAAAGCTTTTAATGGAATGCTGCAATTTGTCTTTAATACAATCAACAACTTGAGTTGTCATGCATATTTTCTGTGCAGACTTAAAGGACTTATTTGATCCTTGGGTATTCAACTGTCTTTTGATGTTCCTAACTTAAGTTCCACGCAACAGTCATTTGGTATATTATTCAGAACCCCTCCTTTTAAATTGACGGTCATATTCCATTTATATTCTACACTTTCACTAGGTGAAAGCACAGCATCCACATATGCAATAATTCTCCATAACCACAATGAATATTTTGAATGATGCATTGATCTTGCATAAAGCTACTCAAAGTATGCATTTCTTACTATTCTTTCCCCGTCCCCAAGTTTGTAAGAGTCACAAGTGTCCCTCAGAAGCATAGACATGAAAAGGAAGCACTGTACAGGATTTGATTCTATCTTCTTAGCATTTTCAGGTTCTGAAAACACAAATCCATGTTGTTTTTCTAAATGTTTTCTCAGCCAAGCTGCTTTTACATATTTTTTATCACAAAGAGCACATAAACATTCATTATCAGACAACATTGCTTTTACAATGTTTTCATCTGAATCAAGTTTATTCATTTCCTGGTGCAAAAAAATCTAAATGCTGAAAATCATTGATGTGTAAAACATTTAGAATTTTATAAGCTTCTGATTTCAGCCATGATGTTATTTCATTTGAATTCATCAGAGAAAATACTGGCAAATTTTTCGGTGTCGAAGACATGCTATCCATATCCATGTGATCCAAAAATACTCCTATTATATATGCATCTGTAACAGCATTCACAAAATCATGATGAGACCTGAAAATAAGGACAGCCTATGATTAACAGGAATACCGTAATAGGTCCAAGGGCTACATATCGCTCACCTCGCAGCCTTGTGATTTAATACTAATTTCTCTTAAACCTATTTTAACTTTCTGAATAATTTAAACTTGACAATGTATCATATTTGAGTTAAAAGAATGAAAGAAAAACTATTTTGCAAGCAAAACATACGATCACAAAACATAAAAAAAAACATGACAAAATTTGATATGTGTGTCTACCACATAAAAAATCAAGCACAACTATTTAAAGAAATGACATTTTCATAAAGTGTAAATATATGGTAGTTTACCAAAAATTTGAGATAACAGATTCTGGTCCCACAACATCCCTTCTATTGATCACATTACGGAGGCGATACAAAGATCCAATGTCGGGCGAACTGCTTTCTTTATAAAAGAGTTGAAAAATTCCCTAGAAAATAAAAAAAATTGATCCAAGTTCGTTTTAAGTTTTTTTTAAACATACAGCATGAAGATCAAACTTATATAGTTGCACCAATTTCTTCAATTTGAAGGGGGGGGGGGGTGTTCTTAAATTTTAGTCTTTTTTGGGGGATTAATTCACCAGAAGTCTCTGTCAAGACTGGAACTCTATTGGACTACTCTTTTTAACCAATTGGTCAAAACTCTGAAACCTTACTAGGAGGAGATGTATTATTTGATAAAATCAACTAGCCAACAAGGTGTGACCATATTTAGATAGATACTTTCAGAGAGGAGGAGGGAACAAGGTTTTTGGATCATGCCTTTTTTAGGGGCCCCAAGGGCCAAAATTTTGCGTTCAAAACTGGACCCTAGGACCAAAAAGATGGTACCATGGATAGGTCTCGTAGATGATTAGAATGAGAGGAGATGCAATAACAACAATTGTAGACAGATAGACAATGGAGTATTGCATAAGCTCACCTGGTCTAAACCAGTAGAGATAAAAAAAACTGTAAACATTGTTAATTTCTTACCTTCTAATGTAGATGTATCTTGAAAAACAGAAACACCATAACTATGGTAACTACAAAACAAATAACAAACAAACGTAAGTAAAAAAGGATGTAAATCCAAACATAAATAAACTAAGCAATAAAACTAGAATTCATGCTAAATAAATTCAAAATTTGACATAAAAATTTGTCTGTCTAAGCCTTCTGGTCGATGAATCAGGCCTGCAACTCGGTCAACTTCTGTCTTGTTTAGTTGCATATTTTGTTGTGCTGAAAATGCTCTTTCATTTGTGAGGACATCACCACCAAACACAATGCGTTCAATTACTTTATTACTGTTGTGTGGAACAGCTAGTTCATGCACTTTTTTCCATAATAGAAATCATTCCACTAGCACTATTTTCGCTGGCTTCTATCAGTTCGCAGTTCAAAAAAACAGACTTTGTCTGTGTCTTGGCTATGAAGTCATGAGGAATGTATGGTGGTATATCAGCTTTCAAAATATCAATGTATTTCACCAATATCTGAATAACACTATGTGCCATATTGTCAATCAAAGATGCCATTTGCAAATGATTTGCCAACCAGAATTCCTTTGTCGGTGTTGTGATATCTCTCTGTTCTCTAAACTATTAAAAATAATTTTTTTGTTGATTTAATTGATGACAAACATAAGTAATGAAAATAAAGTCTTTTTTTTAAATATCAATGTACGTATACATGAACATATACATGTATTATTAGCCTAAAATAAAAATACATCTGTATATGTGTTAACGTCCATAGACTGATAAAAAAAAATTCAGGACTGTTAATCAGCATTTGCAAATTTTATACTCAATAAGAATGCCAACACATCAACTCAAAATGAATGACAAAAGTAAATTACAATTACAGATAATTCTGAAAATGATTACCTGCATTGCATTAAAGTCCCGGCTTGTTATCCTTTTTTTGCTTCATCATCAATATAAACCAGTGGAGGCTTTTCTTTTGTGCTTCTGATGTTATTTTGGAGGGAGTTATTGTAGTGTCCAGGTTATCCCCTAGCATTTCAATGGGTGGAATAACAATTTCATCAGTCGATACTGTACTTTGAGGCTCATATTCATTATTGTCGGCTACTGAATGCCCAATGACACCTGAATTCAGTTCTGAATTAAAATATATATACCGTATTGTAAAAATATTTTAAATGTTTAGAGACAGACAATAAATGTTTAATAACACTTATCTTCAGTTTATAAATTATATTCATTTATCAAATGAAGTAAATGCAGCAAATTTCCAAAATATCTCTTGAAACTGTATCAAAACTCAAGATCACAACGTCAATATACCAAATTAAAGGTTTTATTACAAGAAATTACTAATGTTAAAAACTATCTTTTGTGAATTTAAAGTTAAGACCAAGGTTAATATTGTGTAACAGTCAAACAAACAAAATAAGATGTGTTTGTGAGACACAAATGCTCCTGGGGGCACTAAAGGTAAAATAGGGCAGATTTTGACCCTGGTGTTATTTGTAAGGGTTTCATTGGTTGAGTATGTATGCCAAATATGAGGTCTCTATATCAAATGGTGCAAAATTTATTGTATTTTCAGTCTAAAATCAAGGTCACAAGGTCATTGACCTTAGTCTCATTTGAAAAGGTTTTATTTGTTGAATATGCATGTCAAATATGAGGTTTCATTAGTTAAATACGCATGTCAAATATGAAGTCTCTATGGCAAATAGTATTAAATCAATTATATTTTGTGAAAAGCAGGATGGAATTACGGACGGACAGATGGGCAGACGATTCAAACACTATATGCCCCCGGACCTTTCAGATCGGGGCATGAAAACCAAAAACAAAAACATAAAAACAATAATTTTCCTGAGTTGACGTCATATAAGGAAAGAAGACATTACCTACCCCTTTGTATATGGATTGCTTATCAAACAAGTCAGAATACTGGAACATCCATACTGATAATAATTAACAATAAAACAAATTTTATTTTTAATTTTACCTGATTCATATTGCTTAAATTTTTCACGCTGTTGAACATATGCTGTGACAGTCTGATAAATTTTCTCCTTCTGCTCTGAAACTAATTCATCTTTTTTCCTGAGAATACTTCTAGGAGAGACAGACAAACCCAAGTCATTCAAAATCTGTAGTCCCTGTAAATCAAGAAACTTTTTAAATAACAGTTGAAATCTTATGTTCATGTAGACTTGATGATACAGTTCCAAAAAATTATTTGTTTAATCAGATTAGAGGATAGAATTAAGACATTGTGTTGTAATGGCACTTCCTATATGGAAATTGTCAGCCAGTACAATGTTATTTAGCTATTTGTGTCCTTGGTATGATGAGTATAGAAGGCAGGTGAGGCTAGCCAAACAAGAGATGATGACTCTGTCTTGGCACTTGGTCTCACCCCTAGCTTGCAAGGGGTCTGCCTATATTCCCTATGACATTTTATTGTTGGTGTCTTTGCGATACATTGCCAGGATCTTTTTAATTTAATTTAAATATAAATCATAAGTTTAATACAAGCTCATTATGTAACAAATATTTTACCAATTAAATCAAATCAGTTTGGATAATAATATTATCATTGATTATTTCATGTTATCATATTTTCTTACATTATGTAAATTTAAACAAATTCAGCTGAAAGCAATACCTCTTTGGTTGTGCCACAACTATCCATGGTCAGTCCTGTAATATACTGTACAATAGAATTTTTCCTATTTCTACCAAACATTAATGTGGAAAATGCAGATACTACATATGCCGTTTTTCCAGTGATAGACCTTAATATTTGGTACAAGTATGGAGCACTTTTGCCTAGGCTTTCTGCACAATGTTCAATGTTGAAATTCATCAGATCTTTGTTACTGCATTATGAAGTTTACAAATCTCCAAGACTTCCCCTCTCACTTTATCCTGCACAACATCTAGCATTTGGTCCCTGCATTTAACAGTTTTAGCAAATGTCTTCATGGATGCCTGATTGTTATTCAAAATCTGCTTCACTACAGATTTCAATACATCATCTTTAACTATCCTTGACCTCTCAATTCCATTATACTTTACTGTAACCTGCAATCAACAAGAGCCTTAAATAAGTGATTTTTTATTGTTGTACATCAAGTAATAATATTACATATTTATTATATATGAAAATTCTCCTGATATCATATATTACATGTACATGTATTATCATATATGACGTTTAGAATTTTTTGTCAATATATATACAGTATATGAACAGATTCAGAAAAATACTTCTATATTATATATGCCAACTCCATCTTATCTCTAAGAGAGAAATTTTGAATAATTTAAAAATAAATCATAAGAAAGTTTGATATAAAATTTCTTTCACAATGTGAAATTGTTGAATATCATATATATGAATGAAGGTTTTGTCTTTGAAAGCAAAGCAAGTGATATGCTATAATGAAACATTGTAAATAAAATATTTGAGGCTGTCTGTGCCAATGTAAACACATTTTCCTGACCTTTAAACTATATTGTTGTGACAAACAGACTCTATTAAAAGAGGGAAAGGACAGGGGGAAGGGGCAGTGCTCCTTCCTCCAACTTAAAATAAATTTTCCCACCCACTTTTTTCCTTTTGCCCGCATCATGCTCATCTCCCATCTCTACCTCGGCCAGCCTAACTCATTGCCTCCCCCTCCCAAACTTGCTTGCTTTGTTATTACATGTAGTTATAAGAAAGTAACTTACCTTCACTTCAAAGTTTTGATCTGCTGTTAACGTTTGGGTAGATATGTCAACTTTTTTTGGCAAAGGCTCCGTCAAAAGTCTCCTCCGGGACTGGGGTGTTTTACTTGGTGTCATTTGCTTTTTAAAAGACTTTGCATGTTTGGGGGTTGGAGTAAGCACACTATTTTTACGCTTCTGAAACGACTTTGGGGTAGATATATGCATGTTTCCATCTGTTATATTTGCTCCAGGAAACGATGATAATTGCATAAACAGAGCATCTCTTTCCTGTTTCAATTTTTCTGCTTTGTTCAGAATGTCGTGATCAAGTTTGATTAATCTATTAAGTTTATTGACACACGAGTAACATAAAATTCGATCTTTGGTTATACCCAAGCTAAAAAGAATGTCAGCTTGATTACTCAGAGTTTCAGTTTTCCTGTAAGACTTTTTGTTTAAGATTACTGACGTACACAATGCACAGCTCATGGGCGCAGCCATTATTAAACAGCTGTTTATAAAACTTTAAATGTGAAGAGTTCTAAAAATTGCCGAAACCACTATCGCTCCGTATCATTGGTCAATTGAAATTAATATTCAAAAGGCGATACGAGGTTTTGCCAGCCTTTGCACCCACGGTGAAGAACGAGAGAAGGAGAGATGAGACAAGGGTTCACACGATGAATGTTTGTTAGCTTTTAGCCTTGCGACTCACCAGCATGTTAACAAACATGATAACACCATAAAGTATAAGGCAAAATTCTGCAGTCCGTACATAATTATACCTGCATAGTTATTCTAGCTATATATGAATCAATGTTTTGCAACGTCCGAAATGAAAGGCACATGTATTGTGCATAAACAGATTTTGGATATCTGAAAAAAGAGGGGGGGGGGTGTCCGAAACCCCTGGATCCGCCACTGTAAAGCCAGTTGTTAGGCTACTGATTCAGTGTAATAAACAATACATTGTTTCATCAGGTATAACGGAGATTAAAAAAGGAGGAGGGAGGGGCCTCTGACTTAGTTACTTTATGATACCTTGAGACACTCTCAGTGTTTTGTGTATAACTTTCTGTTATTAAAGATAATAACCTATCTAAGGCGTTGGAGGCGCTATTCAGCTCATGTGGATGCACTTGCCCTATATAGAAGTGATGACGAGGTGTAATCTGCAGAAGATGAGTCTTTTCCAAAACCCAGATTTATCACGTTGTAACAGGTAAAATGTGAAAAATTTTAATATTCAAAGATACCAATCATAAAATTTCATCAAATACAAGTTATAGTTGTTGAACATTCTTACGACTGTGTGCAAGTTATTTTGAAGAGACGGTGACGAGTGCGTAGCACGAGTCTTGCCCCTTCAAAATAACTTGCATACACGAGTGAGATGTTCAATAACGGGCTTGTATCTTGGTCCTACCCAATCAGATTACATCACACTTGTCAATCTTCTTTCCCGCTTTTTTGTCAAGTGACCCCGCCTAGTCTCGTGCGCGTCGGAATGCGTCAGCACATGTTATGGGAAGTGAAGTCACATCACGTCGTCATCAGCTAGATTCATGGCCTTTCAAACAATTAATTTTCAAGATTTAGATTTTCTTGAAGACGATGCGGACGATTTAACACTTTCGCAAATTTGCGAAGAAATAGAAAAAGAGCAAGAAGTTTTCGATAATTTTCAAGGCCTAACTCTTAGCCAAACAGTCAGGGACTACAAGTGCGAGTTCGAGACTGACGTCAGTGACGACGAAATCCTGGGAAATTTTGATATTAAACTACCAGAAATCGAACAGACCGAGGAATCTAGCCGATTTGGTGATGCAGTTTCTGACGAGGAAATAAGGGTTTTAATCGAAAGCAAAGAGAATGCGAATACTAAGAAGAACACTCGATGGGCTGCGAACATATTTGAAAAATGGCGGCTCGAACGCAATAAACAGGGCTCGAACATTCTTCCCTTAGAACAGCTTACAACGGCAGATCTGAACACTAATTTGATACAATTTATAATGCGAGTAAAATGTCAAGACGGCCATGATTATCCTCCGAAATTTTTATATCTTATATCATGCGGACTTTTACGTTACCTGCGAGACAAAGGCGTGCACGATAAGAATTTTCTCGATTCCTCCAATGCTAATTTCGCGGAATTCAGGAAAGTGTTGGACAGTAAAATGAAAGAACTGCTGACTCAGGGTATTGGAACAAAGCGTAACCAAGCGGATCCAATTATGCCGGAAGACGAGGCTACGATCAAATACACTACATATTATCATGATATTATAAGTCGATATTGTTTGCTTTATGATTTCCATTTGATAAAATGGTGAGATTTCGCATATATGACGGAAAAAACATAGGCTGTTTTATAGATAAAAATAAAAAAGAACGTCTGTGGTAAATATTTGATTTAATAGTTATGCTTAAGGTAATATCAAAGTCTAACAATTTCAACTTTTGATCTTTTAGATGTTGTTCTGCAAGCCCATCCCAAATTTTAACAAAGAACTCAATAACGTTTTGCTATACTAGTATGTCCCAGAAGGCACTGAAGGCAGGGGAAGACGAGGCAGGCATCAGTAATAGTTTATAGATATAGAACTTAAAATGTTAAAGCATGCTGTAGATTATAATATAATACTGTATCATTTTAAACAAAATTAAATTGTAAAAAGTGAAATATTATGTTTGTTTTGTTTTGCTGGGTTTTTTTTTCAAACTATCTGTTTGGATGAAAGTAGATAAGGATCTGTGTCAGTTTGAGGGCAAATGAATGTCCAATGCCACACTGGTTCTGGCTTTTCAACTATTATATGTTTTAAAATATTCACCGGACAGCCACTAGCAGTAGGTTTGATCCATTACTTAAAATTGACAACATGTTGTTTGTGGTCGGTGAAGAAACTTTCTCTTACACAGAGGGCCAATGGAGTTTTAAAAATTCCAGGCTCGATATGTTTTCAGCCATTCGTAAGTTCAGTCCACAGGTGCCCGTAGACAAGCAAATATTCAGTTTGTTGACTAGCAAGTATTCATGCAGTTTGTCAGTTGTTTATTTCAGATTCTGAAGGAAAGGCTGAATACTTGCTCATAAAGAGATCTTTTCTTGTCTACGGGCGCCTGGGGTTCAATCATGCAAAAGGAAACGAGCAACTACTATTCAACCATTAATAAGATTGAGACTTCAACGTTGACACAACTTTCATTTTAAACCTTATTTCAACGTTGAAACAACAATGAGACTTCCACATTGAAACAACGTTGAGACTTCCACGTTGAAACATCAACGTTGAGACTTCAACGTTGACACAACTTTAATTTTAAACCATATTTCAACGTTGATTCAACGTTGAAATGTCTGCTGGGTACATATTTGGAGACTCAGTATCAACCATGTACGTAACCAAGTGTTTTATAAACTTTATTCTAAATCGAATCCTAGACGAGTTAGTGTGAGGGTCTTCCAGGTAATTCTTCAACTCCTTGTTGTTATGAAATGTTCCGTATTATTATCTTTGTCGTTATTATCATCGATATTATCTTTAATGTTTTCCTCAACATTGGCCTATGTTCATTGTTATGGTCAGAAATAAACCCATTGGTAAATCCAACAAACATCATAAAGATTCCAAAAATTTAACAATATACTTACAAATTAACAAAATTACACATAATGCTTACAACTACAGTCCGATGAAGGTGTACGTATGTGGCAATTCCGGAAGGCCGTATTAATTCCACTCTTTATGATATGAATAAAATGTCCAGTGTATAAGTTTACAATTCCTTTCCCGCCAATTTATGTTTTTGTGATTTTCCTGGAAAAGATGGCTCGTAGGAGAATTGATCCGTTATTTGTATTAAAAGACCCTTACAAATCAAAACCAGTAATATGTGCACATCCTCTCTTTCTCAAAAAGGTTAATGTACCGGCAGAACAGGAAGTCAAAAGACCATTATGCCCCTTGCATTATACATCACATAGCTTAAATAAGTGCATCCAATTTCGAAAAGAGCCGATACAGGAATGGAAGGACTTTCTCAAGTAAGGGACTCTGCTTGAAGTGTTTCGGTTCTAAGACCCACATAACTGTCGCTCAACTTTAAAATGTGGTACATGTAAGGCTACACATCCTGACAAAATGACCCATGTTTTTGGCTTAATGAAGAAAATTCTTAACTGCCAGCACGCAGAAGAGGCACGAGAATTAGATGATGGTAGTGAATGTTGGTATTTACCACTCTTTGCACTATACCACCAAAAAAAGCCCGGAATATTACCTGCGTACTTGACTCAAGCGCGAAATATAAAGGCATCAGTCTAAATGATATAGTATCAACGGGACCAGATTTAGTGAATTCAGTCTTGGAGATCTATTGCGATTTAGAGAAGGCCCTGTTGCGATAATAGCTGATGTAGATAAAACGTTTTATCGTTTCTCAGTTTCCAATAAACATCGTAACTACCTTAGATTTATATGGTATTCCAAATCAAGAATTGATAGAATATATATAGAGATATGTGTTTGGAAACAGCCCTTCTCCAGCAGTGGTAACCTTAGGACTCCATAAATGTGTAACTACTGCAGACGAAAATCTTAAAAACTTTTATGTTGACGATGCGTTGATGTCTACTGACACCTGTGAAGAATTCGTTAGTATAATCTCTCGCACTCAAATTACATTGACGGAAGAGGGAATTATTAGGTTACATAAAGATTCATCAAACTCTGCTAAGGTGATCAAGTGTTTCCCTATAGATGACCTGACGAAAAAAGTCTATATTTATTAAAGGACATGCTGATTTGGTTGAACAGTTTGCCCTACATGCAAATTGTGATCATTAATCCAACAGCTCTTTAATGTGCTTTTACACACTCAGAGTTCTAGAACATCCCATTAACCCTGTATATATGTTCATGTATTTTTGTTTGTTCATTTTCAGACCAGAAGATATCTGGTTTAAATTCAATTAAAACTAAAAGCAAAACAATCTTCTTTTCCAGGTGCAAAAAAAAAAAAATAATACATATAGTATTTATTTATTTGAAGTGTACATATTACAGATGCAAATTCCATGCGCAAATACATGTAAGCATATTAATTTCAATTGTTGCTTTGACCCGTGTTGCTGTAGCTAGCATGAAGTCATTCATTCCAAAACTAGGGTATATTTAATGTTGAGTTGACAAGGACAACATCAGGGGAAGAATACCAAATGAGCCATTATTAAAATTCAATGAAGAACAATAGCCTATTTTGTGTGGCCAAATTGCAAATGTTAAAATCAATCAGTCATAAAATATTGGCCATACTGACAAAAATCGTACAAATACAAAAACCTAACTGAACTGACTACCTGCAAAGCACATCTTGTAAATACCACTGCGAATGTTAACATGCAACATCATCATATCTATATATATGGAGTAAATATACATATATAAAATGAATTATTGTGATTGTTATCAATTAAAAATGATATATAAAATGACAGGTATTATATGATATAAAATGACATGAATACTGAGCTATTATATCAATATGTGTATATATGGAGCAAATATACATGTTTATAAAAATGAATATTTGCGATTCTTATCACTTAAAATGTTATATATTGTGTAAAATATGATATAAAATGAAATGAAAACCGAGTTATTCTTTTAATAATGATTGCTCGGATACCTTCATCTCTTTCTGTGTTTGGGGAAGGGGGGGGGGCAAATTTACTTAGGGCAACTTTGTGTGTCATCCATTATTATTCTTCATTTATACTGACTCTCGATCTTGTTTGAGACTCTTTGCCTCCACCACTCAGAGTCCTTCCTGGAAAATATTCTTCTTGACACCTGTACTGCGCCAACGCAATTTAGCATGTTCTTTCTCAATAAAGTCTGCCGCCTGTTGGTGTTCGGTCCACTCTATCTTTTTTACTCGCTCGATCTCTCCTGAAGCGGGCGCTCTCTTCGGCCAGTGTAGGTGTAGGTGTAGACGTGGCTATTGCTTTTCCTATGTCCTCTACTAAGCCCTCTAGCACATCAACTGTATGTGAAGTTTCCCATTCCTCTTCGTACTCTCAGAGTGTGATTTCTGCATAAAGAACATTCTTCCATGTCTCTGAGCACTAGTTCCTTAAGGTCTGATGTTCTTTGTGAAATTTTATTCTTTATTCTCTGAATTAGTTGCTGCCTCTTCCCTTTCTCTTTCTGGTTATTTTTGTCTAACTCAGTCTCGACCTGCCTCAACAACTTTGCTTCTGATTCGTCAGTTCGCGTGGCCAGTCTTTATATGCAGCTCCAGTCTTCCCAACTGATCAGTGAATTCTTTACTTAGCTGAGTTTTTATCATCCTTACTGCGCCTGTGACTTCCAAAATATATCCCATATTATGGCCATGCACGGCATATTCTGAAAGAAAATAGCATTGTTATAAACCAGTAAATACTGGTACATTATACTACGGAAGATATTTCATTGTCTGTAACCACTGAGATACAAATTGATTCTTGAACGTAGCTATCAAAGCACTCTTAAACTGTAAGCAAATGTTACTGTAAGGAAATTGTTACCTGCATCGTCATCCTCTCGCATCTTCATTGAGGCATTTGGAATCTCCGTCATTCTTATTGTAATTGCTTTCCGAATCTATGGAAGAAAATGATATCGGTTAATTTCTAGACACAGCGAGACGAACACACTTGAAGATATAGAGTGTTAAGTGTAAGATGTAAGGTTCAAGTCCTAAGCTTAATTATGTAAGATACAATAATGGTACAAGGCTGTAGGGGATAGGGTGCAGGGGATAGGGTGTAGGCGTTATGGGAGTAAGGGGCAGGAGTCAGGGTGTGGGGGACAGGGTGTAGTTGTCAGGTTTTAGGATGCAGGGTGTAGGGGATGGGGTGTAGGGATCAAGATCCGGGGGATCAGGGTGCAGGGGATAGGTTATTGGGGTGAAGGTGATAGGGTGTAGGGGTCAGGTGCAAGGGGCAGGGGATAAGGTGTAGGGAAGGGGGTGTAGAATAAAGGGAAAGGGTGTAAGGTTCCCAGCCTTTATATCTACGTTTCTGCTGTCTGGTGGGCATTCATGGTGGGTTCGGTTAGCCAACCAGGAGACGCTTCTTGGGGTCCATGTTGCCCACTGTGTTACTGGTGTTTGTGTCTAAATGACAATGCATCAGTAATAATAGTAATAAATAAAACCGCGTACTGACACCTTTTTGGATTACACATTTGAGTCTATCTGTTGAAAATACAATTCCGAAACGCAAATATAAAGATAGAAGTTCATATTTGATATAGAAATAGGTGTGAGGAAGTACACATCTACACACTCACGTGCTCACACCTCGCAAGATTTAAAAATGTACCTATCCTTAACCAATTCAAACCAAAAAAGTATGTTCTTTAATTATGTCATTTAAACAAAATAATACATTACCATGTTAAAAATATTAATCCTATTCTCCCTCATGAGTTCACTACTTCTAACGGAAGTAAACAAGCTCAATCCCACCATTCTCTGACCCCTGAAACTTGCACCCTACTCCCATAACCCCTACACCCTATACCCTGACTCCTACCCCATACACCCTATCCCGTACACCCTGACCCTTACACCATACCCCCTGCACCCTGGCCCCTACCCCTTGCAACCTGACCCCTACACCTGCACCCTTCCCCTACCTCCTGCAATCTATCCCCTACACCCTATCCCCTGCACCTTACTCCTATAACCCTACACCCTGACCCGTACACCCTATCCACTGCATCCTATGCCGTACATCCCATCCCCTGCACCCTGTTTCTCCTGCACCCTATCCCCTGCACCTTGACACCTACCTCTGGCACCCTGACTCCTACACCCTGACCCTTACACCCTATCTACCGCACATCCTACACCCTGAGCCCTTGCACCCTAATCACTACACCCTATCCCCCTTATGGCAAAAGTTATTTCTTATCTCAATATTATCAAAACGTGCACACATTCATTTAACTTAAGAAGATAAGGTATAAACATAATTTACTTACTTTTTCTCTTCGGTAAAAGAACGTTCTTTTCGCTAAAAGATTTTCCCTCAAGTGACGATTTTAACTGCCAAATATGCAAAGTTTAGGAAAAATTGGGTTAATGCAAATTGACATAAAGTAAAGTGACCCGAATACTTTGCGAGCTTTGTTTTAATTTGATATGCTTATTTCTTTTCTGATTTAAGTTTAAATGTATGTCGTTGTCAACATTAATAACATTCTGATTTGAATATATCATTATTGAGTAGTTATAGTTGTAATTTTGAAAAAATAATTAATTTGGAATCTTTTTCATTCCGAAGTTAAAATGATGTAGGTTCAACACCTGAACCTTGCAGTACTCCATTACCTAAAAGTGTTATCTTTTGTGATTTCTTTTTGATATCCAAGATTCTATGAGCGTGCTACGTTGCCGCGGAGCAATAGCCCGCTGCTTTCCGACAAAAATACTTTGTGGCCATAAACCTAAATTAAATAAAGGTCCATCTAATTCAATTCATAATCAAAAAGAAATCCTGAAAGAGAAAAATTGGGCTGAAAATGACCTTCGAGTCTTTTTTCAAATTGAAGTTTAAATGATGATGGTAATTTCTTTTTGATGTAAAGATGGTGGATAAATCCAAACCACAAGTCCAAAAATCATAAAACCAGAGGACATACAAAATCAGTGAAAATGAAAAACAAATGGAAAATAACAAAATATGTCTACTTGAAGAGCATATGTGAACCCCTGTGATGGAGTGAGATCAGGTGCCCGGGGAGAGTGAGCATCTCCTGCTTGCTAGCAACACCCGTCACATATACCCAGTAGAAAGAGTCAGATCGTGTAAATTCCATATGTATTTATATATGGAGAAGTTGAAGTAGGTAACCTTCTAGTATAGAAGGTGTCAAATCTGTGTAAAATGATCGGAATCGGTTCACAGTCCAGAATATCATTTAAAAGTCTGGATAACGAGATATCATATGGAGTAATAAGAGTCTCGTAACGACCATAGAATTTCCTCAGTGATGTTGCTAGTCTAGCGCATGTATAAGCCTGGTTCAGCAGCTTAACTGAAAGTCGCCTAGCCCTCAGAACAAAGTCACTGTAATTTGAACGTGCTCTGGAATAACGTATTAGATATGAATACGCCGTATGCGGGCGATGATGGAATGTTGCTACTTATCAAAGGAAAGTTTGTGATAGCGAAATTGAAATCGTCACGTTTGTCATAGAGTGAGGTGTTCAATTGACCATTAATGTCGAAAGACAGCATAATATCTAAATACAAAGTAGAATTACTACTTTCTGTGGTTTCTTTGACCTCAAGTTCACTTGGATAGATGATGCTAAGGTAATCCGCGAATGAAGGATTATTAATTGAAAGCAAGTCATCTATATATCTGTAAGTAAAATTGAAGCCAAGAACCAATTGTTTTTTTTCCTTGCGAAAGCAAAGACTGAATGAATTCAGCTTCGTATGAGTAAAGGAATATGTCAGCCAGAAGTAGAGCACAGTTACTGCCCATTGGAATGCCGACAATTTGTTGAAAAACCTTACCTCCAAACACCACAAAAATGTTATCGATAAGAAAGTTCAACATCTGGATGACAGCTGTTTCAGTGTATTTATTTTTGGAATCAGAATTTTCCCTAACAAAGTAAGTTTTATCGTGGCCTATTACTATATATTTGAATTTGCGGCTTCCGTTTTTACTAGTAAATGCATTTTGAATAATTTTCGCTAATCTGTCTTTTAATTTCTGATGAGGGATCGTTGTGTAAAGAGTCGAAAAGTCAAAAGACTTGATAGAGTGAATTTTAGTAAAACTTTTTAATTTTAGATTTTCTAACAACTCTTTTGAATTTTTAAGGATCCACATTTAATTAATTCCACTTCTGGAATATACTGTTTCGCAATATCTATGAAGGCCAGATTTAATTTCTGATAATATTTTTGTGAGTAGCATCGATACAGATTTTGTGGAACACTTCGAGGAACCAGCGATAAAGCGTTGCTTGTAAGGATTTTTGTGCATTTTTGGAATGCAGTACAAATATGGAAGGTCTAAATTTAATTTATTTGAGTCAATACCAAGCGTATTGAGGACAGATTAATGATTCTCGAGTACTTCCGAAACCGAAAAGTTCGTGAGAGTATAAGTAGGATTTCCTGGAGCTGAATTTAATCCTAATTCTTTCACTAGGCTGTCAAAGTAATATTTCTTACAAGTAAATGTATAATTATTGGATGCTTTATCTGCTGGTGTAATGATATAATGTTCTTGGAGGAAGGTAAATTCTCTGACAACATCAGGATCTTTAAAAATAGATTCGAATCTGGTGTTTACAGAACATTGTAATTTTTTAATTTTTGATCCTAGCAGTACTGCAATAGATTTTATCCATTCCGAAAGAGTGTCGATCTGTACTTCCTCTCTTTTTGCCCATCGTGTGGCATATTCCTCGCAGCAGTTCATAATATTCTCAAAATTTTGGCTCCATGTGAATGATCTGGGTTCTCTATATTTTGGACCTTTGAGTAAAAGTTCTCTTAATTTAGTGTTTTTAACAATATCGAGATCACCAGTAACGACATGGCCACAAGGAGAATATACAAAATTAGATGAGGAACATGCACACGGTTGAGGATGGCATGCAGATATCCCATATTATGTTAGCATGGTAGCCCCGATCAAGTGGAAATGTTTGCTATTAACCCTAACTATCCCTTTCACTTACCGTCTACTTTACACTACCTTAACTAACCCTTACACTCAACCTCTACCTTACACCTTAACCCCTTACCCCCTAACCCTAAACCCTAACCCTAACTTTAAGGTGCAGGGGTTAGGGTTAGGGTTTAGGTTAGGATTAGTGTTAATGTTTGGTTAGGGTTAAGGGTAAGGGTTAGGGTTAGGGTATAAGGGTTTTTTAGGAAGATGGCTTGCGATCCAACTCATCAATGTCAAGCATTTAGTCACGTGACTGTGGGTGTGTCAGTTAGAAAACTATAATAGGTTTTAAAGGATATCAAATAGATTGAAAGATTGATGGGATATTTTTACTATGAAGAAGTTGTTTTGAGTGTTTCTTGGAAGAGGTATGTTCTATTTAACCAAGATTTATCACTGTGTTATATGTTTCGTATTTGTTAATCGAATAATTAACGCTGGCTTATTAGAGGTGAGTATTTTATTATCTATCGGTACTTTTTATTTTTACCTCGTCTTTGAAAAAGCCACCGGTTTGATGTGGTTTTCTTTTTATGTCGTCTGTATAGCAGGGAGGCACTTTGGGATCACTTTGTCTCTTTTTGTCACCCGTCTGTGAAACTGTCTGTGTGTGTCGCACTATGTCAAATTTGGCACCGCTATCGCTGTGTAATCTAACTTTCCGTGACGTCCTGTATATGCGAATCTCCTATTTGTTTATGTAAAGATGATGGATAAATGTTAGACAGTGTTTTACTGCATAGTCAGATCACCTGTTTACTAATTAAATACAACATCCACTGTAATTTGCTAATTGAATTTAGAATACCTATATATCCAAACAGTAATTTTATTCTTAGTACGCTCTATTCAACGGTACTTTTCTTATCAAGTATCAAATAGAAGTTCAATTGTTATGTTGCTGCGGACAATTTCAGGATCCGAATCAATCGAAGGAAAAGTTACATTGAAAGACTTTCAATTTATAAAATTGAAATACTCAATGGTACTTTATAGGGGTTAATATCTACACTCAATCGATTGCATCTTTTCAATCGATTAACATAATCGAATATCTCTTTCCTTGATAGATAACGCCCCAAAATGTAACAGTTTCAATAATGATGCCTTTTCTTTTATCCTGGCTGTATCGTTTAGGTTTAGGGAAGAAGTTTGTTTACCTATTTTCAATTGTTTTCATATCCTGAAAAGGAAATTGACAAGTCAACATGGACGTTTCCGTAGCATTAGTGGTATTTGTTTCAATGAAGGCGTGGCAAAAGTTGAGAAGTTTCTACCAAATCTAGAAATCGAGTGTTGCATATTTACCCTTTATGGCAGAAAAGGATTTGGGATGTTCAGTTTTATAGACTTTGGAAGAGCTCGTCAATTCTGTTCCGATAATTTAATAATCTGTACGATCTATACTTAAGGTATATTTCTCTTTATGTTAGTAAGGAAAATAACCTTAACAGTTTTGTAAACTGACGTGACTGGGTTCTTTGATTATGTTGGCTTAAAGATGTCAAAGCAAGTCAACAATTGAGAAAGAATTGATAATTAAATCCAAAGACCATCCTAACCCATACTTATCTTAATCTAATTTCACTGAAGTAATCGATGTTTATTAGCTTTAACCATATGAAGACTAGCCATAACAAATTATCCTAACCTTAACGAGATTAAAAACTAAAACTTTATGAATTAACAGTGACATAAACTCCATAAATTAATGCAAACCCTTTCCAAATTAAGATTACCGTTTATCGATATGCACTAATCGAAAACAACGAAAAACAAGTTTACTGTGGTATCACTAACAGTGCAAGATTGAAGATGAAGATAAATGGCGATGATAATTTAAAATGAAAGACAATAATTTAAAGTCATGATTGAAATCTAATAGTAAAATTGTTACCTTGTTGAAAGAACTAATCCCGGTTTTCTTGTCACCTTTATCCCCTAACCTGAAATGAAATGTGTCCATTTAAAGTTATCCTGAACTTAAGTTTTTCGTGTTATAAATTCAGATCTGACGAAAGTGCAATGTCTCACCAGAAGGAAGAACAGGGGAAGAGAAGACGATGATGCTCCCCAGAGTAAGACTGATACATCATATTGGAAAGAAGACGAGGTTTCTCACAGTCAGAATGAAACGTGTGACCGTACCTTAACGCTAATCCGACGACCAAGAGGACGAACTGACTTCCAGCCCCAAACTGATGTTCCAGAAGAAAAGAGAACCCAAGAATGTGAACCAAGAGAAGGGAAGAAGGCCGATGAAAGGAACTGATAATGAATCTTTCTTATTGAAACGGAAGAATAAATAAAGTTGTATGGTCCATATTGTTAATTTAATCTGCTTTTAATGGTGCTATACTCTTTTAAGTCTCGATACATTTCAATCAATATTGTCGTAAGTTGTCAAAGTAGCAAATATGATAGATCAGCGTTTGGACACAAAATTCAAGATTATTTCGTATGAGGTCCAAATGTCAAAGATCTACAAAGTTGTGAAAGTTGTGATCCGCAATGTACAATGCAAACAAAACATAAAGTTGTCATACAAATAGAAGACGCCACAAAAATGCTCGATTACACGACATTCACGGTGCCGACTTAGGACTGCCAACCGCCATGACTGAGTCATGCAGTTGGTGTGGTTAACAGTTTTACGAGCCCAACCTTCCAACTTACCATAAAAGCAGTGTAATCATGTAAATAATCTTCCACATACTCAGACAAAGGATCTACAGACAATTTACTTCGAGAGGACATAAAAAAGGTTAGCGTTAGGGTTGACAATTTTGATATATGATGTATTGGTTTGAAATTGCTGTGATTACAATTGTAATTTTCCTGCAATTGAGCAAGATAAAGTTCTTCTTGTATCAAAACAATAGTTTTTTCTTTGCATTGTACATGGTAGAAATAATCAAATGACCCAGTCGCTGTGTCTTTACAACGTCTAAATACTTCAATTTGATTGGCTGGGTTTTTTTTCTATTAAGCCTGATGTTAACAAATTGAATAAAACACGAATAAAATTCGAAGGAAAGAAAATGAGCAACGGACTGTACAGGGTTGGTTTTCCTTTTTGCATGGATTTTACACGGTGTTAGGTTCTAGCTCTCTCCCAATAAAATAAAAAGTGCGCAGAGAACATCGGACACTGCAAACTTTGCTGACAGCGATTGAAACAAATCGACAGATGAATAACGAAATGACAAGAAAACATATTCAAAGTCTGAGATTAGTGCTAATAGATTAAGGTCGAGTTTATCGAAACCAAAATAGAAAAACAGGTTAAAGCTTAAATCGAGCAACGTTCGAAGTTAGTACTAATAGGTTAAGTTTGAGATTAGTGATATAATTATATGGTTTAAAGTAAGCGCCGATCGATTAAAGTATGAGATTAGTGCTGATAGGTTAAAGTTGATGGTCGATCGAATAGGGTTAGGGTTAAGGGTTAGGGTTAGGGTATAAGGGTTTTTACGAAGACGGCTCGCGAGCCAGCTCCTCAATGTCAAGCATTTAGTCACGTGAATTTGGGCGTGTCAATTAGAAAACTATAATAGAAGGTGTTAAAGGGTATCTAATAGATTGATGGAGCTTGATTGGAGCATAAAGGATATTTTTACTGTGAAGAAGTTGGTTTGTGTTTCGTGGAAGAGGTATGTGCTATTTAACCAAGATTTATCATTGTGTTATATGTTTCGTATTTGTTACTCGAATAATTAACGCTGTCGAATTAGAGGTGAGTATTTTATTATTTATCGGTACTTTTTATTTTTACCTCGTCTTGGAAAATGCCACCGGTTTGATGTGGTTTTCTTTTTGTGTCGTCGTCTGTTGTTGTTTACCCGTTTGTCTAACTGTCTGTGTGTGTCACGCTATGTCTAATTTGGCACCGCTATTGCTGTATAATCGAACTTTCCGTGACGTCCTGTATCTGTGACTCTCCTATTTGTTTATGTTAGACAGTGTTTTACTGCATAGTCAGATCACTTGTTTACTAATTAAATACAAGATCCACTGTAATTTGCTTATTGAATTTAGAATACCTATATATTCTAAACAGTAATTTTACTCTTAGTAGGCTCTATTCAACGGTACTTTATTCCAAGTATCAAATAGAAGTTCAGTTGTTATATTGCAGCTGACAATTTCAGAATTCGAATCAATGGAAGGAAAAGTTAGGGTTAGGTTCAGGGGTTAGAGTTAAGGTTTAAGAGTTAGGGTTAGGGTTAGTGTATAAGGGTTTTTACGAAGATGGCTCGCGAGGCAAGGGTTTGGGTTAGGGTTAGGGTTCGGGTTAGGGGTTAGGGTATAGGCATTTTGCGCCTTCAGAAGAGAATTTTCTAAAAATAGACATCACGTGACAAGATTACTATTCTGCAGAACAGATATCTTATAAAACATTCTAAGAAATATTTTTCTACGGGTTCCCCTGATTTATTATCCGCCTGATCAGAAGAATATTAATGCTTATGTAGAATTAGGAATAAAATAAATTTAGAACTTTACCCCATTATTAGTACTTGGATATGAAAATCAGAAGTGTAGCGATTATTGAAAATAGAAGATGTTGCTATCATTTTATTTTACTAAATACTATCATGGTTTACATAAATTGCATAATATATTACTTACATCTAAAGTCTTATTAATATTTAATGAGTTATTACACTTATATAACTTGGGTTAGAAACGGTCGGGTCGACTGTAAAAAAAGGTTCAAACTGAATTCAAACTGTTTATCCTTACAATACCCACTCCCTTCGTATATCAGTATCTCAAGGGTCAAACTGGGGTTAACCTGGGTTCAAACGGTTTAACCCAGGTTAATCCCAGTTTGACCCCTGAGATGCTGATATAAGAAGGGAGCGGGTATTGTAGGGTTAAACAGTTTGAACCTTTTTTACGGTCGACCCCACCGTTTCTTTTTAACCCTCTCAGGGTTCAAACTGGGGTTAAACTGGGTTCAAACGGTTTAACCCCTAAAATACCCGATCGTTTCTTTTTAACCCTCTCAAGGTTCAAACTGGGGTTAGGGTTAGGGTATAGGCTTACGGTTAGGGTTAGGGTATAGGCATTTTGCGCCTTCAGAAGAGAATTTTCTAAAAATAGACATCACGTGACAAGATTACTATTCTGCCGAACAGATATCTTATAAAACATTCTAAGAAATATTTTTCTATGGGTTCGGGGTTAGGGTTAGGGTTTGGTTAGGGTTAGGGTATAGGCATTTTGCGCCTTCAGAAGAGAATTTTCTAAAAATAGACATCACGTGACAAGATTACTATTCTGCCGAACAGATATCTTATAAAACATTCTAAGAAATATTTTTCTATGGGTTCGGGGTTAGGGTTAGGGTTTGGTTAGGGTTAGGGTATAGGCATTTTGCGCCTTCAGAAGAGAATTTTCTAAAAATAGACATATCATCACGTGACAAGATTACTATTCTGCAGAACAGATATCTTATAAAACATTCTAAGAAATATTTTTCTATGGGTTCCCCTGATTTATGATCCGCCTGATCAGAAGAATATTAATGCTTATGTAGAATTAGGAATAAAATAAATTTAGAACTTTACTCCATTATTAGTATGTACTTGGATATGAAAATCAGAAGTGTAGCGATTATTGAAAATAGAAGATGTTGCTATCATTTTATTTTACTAAATACTATCATGGTTTACATAAATTGCATAATATATTACTTACATCTAAAGTCTTATTAATATTTAATGAGTTATTACACTTATATAACTTGGGGCAGACTTGGTGTAGAGGTTTAAATAAGGAATTCATGACTTACATGCAAAGTTGTATTAATATTAAATGCGTAATTACTGAGTTATTACGCTTAGATATTTTACAATATGGCCTTTGAAATTGCATAAAATACAGACTTCAATTCGTGACTTACATGCAAAGTTTTTTATAGTATGATTAGTGACTGATTTATTACCCTTAGAGTTTCTTATATAGCTTATGTTATTGCATTAAGTATAGTCTTATCACAATTTTAACTATTAATTGTTTAGAATGGTAATAATATAATACATACATCACATATCAGTATAATAAAAATATCACAACATGCTTATAGGTAGCATGTTCTAAAGGTAAAAGAGCTTAAATGTTGTATAGAACACCTTCTTAATTTTTCTATGTATTCATTCTAAGAATAAGACTAAAGCTTATCAATATTTTACTATATAGAATCTCAATCATGTACCTGAATTGTAAATAAATTCTTTTCATAATTAATGATTTTGTACAAATTAAATTCCTCTCTGATTAATTACAAATAATCCGAAGATTTTTAATTCGGTGATAACTCTTACAACTATCTGTTCAGCCAATAATGGTACCTTTAAGAGGGATTATAATAGGTTAAACAAGTATTTCCCCCTAGTGAATAGGGATATGAAATAAAGTTTATTAAGGGGTTGAAAAAAGGGTTTTAGATGAGTTATAAAGGGTTATAAGAGGTTTCCCCTAGGAAATATAAGGGATATAAAATAAATTTTATAGAGATATTGCCCTAGGTAACAAGTTTTAAACGGTTTATTCTTAGGTTCAAACTGGGTTCAAACGGTGTAACCCTAACATAACCCTAGGGTTCAAACTGGGTTAAAACGGTTTAACCCTGGGTTTAAACTTGGTTAAACGGTTTAACCCTGGGTTCAAACTGGGTTTAAACTGTTTAACCCTGAGTTAGGGTTAGGGTTAAACGATGTAACCCTAACTTAACCATAACCCTAACCCTAACACTTGGGTTTAAACTGGATCAAACGGTTTAATCTTTTTGGTTCAAACTGGGTTTAAACGGTAAAAGCATTTTGCGCCTTGAGTAAAAAAGTCTATAAGAATAGCTATCATGTGACTAAATCATTTTTATGGAACTCAGATATGTTGTCTAAGTTTCAATAAATATTTTTCTATGTTCAATTGTCTTTTTCTTATTCTTTTGAATTAGTGTCCACATTTACTCTCCTATTCTTTTAACAATTTCATATTTGATGATTCTCGTTTTGGTTATGATAAAGGAGTAAAACAATGGTTTATTTCAACAGTGACGTCACTATCGTTTAATACTATGTGAAACCGTGCTACTTGTTCTTTATTGTCTTGTTTCCTTTTCTGTTTCTTTATACGACTCTATCAGAATACTTAATGCAATCATGACAGAATCTCAGGGCGTCCTTCCAGTGGTTCTGATGATATTCGATAATTCTTCTGACCTTCCCATCGTCGAAGAATATATAAACAACAAGGACATAGATGCATGTACAATAAATATATATGGACACCCAGGTTTCGGATTATGGTCCATCAGTGATTATCAAGACGTCTTGACCTTCTGTAGGAATAGATTGATATTGACGAAATCTTACTTCTAGGTAAGTTGATTTTATTCTGACTTCGTTCTATATTACTTCTGCTCTAACTGCTATCAAAGAGCATATTATCAAATACTGTGATGGCGTTTTAATGATAGTAATATCAATTGCCTTTGGTATATTAAATGTGTCCTTTGATTGTACTGTTGTTTCTGTGATTGGGAAGGTGGGACCGTAAACCGGTTAACCACACCATTTGATTGACATTTGTCATATCAAATGACCGTCCTAAGTCGGTATTGTATCTGCGCTATATTCCAATATTTTTTAGATGTTTTATACTACTATGTTATTCAATTTAATGTTCCGTGGTGACCTCTGCGGATGAGCCAGTGACCTTCCTTTATCCTTTACTTGTATTATAAAGGGATATAGATGTATCCCCTTATTTGATACCAGGGATGCATAAATGAAGTATGTTATGTTAATGGCTTGAGAAAGGATTTAAAAGGGGTTATAAATGGTTATAGATCATTGCAGTTATGTTTGATGACTTTGGCTGACGTCACAATCGTTTAATACTTTTTACCCGCTGCTTTTTGTTTTCGTTTCTGTTTCTTTATACTACTCGGGTTACGGCTCATTAAAACAACCATGTTAAGGGTTTCAGATAAGGGTTCAAACTCACGTCACTATCGTTTAAAAATGTGTGAACCCGTTTGACTAGCTACTTGTTGTTTCCGTTTCTGTAGTGGCTGTGTTATATGGATTTTGTTTTTTAATTATTTCATGGATTTAAATCTAATAACGAAATAAACGGTAAGATGATAATTTGATTTATTTGTAAATGTTATTTAAAAATGTCGTTGCGATATGCAAGTCCATCTTTATAAGATAATGTAAAGATATAGGATGGTGGAAAAGATTATAAAGAATTCCAATTTGTTGTTTTTCAAATAATTCAACATTTTGATTTTGTACAATTATTCCTTCATTTTGTAGATTCCTGGAGACAATGGAGATGGAAGAAGAACAAACATTTGAGGAAACTGTTCTTGAAAACAATTCATTTCTTGAAAAGATGAGACGATATAATTCAGTTAGAGAATTCTTGAAAAGGCAAGACGATAAAATTTATTTAAGATCCACTACTTTAACACAATCCGAACAGGATGTATGGTTGGACTTTTATGATGATATTGATGGATGTGTTTTAGAAATCCGAGGAGTGCAAGCTGTTTTATTGCCTTTAAAGCATTTGACTATAATAAACAATGATGCACATAGCCTTAGACCAGTGAAGAATATGCTTAAAAAACATTTGGATCTTACATTATATTCAAAGGCCGGCTTAAAGAATTTCAACAACTGTCTTAGATTTCAGCTTTTCTATGAAAGCGGTTGGGAAGGCTGGATAGCTCTAGTTCCAGCAGGTGGAAGTGTTGAGTACCCGAGTGATGTGATACGGAAAATAACATCCGATGTCTTTGCGGGAATGAGACGGAACTTTCGTTCAGAATTGTTGAAATTAGCTACCCGAGGAATATGCTTAAAAACTCTTGCCAAAAATGACTTAAATGATGTGCATAAAATTTTTATACTACCTGATGATAGAGACATGATTCTTTTAGCACTTCAACGTGTTATAGCAATGATAGCATTGGATTCCTTTCGTCCCATCATTTTCTGTTTTCGCTTTGGTGAGAAAATGTCAAGTGGACTTTCTCTTGCTGGATTTGACATAAAGCTCATCATAAAAGCTACTGTGCATGCAGCAATTCAACTGAAATCTCAATGTGAAGGTATTGAACTTTTGTGGTCTCTAGATGGCTTGAATATGGTGTCAGGGCAGAGAGGAATCCTGGGAACTTGTCTTTCTTTTAACGATTGTGCTAATTTTCAATCAAACCTTGATGGAAGACCATTAGACATTTCTTCACAGTTACGTGAGATCAGTACAGGTGAGTTAAGATTTATTCAACTGTATGCTGATATTCCTCACAGACAAACGCGAGCTCGATTTCATCCAGTTTCAGGGGCCATTTTGGCTAGCTTATGCATGCATCCTAATTCCTCAAAAGCACTTATGCGTGATGCAGACTTATACTTATCATTAATAAGAAGTTCTTTGCTATGTCTACAAGAAAGTTCGTGTCGATTAGAGATAGTTGTCGAATGTATTCCAACTGAAAATCATTTGAGTGCCTCAGATTTCATAGACTTTGAAAAATTGACAATTTTGTTGCAAGACAACGCCATGATAGTTCCTATTCCAAAAAATGTTGTTTTGAATGTTCGACAAGTTGGTATCAATTTAATAGATGACTTGCAAAGCATTTTTAATGAGAAGAAAAAAACAGGTAATATTGGAGCAACTTGGCAAGCTTACCAATTAGAACTAGCACTCAAGAAATTGCTATGGGGTCATCCATTATGTTGGCGAAGCGATAGATTTTCTATGTCATTAGGACCAGGCGTACTTGGACACTCAAAATGCCTCACCGATGAGCTAGGATTTTTGACCTTAAATCATCCCAGAGCAGCAACCGAAACTGAGTCTACTTTACCACCTCTTCCAATATGGACAGTTTCCCCTGACGTTTGTGCAAGCATTAAACGAGCAGCCGGTTTTGACGATTATATAGATTCCAGTTACCCTGTTATTGGTGGGCGCCTCATAACAGCCTTACTTCAAGACTTTCACGACTTAGGAAAGGCCAAAATATTCTCATCATACGACCAGTTCCTGAATCAGTTGCAGTCTATTAACACAAAATACACTGTAGTGGGCTCTATCACCAAAGAAAATCTTTGTGACACTCTTACTTGCAAGAGAAGAACCGACACTAAAATGGTTTATCCGAAGTTATGTTTAATGATTGAAAAGCACAATCTAAACATCTTTGAAATATTGTCTGCGGGCCTTGATGAACTGAGACTGTTATTTTCCCGCCCTTAAACTGTATGATTCCACGCAAAATAACGCAGTACTTACATGGACATACAAAAACAATTACTGGAAAATTATAAATGACAAAAAAACTTGAATCTGTGAACAACAAAACCATTGAAATGGTTAATAATCTTGTCAATGGAGATCTCTATAAAAGAGACTTAATTTATGTTAGCAAGTTGAAAAAAAATAACACTCCCGTTACCGTGGATAAACATCTGTATGAAAAAGCTCAAGAAAGAAAATCTTTCCCTAGACTTGATCGTCACTATTTTGACTTTTGTTAGTTGCATTGCTTTTATAATGAATGGATGGTTTGTAAACTTTGACAGTTTGCCAAAATTAATGCGCGAAGTGCCTTTATCTGCCGAGAAATTGCAAAGTCTTGAAATATTGTCGTGCTATGTATTGCAATCCTTTCGATTTCACAATTTAACATTATTCCGCCTACATTGGACTGTTCCACACAAGTTACCCCCAGAGATTAGAGCTGCAACAAACCGAAAACAAAATGAGGAGTCAAATAGCGAGGTTTGTAACTACGAATTACCAGAGGAAACTCCTCAAAAAGTCAGTGATGAACAAAATACAGTAGACCAAGACATAACTCAAAGACGAGAAGCAACATGCAGACCAATTAGAATAAATCGTAAAACCAAATGGACAAAAGAAGAAATTGATATTGTGAAGGAGATAAGACGGAATAGAAAACGTACACATGCGGCGATGTATAGTGTATATCGTGAAAAATGCTTGGACCATAACATTCCATTCAGGACATTCAAATCATTTCAATTGAAACTGTATGAAATTTAAAATAACTGATGTTTGACTGTAATTGCTTGAACATTATTGTATTCTTTGAATTGTTTCCCCATAATACAATTAGTATTATTTCTATGTCTGTGTTGGATTTGTATTAATGTAAACGAGACCAAATTTATAAAATAGAATGATAAAGATCGTGGAAAAGCACCACAGCGCCACCAACGATGGTGTATAAATAGGAGTATAGACCGACCCCTAGAAATGTAAAAATGAATATAATATACAAAGTTTAGAGCACCAGATGATCGACTATTGAATAATATATATATATATATATATATATATATATATATATATATATATATATATATATATATATATATATATATATATATATATATATAATGTGTTTACATTATTATCAAGTTATGATTAAAATCAATAGAAATTACATTTATTCAAGTAAGGGTTTACGAAAGGGTTAATTGCGGGTTATAAAGGTTTATAGAAGGATGCCAAATAATGAAAGAAAGAAAGGGTTTAAGATGGGTTATAATACCCTCTATAGCTCTTAACCCATTCTTAATATCTTAATAAACTTTTTATATCCCTTATAATCCATAGGTACTAAGAGGAATAATTCTATGAAAATTTATTTCTCTTCTTAAATCATTTTTCCAACTCTTAAACTTTATTTTATATTCTTTATATTCTCTCTTAAACTAAAACCCATAAACTCTTGGAAAACTTGTTAATATCCCTTATATTTCCCCCAAGGGAAAGGCTTCTATTACCCTTTACAACCCTTCTGAAACCCATTCTTAATCTCTTAATAAACCTTTTTTATCCCTTATATTCCCTAGGAGGAATATTTCTATAAACAATTTTCTTCTTAAAAAAGTTTATTAAGGACAGAAGAAGTGTTATAAAGGGTAATAGATGTATTTTTCCTGGGAAATATTATGGATATTAAAAAGTGTTCTAAGGGATTTAGGGTGTTAGGAATAGTTTAAAAGGGGTTAAAAAGGGATATAGAAGTAATCTCCATAGGGGATATAAGGAATATAAAATGAAGTTTATTACGAATTTGAGAAAGGATTTATAAAGGGTTTATGATGTTTATAGAAATATTCCTCTTGGAGAATATAAGGGATATAAAAGAGTTTATTGAGGGGTTGAGAAAGGGTAGAAGAAGTGTAATAAAGGGTAATAGAAGTATTCCCTCTGGGGAATATAAGGGATATTAAAATATTTCTAAGGGTTTAAGGGTTTTAGGAATAGTTTAAAAGGGGTTAAAAAGGGCTATAGAAGTAATCTCCATAGGGGATATAAGGAATATAAAATAAAGTTTATTAAGAATTTGAGAAAGGGTTTGAGGTTTATAGAAATTATTCCCACTGGGAAATGTAAGGGAATTTATTTTTTTTTTTTAAAGTTTATTAAGATTTTAGGGTGATAGAAGTATTTACCTTAGCTAGGGAATATAAGGGATATTAAAGTTTTCTAAGGTTTTTCCGTGGAGGGTTTGATTTAAGTGTTATTATACCCTTCTCCTGACATTATGTTGCTGTGACACTTTCTATACAGTGCTTGTTCACATTCATTCGTATATGTGATGCGAATTACCGTTGTTTCGTCCACTGTGGTGTACTGTTGTTAGTGCCATAGTCATATCACATCAGTTACTTTCGTATTTTGCATTAAGGTTGATTTAAGTGTTGTTATACCCTTCTCCTGATATTATGTGGCTGTGACACTTTCTATACAGTGTTTGTTCACATTCATTCACATATGTGATGCGAATAACCGTTGTTTCGTCCAATGTGGTGTACTGTTGTTATTGCCAGAGTCATATCACATCAGTTACTTTCGTATTTTGCACTAAGGGTTCATATGAACTTATCCATCGACTTACTATATAAAGAGGATTGTTTACACTGTGATTAATTTAAAGACTTTAATAAATATACATTTAAACATAGCAAAAGATTCATCTGTGATTTTCACATTTAAATGATGTTCACCAATGTTTCCTCGGGGGAGCCAAGGATGCTGTCCAATTCCTGCATTCTTTTCGACATTCTTGTTTTTCGTTTCAAGCCCTTAATTTTTTTTCCGCCAGATAGCTGAGGAAACCGTTAGAAAATTCCCCTGTATCATAGCTCGACCAGATCCTTTCCCTGACGCCATCGCAGAAAAGCTCTTCTGCTCCTCCGTTGGTTGAATTGACTGTAAATGAAATGATATTTAATAATACAATATAATATGATATGTCATATGTTTATAAACTAGAATAGAATGTATCGCCTGCAGATCATAACGACACTTAAGATTCAATTTTTATCAATTATGACCTTGAAACCTACTTTGACCTTTAAAATGTTCATCTGGGTACAAAGGTCTCCTTATGAGGTACCAACATGTAAAATTCAAAAGCTCTATTTTGTACCGATACAAAGTTATAAGGTGTGACTTTGAAAGTCTCGAGGATAGATTGGCGCACGGACAGACAAACGGACAAAGTGATGCCCAAGTGACACTATGCTTTACAGGTAACACAACAATTGTGATAATATATTATAATAAATGATATAATAATATAGAAGATGAGTTTATGCTCGACTGACTTTTATTTCCTTTTATTTTGTGCTAAGTTTGGCTTATTTTATTTGATGCGATTTAA